>CM053415.1:12810098-12835479 GCA_028644305.1 Xerus rutilus | reverse complement strand
GAGAAAAGAGAAGTGAAATAAACAAGAAGAAATAAGCTGAAGATTGGGCAATCAGGAGCAGAGATAAAAACTTGCTCCCAACATAAGCCTGAAGGAAACCCACACAAGGAACCTGTACCCTGTCCACCTGCATCACAGGGACATACCTGGGCCAAGGTGGACAGCCTGCCCAGGGATGATCCCTGCAGCACCTGCCCAGCTCTGCAGGGTTGGAGGCAACTACATTTCATCCAAAGCTTCTGCTGAGCCCTGTCCCCAAGGCCCCAGCAACCTATGAGTGGGCCCCTCCATGAAGGTAAAATCACTACTCTTCCCAGCCCCCTAAATCCTCATTCCAGCACTGTAGAGAACCAGGTGCCAGCACCTCTTAGCTCCCAAGACGTGGCGGGGTTTACTGGGGATAAAAAGACACAGGTATGCTGGACGCGGTGGCACACACTTGAAATCCCAGCACTTTGGGAGGCTGAGACAGGAGAATTGCGAGTTCAAAGCCAGCCTCAGCAACGGTGAGGCGAACTCAGTGAGGCCCTGTCTCTACATAAAACACAAAACAGGGCTGGGGAATGTGGCTCAGTGGTCAAGTACCCCTGAATTCAATCCCTGGTATTAAAAAATAAAAATAAAAAAGACATAGGTTCTCTATCATTGAGTGATATCACCAGCCCTTTTTGAGAAAGGGTATCATTCATATACTGAAGCTGGCCTTGAACTTGTGATACTCCTGCCTTAGTCTCCTGAGTTGCTGGAATTACAGATGTACACCAGGGCCCCTGGCTTCCCAGGAATTTGAAGAAAGGAACAAAAACCCTGCAGGCAGAAATGAGGAGTGCTGAGCCCGCAGCTCTTCACACCAAGTGCATCCCACAGCCCCAGACAGGATACAGGGCCCCTATGAGGCCAGTGCCACAAGGGCTGCCCATGCTCACCTTGGCCTAAGGGCCCAAGACCAGCTTCTATCTTCTTACCTCCCCAAGAAGAGACCCAGGGTTAGCAGTTTCTCCAAAGCCACATGGAAACAGGGGAGGGTAGGGGTCAGGGTCAAGGCATCCTTGCTCCTGAGGAAAAGTGGAGGGTCCAAATTCAAGGGCAGCAGTGGGCAACCTTGACTAAGCCAGCTGCTTAGTCATAAAGCCACAGGCCTGGCATGGGCTTAGCACAACTCATTTCTAATTCTTCTTGGCCTCGTGTACATTATGAAAACAAGGCCCTTGGGCTCATTTTAATTCAGGTCAACACCAAGGAAACCATGCATGTTGACACACAGAACATCAGGGTCTCCCTGGGGCTCAGCAAATGGATGCACCAATCCTCAAGGAACACACGGCCCCCGCCTCAACCCTGGCTTCCCCAAAGTCAACCCGAGACAAGCCCTTGTTGAACTGCCTGGAGGACTCAGTTATTGAGGACAAAGTGTAGAATGTCCGCAGGCCGGAGAAGAAGGGGTGGAGCTGGCCACCATGATGCTAAAACCTGGTGTACAGATGCAAGAACAGGAGGAGACTCTATAGACTGTGGAGTGAGGGTCTCTGGCAGCCAGGGTGGGGAGGATGCTGCAGACTGTGAACCGTGGTACACCAGCAGCCAGAGAGGGTGGAGGAGGCTTCAGAAGAGGTTATATGAACGATGCTCCTGAGGCTGAGATGTGTTGTTGCCTGCCACCTGCCTCCTTACTGGCACCCAGATGTGGTAGTCCTGCAGCTTGCAGCCCCATCCCAGCCCTCCTGGAAGGCTGCCGCGGCACAGCAGCATGCTATTCCACCATCCACGAGGGCAATGAGTCCTCCCAGGACCCCTTGCTGTTTCTCTACAGTTGATTTCCTGAGCCCTCAGAACTATCACCTGCACGCTGCTGTCCACATTCACATATGGAAAAAGCAGCCCTGCCTGCCCTGGATGGCACCCCTGTGGACCTCTGAGGGAAAGCCTGCTCCAGACTCTAAGGCATCCTGTTCCTCTCATAGCTTCTCCCGGCAGGGTCTGAGAAGCAGCCTCTCTCCCTGCAAACACTTCCTTCTCCAGGACTTGAAACAGAAGTGCCTTTCCTGGAGCCCTGGCTCACAGTTGCTGCCCAGATCAGATGCCAGGATGTAGGAGTGCCCTGAAACAGACTCAGTTCTTGTTTTCTCTCCATCTTCACACTTGCTCCAGGATAGAAACACCGCCCAGAGCCCAGGACTACACTGAGATCTGGCCGCAGGTCCTCAGGCTCTTTACAGAGCCTATACCATCTTCCCTACCGCCCAATCCAGCTCCTGCTTGCCATGGCCCTCTACGATCATCCTACCACCGTCCTCATCCCCTGCCCCTCGGTCCCTGGCTCCTCTTCCTTTCCCTGCAGTCCTGTCTCCACTAGCAGCTCATATCTGTTGTTTATTCTCTACATAGTCACAGTTGGAGCCCTACAATGTGAGCCAGGAGGGCAGAAGCCTGTGCTACTGGCTGCTGTCCCCAGAGAGGACAAGACTGTCCTTCAGTACTTGCTGAGTGGACAGCAAATGTGCCAAATCTCTGCACAGCTTCCCACAGGCGTCTCCAGCCCTGCTCAGCCTAGCCAGAGACTCAACCAGACCTCTCTGGGGCCAAGCCCAGCTGTGACCCAGCCCCAGCGCAGCTCCTCATGGCTCACCTGGGCACCTCTGGCATTGCACGTCCTTCAGCCCCTACTACACACCTGGGGCAGCAGCACAGCCCAGCAGTCTGCTCCTGGCAGAACTGGGTCTCACTTTCCATCACGACCCTTCCATACTCCACACCATTTCCAACAACAGGGAAGGATTCATGTCTGCAGGACACGTCCTGATAGGGATAGGACACGAGACCCAGGACTCAAAGCAGTAAACTGTGGGCTGCCTTTTGCCACACGGTGACAGCTGAGCACCATTTCAGGACTCACCATGTCAGCTCTCTGCTTCTGGCCTCCCAGTTCCTCCAGAGCCTGTGTCAACTGAGCCTGCAAGGTAAGACCAAGAGGGTCAGAGGCTGTGTGTGAGCACCCCCTCCCTGGGGCTGCAGGAAGTACCCTCCCCACACTTCCATTGCAGCCTCCCTTCCTTGCTGGGCAGCAGGCAGCACACCAGGTCAGCCAGGGTTGACTGCCCCCAGAGACAGGACAGGGCCCTGTTTAGTGAATGTAACTGAGTGGACAGTCTGGTAACATGACAACCCAAAGTCTGTCCCAAACCCTGCTGCTGGGTTATGTATGGGTGGAGACAGGAGACACTTGGCATGGGATGCTCAGTGCCCTCAGTCAATGGAGGAAACCATCCACCTCCCATTCTGGAGCAGCTGACTGAGATGGCTGTGCTGAGATGGCTGTGCTGACAGGCCATGTGCCACACAAACCTAAAGCTCCTGACAGCCAGCTCTGAGTGGGACCTAGAAAGGTCAGGCAAAGAAGGCAAGGAACATCCTGACCATGAGCCAAGGGTGGCTGTGCTGGGCCTGAGCACTGGCAGCTTCCTCCTGACCAAGAGCCTATGAGCACCAAAGCACCACATCTGCCACAGCCGTGGGGCTGAGTTACCAGCTCTGATTCCAGCTAAGAGTATCATCCTTGAGGTTGCCTGGAACCTGCTGGAGCAATCCAGCAACAAAGAGCTACCTATGTGAGACCCAGCAGCAGCTCTTGAGGTCACCTGGGAAGAAGCACAAACCAATCCCAGTGTAGCAGCGCAGGGACCCAGCCCCATGTGCATGGTTGGCCTCCAGAGACACACATGGCCTCCTCACTGGCCATGTCATTGGGTCAGGGTAAGATCACACAGTGAGAACAGATCACTATTCCCCACAGGCACAGTCCAGGCTGCCTCTGGTGGACAGGAAGCAACACATTGGAGAGAGTTGAGGATGCCAGCAAGGGAACATCCTCTGTCCTGAGGCGACCAGCATGCGCTCCATCTCTAAAGCCACCACACAGAGTCGACCACATATAACCATGTCAACAGAGAATATGGTCATCTTCACAGAGCCAGGGAGAAAGCCCACCCCAGAGAGACACAAGACTCCTTCTGCCAGCAGCTCTGCAAAAGGCTAGAGGAACCATCCCTTCATCTGGACTCCTGGGCAGCCTTCACGAGGCAGCCCCAACTGGACCTTCTCCTCTAAGATCCCTCAGCCAGGGGCACCTGCAGACACGAAGGGCAGCCGAGCACGTGTGGAGGCTCCCAGCATGGTGACTCCTGACTGCCATTATCCACCTCTTCACAATCGTGGGAAAGAAGGAAAAACTGGAGCCTAGAAGCCAAGTCCTACCCTAAGCCTACTCACTGGTCAGTGACCAGGGCAGGTGAGCTGCAGGGCCAAATCCCTGGGGCCTGCTCTTGGGTGCATGGGATAGGATGGGATGCTCAGTGCCCTTTCTGAACATCTGCCCAGAGGAGGATGCCACTGTGTCTTGGGCAAGGGAAGCAGAGCAGATACTGACACCCCGCCACTCTCCAAACACCGACAAAGCAATAAGAAAACAAGCTATGCAACAGAGAAGTGGTCAAGATACAGACTTCCCAGAAACAGGAAACATGACGGGGCACGCACACACACACACACACACACACACACACACACACACACACACAGGAAGGTAAGTAACATGGTCAGCAATGAGGAAAATGCAAATCAGGACCAACAATGAAACAGAAAAAACTGCAAAATTTAAGAACTCCTAGTTGCAACACTAGGAGTAGAAAGGATATAATCAATGGAATCTTGTCTATGTGGACAGGGGGAATGAAAACTACTTGGGAAAACAATTTGGTATTTCCTTAAAGTTTAAATCTGCATAACCTATAAGTCAGTAATGATACCCCTAGATATATATTCAAAGAAACTCTTATACATCCTTTTGCCACCGCTATCTCTGTCCTCTGGCCACTGAAGGACAGCAAGCAGTGGCTACCTTCTCTGACTGCAGTGTCCACAACTGAGACACAAACAGGGCACCACTGGGACTCCACCAGTGCTTGCTCAAGTGCCAGCATCAGCAGATGCCCAGAAAGCTTCCCTAAATTAACAGACATGTTCCATCAATTCCTACCAACTCCAGGCAGAGCCGTGCCTTGGTAGGACAGTCAACCAAAACCCAACATCTGTGAATATGCCGTGTACACATATGATGAGTGCTGGGCAACACATCACATCTCAGCACAGTCAAGCACCTCTGGCAAACAGGCCTCTTGAGCATGTGGCCTGGGTGAACAGCAGGGGGAGAGGTACCCATTCAGGGTAGGGAGACCCGGGCCTATCCTGGACCTGTCTGCTCCACAGTGGAGGCCCTGTCAATCACAATGTCCACATCTGGTCAGTGGATCCCTTTTGAGGTCCCAGACCTCGTTCACCTGAGGCCTGAGCAACCAGCTCAAGACCACCACCCAAAAGCCTTGTAGAGTCTGTGCAGGAAGGACCCTCTTACCTTGGACAGACAGCAGCAGTCACCAGGAGGGGACAGACAGGGTGAGGCTTCTTTTCCCTAAGCCTTTGTGCAGCACCTTTGCAAAGGCTGCTGCCAATGTAGTGAGGGAGCAGCAGAGACAATGGCAGCAGGGCTCAGCTGCCACAATATCTCCTCCATGCTCTTGTGGGGCTTCTTCCTGCTGCCTCTGCAGTAACCTCAGGAAACACAGCCAGCCATGCAGCCCATCTGCTGCTGCCTTCTTAAAACTTCCTGCTAGAACCAGGCTGCCTTCTAAGCAGAAAAACCTCACCAAGGTATCTTGCCCACCAGCTGTTCCCTGAATGCCATAGCTGACCTGCACATCTGAACCAGTGGCCTGGTGTTGGTGGTCATCTGTTATATCCATTCCACTCATGCTGAGAAAGCTCTGCTCTGCCTAAAATGTCACCAAAGCTAGACCTGACCTTAAAGCTGCAAATGGCAGGGAGGATGGGGCCCCAGAGTGGGGTGCTGAAGCTCCCACAGCAGCCCCTGTTTAGTCTCTGGAGAGGTGGAAAGCTATCTCAGGGACAATGTGACTGGGCTGGTCTCAGTGTGAAGGAGTTGTCTCCAGGGGCCACGTGGCAAAGGTGGCACGTTGCCAGTATAGCATCCCCTACAGAAACACACATGGCCAGCTGGACCCTGGATGGGATGCTGCGTGTGCTTGGACACGAGCCCTTGACACACACATCATTTGTGACACGTGGATGCTATGCCAAGACCTCAACGGGGCTATTTTTATCCTCAAGTGTGAAGTGGCTCCTGATGATCTCACACCCCTGCCAGCGCGCAGCAGGCTCAGGATGTGGCAAGAAAACCTGCAGGAGGATGCAAGCTAGGACAGGACACCACAAAGCCCTGACGGGGGCTGGCAACAGCTGCTGCCCAGTCACAAGATGGCTGACTGGGAGGACCCTGAGAGCAGAGTAAGCCTCACATGGAGGCTGTAGCCCAAGCAGGCAGAGGCCCCCAAGATCACAGTTAACACAGGAGGAGCTTCATGATACTCAAGCCACAGGCCACTCACTTTCGTGGTCTAGCTTACACAGACTTGTGGCAATGTGTGACAAGCCAGCAGTCCTGAGAAGTGTTTGTAGGCCATAGAATCAGGTCTCATTTGAGGCTGAGTGCCTTCTCTGCAAGGCAGTGGCCTTGGGTGTGTGACCATAGGTGCAGAAGTACTCTTTCCCATGGATGGTGGCTGGAAGACAGTTAGCCTCTAATGGCTGCAGAGCAAGCTGACCCACAAGCAGGCAACTGGCATGGCCAGGTGTGCAGTCTACATAGCCTGGCTAGGGTGCTGGCTGCTGGTTTGGAAGCTTAGTGGGCAGGAGTTGGCTTTGCTGAGGTGGAGGACATGAACCCTGCCCTAGAATGCCCTAGCACATTCAGCTCAGTGTTAATGATTCTGCAGGGCACTGGGTCCCAGGTGTGGGCCTGGGCTGGCTCCCTGGCATTACCAAGAATTTGTTAGAAGCACGGGGTCACAAGCCCCAGTCCACATGCACTGAATCAGAGATGCTAAAGGAGGGCCTAGTGTTCTGACAAGCCCTGGAGGGATGCTGATGCAGGCTCAAGTGTGAGAATTGCTGTCGGAGGGACTGAATTCAAAGCCACACAATCAGAGTTCAAATTCTGATGTTTCTTCCTGTCAACAATGTCATCTTCAACAAATGGTAATTTCCCCAAGTTTTGATGAGCTCACCTGGCAGAACCTTATTTCTTCCATCTATAAGATGGGCATATAATCCCCATCTCATGGGATTGTTTTGAGAACTGAAAAGAATGTACATGAGAACTTGGCCAACACACAGCAGACAGGTGTCCTTGCTGAAAGGCAGTGTGGAGAATCACCTTTACCTGTGGGGCAGGACTAGCCACTGTGAGACTTCCTTCTCCCATGGGGCTCACCTCCTGGCACATGCCTCTGTTCCCGCAGGTGCTGGAGCCCTCTGCTACATAGAGCCCCAGCCCCCTGAGGACCAACCCTTTCAACCTGCCCCCATGTTCCCCGGGGTGCTCTACACTGAGGCTGCTCTCAGCATCGGGTTCAGGTGTATTTCCTTGGCTCACCCTCAACGTTTCAAGGTTTCCCGCTGTGCTTCATCCCTGCTCTTCTCAAGTTCTTTATACAGCAGAGCAGTAAATAAACACACTCAGGAGAAAGGAAGGACTTTGCAAAGGCAGTGCCGTCAGAGCCCCACAGAAGCAATGGGAAGGAAAGGAAGAGAGGGAATGGTCTGTTCTTCCTAAGCTGAAAGCCAGAAATTACTCTAGACCCACTGCAATCTGCAATCGGGATATTTCCACATGCCACGCCACAGCCAGCAGCACTGTACTCTGTTGTAATTAAATAAACTAGAAACACAGATCAGCCGATGAGTGGAATGAAGGTGCCACAAACTTATATTTATAGCTCCATCGACAGAGGACTCATGACATCTGCTACCAACTTCTGCAGCTGCTTTATAAATGGAATAAATAAAATCCGTGCAGAACGGCACTAACCTCACCAGAGACTGGCTACTGGGATTCTCCCAGCTCGACATTTCCAGTTTGTTTTACTGAAATGTTTTTGCCCACATTAGAGCTGACTGAAGAAGTGGGGCAATGAGTGAACTGAAAGGAGAGGAAATGAATTCCCTGTGGCTGCCAGGCCTGGAGCCCACACTTGCCCATCTGCGAATGTGTGCCCTGTGCCCTCGAGTGCTCACACAGGCCCCAAGCGCACAGTGGTGGGCACAAGCCAACAAAAAAGCCTGCTGACCCCAGATTACAGAGAGAGGAGCTTGGGGTGAGAGATGGGGGTGGGGGAGAAGACAGAGAAGAGCAGACAGACAGACGTGAGAGGAAAAGAAGGGAAGGAAGGGAAGACTGGAAACAAGAAGAAATGAGCCGGGAGAGCTGGGGCAGAGGCAGAGAGTGTGAGGAGGCAGTAGCCCCACACTCACAAGGACCCCTGAACCCCACTGGCCAGTGGCATACTTCCACCTGCTGCCCAGAGCCAACCTCCCAGACCAGAATACTGGGGCATGCACACATTTTGTTCCTTGACTGTGGATCTGGGTGCCCAGTCAGATCCCTGCAGCAATAGGGAGTGTCCTATGGGCAGCTCAGCCACCCTCTGGCTCTTTAGGACAAATGAACACCACAAGGGATGTGAGGCCTCATTTGCAAGTTGCTCTGCACCTCGGAAGACACTTGAGTCTCGGTCACAAATGATGCTCACCCTGAGGGCCCTTCGAGTGAGTTCCATAGTCACAGGACTTCATTGTACATCAACACAGGACCCTCAACCAACAAGCTCCTGACAGGCAGCTTGGAACAACTTTTAAAGTGCTCCAGGAGTGGGTGGTTTCCAGAGCTTAGAATGTGTGAAATTTTATTATTCAATAAATAATTTAAAAACCCACCCACCAAAGCCTTCAAAGGTACCAGCCCTGCCACCTGCAGCTAAGGTCCAGTTGCTCTGAACTGCCAGGTGAGGTTGACCTGGACTCTTAGGACTCAGATTCCCATGCTGCCCAGCAGTGCAACCGGAGCAGGTGGCTCAAGTAACACAAATACCTGCCCCACTACCCCCTCCCCCCCACATACACACTCAGTGCCCACATCCCTAGGGTCAGGCCTGGTGGGAGGTGCAGCACTCAGGTCTGGGACAGGGACTGAGGTGTATCTGAAGCACAGCCCCAAGGGCAAGGAAGCACAGGGAAGATAAGGAGCAGGAAGGTCTGCCTAGGTGTCCTCAACTGTGACAGGCTCACCCCATCCTACATGGATGGCAAGAAGTTAAAGGAGATTATGCAGGCCACAGCATGGCACTCGTAGGTCAGGACACTCAGTAAGTGGCAGGAGATGTCCATCATCTTGATTAACAGGACCAGCACAAAGGAGTCAGCAGACCTTTGCAAATGGGCTCATGGTTCAGGGTGCCAGATGACCTGCCCAGAGGCCCATTCCCTAGAAAGGTGTCAGGCTACAAATGGGAAGGTTCTGACTGTGGATCCCAAACTGGGCTGGGCATTAGTTCTATGGACCAGAGTGTGGGTGGGCTGGCAGTAGGTCATGGGGAGGAGCAGCCTGTAACCCCACAGCTGGCTTGCTCTGGGCCACTGGCTAGTCCTTGCCAGTCCAAGATTCTACTCAGTTTCCCTGGCAATGGGGCCTATGACAGCAGCCTTGACACCAATAGTCAACTGGTGGCTCACAAGTCAGAGCCCTGTGGAGAGAGAACATAACCCACGGCATCATCTGGAGTGAGCAGGGGTTGCTATGGCCACAGGGCAGATCCATGGGACATGGGAGCCCATGAGGCTGAACCCACCTTGGGTGGACTCAGCCATCGCAGCCTGTACCAGCTATAGACACCTTCCAAGTTCTCCATTTTTCCTGCGTGGGAAGCAAGCAATTGTCCTCACCATGGCTGGAGGGAGGACCCAGGTCAGACCTTTGCCCAATGGCCCTCCTCGCCAGGCCCATGTCAACCACCAGACCTCACAGGACATCAAGGCTTTGTCATAGCAAGTGTAAGCTGGAGACGTGGACATGACCTGGTCTTCTTACTGGCACCCCATTCCCAACTGTGGCCTCAACTGTGGGGACATGGCCAGTTCAGGAGGAGCCTTACCCCAACTCTCACTAGGATTCCACACCTTCCACCAGCCTCTTCCTCTCCCTTGTTAATGTGCTTATTGGTGTCCACTATCATGGCTGTGTTCTCCTGAAGTCTAATCTGTGCCACCTCTGTGGGCAGCACCAAGCATAGGAGCCTCCTAGGCAACTGCATGGGTCCACAGATTTCCCAAAAAGCCACTGCGGCCAGCCAGTGACTCCCAGCTAGCTCCCCACTGAGGGCTGCCCTACAGTGGAAACAGAAAAATATAGGCTCTGCCAGGCCAGTGGAGCTGCAGAGGTAAGGGCTGGCATTAAAGGCTGGAACATGGGGTGGGGACAGAGAATGTCTAAGAGGCCCTTCCTCTGAGAGCACTGTTTCCATAGCTGCCTGGGCAGCCACACCTGAAGCCAAGCTCAGAAGTGCCCCTACTGACCTGGCTCATGCTTCCAGGAAGCGAGGGCTCCATCCCTGGAGAAAACCACTAACTGGAACCAGGTGTTTCCCCTGCTTTCCCCAGTTCTTCACTACCACACCAAGTTTCCATGTAAAAATGCACCACCCTTAACAAAGTGTAGGAAAAAAGCTGACCACCTGTGTGTTTCTCTGTTCGTGGTACTTCTGTGATGTTAACCAGTGCTGGGAGAAGTCCCTTGGTTCCCACAGGCCCTTGCTTGGTCAGCATCCACAGCAGGTCCCTCACCTAACCTGCGCCTACACAGCCAACTGATCCCCCCATAGGATAAGGCTGTGTCACCGCCCTTACCTCACTGTGAGTGAAAGCAGATCTCTCAGGAAGTTAGAGAGTTCTCAAACCTCACACTCCATCTGGTCCTAAATTACCTAAGAACAGCTGCTCCGCACAAGGGGCTACAGCCAGCATGGAACTGTTGGGTGCCTCTTAGGAGCAGTGCTGTGCCAGGCAGAGACCTCAATGGGACCCTAGGACTCTATACCCACCTTCCAGGATAGAGTCCAGATGGGTTCTCCTGCCAGCTTCCCCAAGTCTCCCCAGAGCAGCTCCTCCCTCCCTCTGCAAGCACAGGCTCTGGGTACCCAGCAGCAGGCTGCAACCTGTCTCACCCTCAATGGACAGGGAATTCCACAGCACCTGACTCAGCACAGCCACACAGGTCAGTCAGGTCCATGGGCGATGGATCCAGTGGGGAAGAAATGAAAAGTAGGGGCAGGGGTGAGGCAGCGTTCTCTCCAGCAAGACTACCAGACAGGCTGGGAAAGACACAGGGGTCTTCTGGGTTGAGCAGAACAAGCCAAGGCTGAGGAGAAACCCCCTCCTTGGGGCTCCTCCACAGTAGACCCAGCTGAGGACTGTCAAACCTGCCCCAGGCCCAGAAGCAAGCCACAGGGCTGCCGCTGCTGCCACCTGGTGGAGGCAGGAGGACCACAGTTTTCAACCTCAGTGGATCCAAGTGCCTGGGCAGGACTTGCAGGGGCACCCAGGATGTCCCCCCAGCCCACACTCAATCCAACCACTGTTGCATTCCCAAGGACTGAGGCTGCCACTGCCCATGCTTTGCTCCCCCTCCCAGGCAGCAGCCCGGTCCCTACGGAAGGTTCTACAAGGACAGGCTGCCTCTACCACTTGGAACCCTGAGGGAGTAAGGTACCACGCCAGAACATTTGGCCACCTCAAACAGTAACCATAGGTGGCACATCCACTGACTCTAGGCAGCAGGTGGCAACTGGTGAACCTCACAGGAGGGCTGAAAGGTCCAGAGCACTGCCTGTGGGGCTCTACCCCAACACAGCCATGGGCTGCTGAAGCCTAAGTCCAGAGGAGCAAGGCTAGTGAGAGGTCAGATCACTTCTGGGAGGCCCAGGGGACTGTATGCAGAAGAAAATGGCTGTGACAGAGACCCCAGGTAAGGGGCAGGGAGCAGCTCCTCAGACCCCACCCTGCACCTGGACTGGCTCCATGAACTCCATGGTAATGGGAGGAACAGGTGGTGTTAGTGACAGCAAACTGCACTCCAGCTGGGCCTCTGATCCCTCCATCCAGCAAATCTCTCATAACTTCAGGAGACAGTTGAGAAGGGGGCACCCTGCCCTTTCATGTCCCATGATGGAAAGTGAGGAGAAGGGTCTCCTGACACACACCCATGAGCCAGGTGATGACTGAGACCCACCAAGCTGCTGCAGGGAGTATAGTGAGCACATCTGGTCAGTGAGTGCTGAGATCACAACCCAGGTCATGACAGAACTCTGGAACACATGGCACTAGCTGTGCCCAAATGCTGGGCTCATAATGACCTGTGCAAAGCATGTGGCCAGCGCAGATGGGGATCTCTCAATCTGAGAAATGCTGGGCATGACGGACGGTGTCAGGAGGTGTTCCTGCATATCTCTCTTCATTAACATTTCATACGGAGCCAAATGGGTGGTTTAGGATAGCTATAAACACACTCGTCCACAAAGGCTTCACTCTGTGAGGCTGAGGATGGAAGGCCTGGGTACAGACACTGAACAAGCAGAATGAGCTCCCAGCCAATGGGGTCTGGAGGTCAGCATAGAATCAGAGGTCTCCTTCACTTGTGATTCGCTCTGCTGAAGGATTACAAGCGTGAGCCACCACGCCCGGCTTGAAGAGTGCCAGTGAGGGCTGTTCCCAGGCAGGGACACAGTGCAGACCCTCAGGGTTCCTGCTGGGACCCTAGCATAAGCGAGAGACTGAAAGGATGTGAGGGCAGCCCAGGCTACAGCCTCCCACTGTGGAGCTGGCCAACAATGCCACGTGCCAGACCCAGAGCCCAAGTCTTGGCATCCCCCGTACTCCCTCTCACATACTGGGTGACCTGCCAACCATCTTCCCTATCTCCCTGGATGTGCCAGCCTCCAAGGGAACCAAGGTGGTCCCAGATAATTTCCTCACATGAATCTCATTCTCCTGACATAGCACCTCCTAACTTGCTAAAGAGATTTAAGGTTGTTTATTAGACATCTCCCTCATCTAGCGGCTCAGCTCCAAAGGGGAAGAAACTCTGCTGAATGTTCCCCTGGATGGAGCCAGGCCCAGTGGGAAGCAACTGTGGTCACACAGGAAACCTGGCTTTCCTCTGCTAGATTCAGGCCATCTGTCCAGCTGGGACATCAGAGGTGATCCCCAAACACTGGTAAATGAGGAATGTAGACAGTAACTTGCATAGTGTGATGGGCCACACCAACACCTCTGGTCTGCATCTCCATCACATCATGGGTCCAGGCCCAGCATGATGAGAGTGAGCACCAAGACCAAAGGATGCCACAAAAGCCTTGGACCTGAGGCCTCTGGGAGTGATAGTGCAGTGGCGCAGAGCAAGTGCTGTGGCCTGCAGAGCTACACTCTAGATCTGGCACTGTCCTATACCAACTCAGAATCCTGTGCACCCCCCTGGGCCTCTCTTGGCCTTTGCTTCCTCCTCAGGAAAAACTGGAGAACAACAGCACCTGCTTTTAGAGATGGAAATAAAGTACACAGCAGGCCTGGCAACGTGGGCCAACTTGGTTGTGGTGGTTTTCCTATCCAAGGGAAGGCATTGCTCCACATCCACAAGGGCTGTGTTGGTCCTGCTGGGGAGTGGAGCAAACCCTCCTCTGCTCTACTGAAGAGACACAGGCATTTGTCCCTCAGGGTGGGATGGTTTGCTGGGGAACCATGTCCAGGCACGCAATGGTGCATTCTCCAGCTCCAGGCCCATCAGGCAGATCCCAGCTCAGACCACACACAGGCCGTCCAGGGAAGAAAGGCCACGCAGGGCTCTGACCAGCCCAGGCACCCATCAGCACAAAGTCTCAGAAACCAATGAGTTATGATCTGCCCTTCATCCATTTTTCACAAGAAGAGGATACGGGGTAAAGAGGGCCCTCAAGGTGATGGGGATATCAGCAGGAAAAAGGAAAGAGGCCACAGGCTGAAGCTCTGAAGCTGCCTTCTACTCAGAGGACCCTTTCGCACTCCAGGACAGACCTGGAGGGAAAATGTAGCAAAAAGAAACCACGGGCCCAGGGACGCAGCACATGGGCAAGACAGACTCAAGCCCATACTCTAGGCCCCAGGGCTATCTCTGAGGCCCCTGGAGGCAAATTTACTCAGCAAAGGCCACCCCTCATGCTGACCCCCTATGTCACCTGCCTGCTGGCCAGGACTATATAGGACCCCTCTGACTACCTCATGCCATGAAGAGAATTAAAGCAGACCATGCATGCAACATAACCAGCCATGACCACACTCTTCGCCATAGTCCCTGGCCCAGGGAAGATGACCATCCGGGGACATGGACCTCCCACCCATCCGCATGCAGGCCCACCTCCATCTCCGTGCTGTGGGCATGCACCTTCTGCACCATGTCCTCAGCCTCCCGCATGCGTCGTGTCAGCTGGGGTGAGTACTCAGCCTGGGTCATCTCACTGTCATAGGACCCCAGGATGGCGCGCATGCCATCCCGCTCCTGTGGGTATAGAGAACAGCTGGTCAGGGCCTGGTGGGCATAGAGGAGAGTTGGTCAGAGGAACATGGAGACAGGAGCCTGGAGAGTTCCCTTGTACAGCACCTGAAAAGAGTCCAAGAATTCAGGCTCACACTTAACCGCCAACAGCACCCACCTCCAGAGCTCCTATCCCAGAGGCTAAGGTGCTCAGAACTCCCAGACCCTGCACCACCTAGGCCAGTGACTCTAAGAGCATGTCCTGGTCTCAGTGCTCACCCTCCCTGTGCCAGGCTGAATAGTCCCTTGCTTTGACTTCTGACCGGGTCTCAGACAGTAACACTCGGAGCTAGGACATCAGCCAGCAGTCTGGTCAGTGAGGAAGGCCCCATCGGACCAGAGACACTGTGGCAACCTATTGGGATAAGAAGCATTCCACTCTGCCCTGATTCTGAACACAAGGACAGGGTCCATAAGCAAATGACTCCTCATGGATGCTGGAGGCCACCAGAGTGTCACTGGGCCACTAGCCATGCCCAGTAACCTGCCTCCTCTCTCGGCACAAGATAGGAATCATATGAAGCAGTAAGCCAAGTTTCCTGAGCCAACAGACTGATCATAGAGCCAGGAGTCTCAGCCTGGACAAGATCACTGCCCACCTATGCCCTGCCAGACTGTGTGAGTCAGGAAGTCAGGGACCCTGGGAGAAATGGGTGGCTTTTCCCCAGCCAAGACTGAAATAGATTCCTTCCTGATGCTAGAAAGATCCATCACATATGCCTGAATGAAAAACTCTTGCTAAGCCAGCAGGGAGGCCTGCAGAGACAGAGGATGCCCCGAGATGGGGAGCTGAGAAGCTAAGGAGGGTCATGCCTTATAGGGGAAACCTGGTCTTCCCCCAGGGTTGCTCACTGTCTCCTCTCCCTCCTTTGACTGAGGCTCTCAGATGTGACCTAAGACCACAGGGCCACGGGGGTTCTCCTGGCTTCAGATACTGCACCTGGGTGGAGAAGGTCCATCCTCAACAGATCCAGGACCAGGCTGGGGCTCCTCTCATCTGCCCTGCTGCCCCCTACACTCAGTGGACTACACAACTCAGAAGCCCAGATGTGCCAGCATACAGCTTTTCTGACCACCTGTGCATGCAAACATGCTGGGGGTCTTGTAGGAGGTGGACTCAGATCCTGCAGGTCAGGCATGCCTGGCTGCAATGCCACCTTGCACTGTAGATGCTCTGCTGGTGTGCTCAGTGACCTCTTCTGGCTCTGCTCACTCCTAGGGCCAGTGATGAAGATTCTGGAGCAGCACAGCCCAGGAAGAAGGGGATGGCTTCTGTGAGACCCCAGTTCAAACCCTAGCTCTGCCCTCAAGTCTCCTCTAAGATGAAGTCAGTTACATATCTCAACATCATCATGAAAAAAGTGTCTGGAAAGCTGCCCTGTAAACAACTGGTGCTCATGAAATGACAGAATTATATCAATGCTGGTGAATGCTTGCAGTAAAGAAGCCAGGAAACAGGTTTTACAAACTCACTGGCACATGTCCCAACACATGCATCCAGGGAAAGGAACAAGGGGAGAGGTCAGACCAGCCCCTCCTGACCTCCTTCTGTGCCCTGGCCAGCAGCTCCCTCCCTCCCACCCAGCACTGGATCAAAGGGCAAATTCATGGCTCTGATGGAGACCTGCTTTCTCAGACCTCTGGGGGAACAAGACCTCCACACAGAAGCAGGGTCTACACAATAGCCAGGTAGCATTCTCTCAGTGTGTACTTCCACAGACTGCTGCCCAACCATGTCACCAGGAAAGGCCAGGCCCATGGCTCTGCCACCTCCAGCAGGAACATAGGCTCCTCCCTTCTGAGGGAGACAGGTGAGGATGTTGGGGTGTAGGCAACCTGCCTTCTCCTTTCTGAACCGACAGGGCCCTCAGAGCCTTGAGCTGCTGTGTCTAGGCTCTCTGCATTCACTGACAAGGGACATAGTTGTCACCCCAGCACAGACTTTGTAATTAGTTGATGACAAAAAATTCAATAAGTGAGAAATTAAAGTTACAAATCCAACTGGAACTGGTCACATATCCGGAGAAAATTTGTTTCCACGGGAAAGTTTATGGAGTGTCATAATTTTATTGAAATCCTATATCTTCCCATTGACTTTTATCGTCTCAAGCTGGTAACCGAGTTATCATTACCAGAGTGTAGATGCCACGCGAGGCCGGGGCGGGGGATCTCCTTTCATAAACAAGCTACAATTGTCTCCTTTATTGACCAATAAATCTCCAAAATGCTGCCCTTCACTATGGCTCTCTTCAATTACGTCTCCAGGCTAGCAATGGCTGGCAAAGAAGAAAAATGTAAAGTGAAAAGTTTGTTGTTTGTACCTTTTCAAGAAATTGTTTTGTCATTAGTAGAAGAGCAGGCACTGTGCTGGTGTGATTTGGTAACGACTTTTTAATGACTGATTCCACTTGTGGTAAAGTTCGCTTCGTTTCCACTTGAGCAAACACAGGCAATTAATCGCTGCACAAACAGGCGCCCAGGCTATGCCGACAGAAGCCTTAAAGACTTGCTTGAGAAGTACAAAACAAAACAATACTTTCCACTGAGTGCTTCTCCTGGGTACAGAACGGTCCTGTCTGTGAGCAATGGAGTTCGCTTGTCACTCCATTAATTAATGGCAACTCAAAGAGGATGCTGAGAGACAGGCTCACCTTTGAAGAAGCCATTAGAGGAATGGGGACTTTGTGCCTTTGGATACCCCAAATTCAACTACAGGGGATGTGAGTCCTTTCTATGCCTGTGGTGACCAACCAGAGGCCATCCTAGTCCTGGGGTCCCCCTTAACAAAGCAGCTAAGGGAATGAAGTGACCAGTGGTGACAAAAAAGAAAGTCACAAAGCTGGGAAAGAATTTCAAGGTCAAGGCCAGACAGGGATTTTCTAGAAGGAAACTGAGGCATGGGACTGCAAAATAACTTGCCCCTGGTCCTGGGCATCCACTCATCCACTTACTGCTCATGGGTGTCTGAGCTTCCCACAATGCCCTTCCCCCACAGTGACAGCCATGCCCAGCTGAGCACAAACCAGGCAATGAGGCCAGCAGGGGGCACAGACTGCCATCGTGGGCAAACAGCAGCAAGCAGGGGTTCAGGAATTGGCCAGCCAGTGCTCCTGGGTGGGAACTGAGTCCTGGGAGGCAAGGAACTGGGGGCTCATGAAGTGGGGTGAAAGGTCAAGGAGAAACCTACAGGCTGACACCATTATAGAAACAAATACAACAGGATAGACTGAGTGAGTAGAGGGCGCAAAGCAGAGTGTGAGCCCAGCACCCCCAGCCCTGCCCTGGGGACCCATCTGTGGCCAATCTCTCCACACAAAACTTCCCTCCTTGACTCCAGTTCCTGCATAGCCACTTAGGCCATCCCAGCATCTGAACAGGCTCCCAAGGGACATCCAAAGCCCACCCTAGATAGCTGCCACCAACCCCCAACAGGTGCTAGGCTCTTGACTCAACACTGGCCTGGAGAGTTCCTCCAGCAAGAATACGATGGAACCATCTTCCTTCAGGTACAGCATTGCTACCTGTGGTATATAAGGCTGTGGTATACCTAGTCTTGCTGCAATCTCAGCCCCTCCCTCCAGAGTCTGTACCCATGTCACCCATGACCCTCATCTCCCTCGCCCAGCAGTTCAAGGTTCATTTAGGCCAACCAAGGACCTGAGGGAGGGTTCCCCCTCCCAGGTTGTAAGGCTGCAACCAGCGGCACAGAGGGAAAGTTTTCTTACCCTCCAGCCCTCCCTGCAGGCAGAAGAAAAAGCTCTGCAACTTCAGACTCTCATGGCTCTGGGTGAGCAGGCAGCACCACAGGCCACCAAGGGAGGAGTCCCAGGAGGTGACAGGACCAAAACAGAACATAGAGAAGATGTACTTCTCTGCAGATAGCACATGTCACACGTGTGCATATCAGTGTGAGCATAAGTGCACATAATAAATCTCACTGGGCCACCCAGAGGTGGCCAGCAGAGTGCAGGAGCCATGCTGCTAATACCCAAGCCCTAATGGGCCTGGTCCTACTGATGATCCATAACCCTCTGGCAAGTCCCGCTGGGGTGCAGATCTCCAGGAGAACCTGTGCAATCACCAAGGGCTGCTGAAGGCCTCTGCTACCTGGAGACCCAGTACATTCATCTTTTATCCTCTTGTTCACACATTCATCAAACATGGATTCCATGAAGAGAAGTCAGGGAAAAGTGAGGAAAAGGAAGCTCGGGCCTTTAGCAGAGAACCCAGAACAGACCTATGGCCCAAGTGCTGGAGAGATGCCAGGTGGACACAGGTGACCACAGCATGTAGACTACAGCTGATGCATGGAGAGAAGGGCACACCAGTCAGAGGGCACAGAGTGGGCAGTCCCCAGTGTGCCTTGCAAAAGAACAACAGAGACAATGCTGATCACCCCTCAGCTACCATTAGCCAAGAGGAGGTCTTTTCCACTGAGCTCTTGAGATTAGTCCAAGAACACACCTCAGAGTGGCTTGGGAATGAAGAGATGCCCACCACACACAAAGGGTAGTCACCTGGGCAGTGCAGCAGCACACACCTGCTGAGATAGTTGAGGGACAAGAGTCTGGGGGAGGAGCCTGCTTTATGTCTGGGCTAGAGAAGGGCAGAGCAGTGGCACAGAGGAGACAGGAGTAGGAGCCACAGTTGTGGAGGGGGGCATAAGAGAGCCTGTTGAGAAACACAGATATTCAAGGAGGCTGGCAGCACCTCAGGTGCTGCAGGGGAAGAGGAATCAGCACAGTTGTCACAGAGCTTCCTTCTTCCCACCTCCTCAGACTGCAGTCCATCGCCCCTCCAGTGACATGTGGTATGCAAGCCCAAGACTGGCTCCCAGGTCACAGAGGCCCAACAACACTCAAATCCTGGCTGGACATCAACTTGCTTAGACCTTGGCAAGAATAATCAGCTCCCTGCGTGCCTCAAGATGTTCAATTGTGAAGTGGAAAGGGCAAAGTGCCCAGCCAGCCTTGAGATCACATGTGGCCTGCACACGAAGCTCTGGCACTTGCTAGGTGCTGAGTCCTCATGACTGCTATCCTCATGACCCTTCATGCCACTGTTTGTTTCTCCAATGGGGAGAAGACAACCAGGTGCCCTTTCTGAGCCCACCTCATGGTGAAACAGCCAGTGCTTGAAAAGCAAGCAAGGATCATGAGCCAGGGGAGGTACCCAGGTCCCCTTGTCCCTTCCTGTCCCCAGGAAGCAGGGGTGAGCCCAGAGAGATGGAGCTGGGCTGGCAGCATGCAAGAGGGTCCCTTCCTAAGATTTCTCCTCCGGGCAAAGCGGTGGCCCCTCCATTCACTTCCTTTTCCACTCACTCCTCCTTGGCTCTACTGCCAGGGCCACTGGGTCTACCTCACCCTCTCCAGCCACCCATGCATTCTCAGGGCCCTCTGAAGGTTACCACAGCACACCGGAAAGCTGTCCAGCCCTTCCGTTGCCCCTGCGTCCCTCACCCAACTTGGTTACCTGCACTCAACTCTTGGTCGCCCCACAGGTTTTTCTTAAGAAAAGGAAATTATGATCATGAGCAGCTGCAAAGCCCTGCTCCAATTACCTCCTATCACAGGGAATCACCAGCAGTTTAATGGAGTCAAACAGAAACCTGAGATTGACAGCTCTGCCTACCCTAGGCCCCCTCTTCTGTCACCAATCTTTCCTCAGACCCAACTCCCTGGCATACAGAGGGATCCTTGGGATCTCTAGCAGCAGGACCCTTTGGCCACACAGAGCAGGACCATTTCCAGGGTCTTCCTCACACTGTTAGGAGCTTTGGAAAGGAGGGTGACATGGCAGAGGATGACACACCTGCAGAGGAGGCACGGCACCTGCACAGCTACAGTGCTGTGGCTGATGCTCAAGAAGTTTCCTCTCTGGTCCACTCCAGCCTGCCCCTCAGCTCTTGAGTGCCAGCATTCTGACCCAGAGCCCAGGTCCCAGACAAACATGTGCAGCACAAGGACCAAGCCTAGGCAGGGCTCAGTCCTAGGAGGATCTCCTGGGACACCTCCATCTGACTGCTTCCTCTGGCACTCACTGGGAACTAGAAATTACACTTGGAAGAGGACTCATTGGGCAGAAGGAAAACTTATTTACAGGGTCAGACGATCTGCCTTCCGCAGTGTTCTCAACCCTGACAGCAGACATCAGAAGTGACAAGACTCATCTGAAGCCTTTATCATGATGTCTGTACTGCCCATCTCTGTGAGACAAGCTGTCCACTCCTGAGCCCACAGAACAGGCCTTGCAAACTCCACAGGCCTCATTGTGCAAAGTTGCCAAGCAATAAGCACCCACATCACACTGACTGATCCATAACCTCCAGGCTGGTGGGAGCCCTGGGCCAAGGAGGAAGCTCCCTAGGGAGCTTCACATAAGGCCCTATATGCAGCATGACACTGAATGTGGAACCTAGACTTGCAGACAGGGAAAGGCGGAAGTGTAGTACCTGAGCAATATGGGCAATCAGATGAAGGAATCTGGATAGAACAGCCACTATCCACAGTGGGCAAGCTTATATATAAACAGACCACCATACTACCAATGGTATATGCACACATGTTAGCCTGGAGGCTGTACAGGTGGGAAAAAATATAAAATCCTAGTGCTGAGAATTTGTGACTACAAGGCTACACTCATAAAAAAATAGGAGCTGGATAGCCCCAGGAAGAAAACACATGCAGTGTCTAGGACCAGACACAAACAGGAGGCAGGAGCTAACACAGGTCCTTACTGGACAGCATGACTCACTCCCTGCAACGAATAACCCCAAGACAAAGTCCTAAGAGTATAGGGTTATCATCAAAACTCATAAAATGTAAATGAAAATGAACCAAAAACACAAAATTTAGGAGAATGAAACCCACAGTGTACTAGAATAATCAGAAAATAAGTTTATCTAATATATTTAGGTCAATAAAGGAATTTTAATTATTAGTAAGTCAATAAGAAATAAGCAAATAGAAATGATCACAATCAAAAAGAACTAAGTAAAGCCAAACAAAATAAAAATAGAATGTTTAAACATTTAAATGTAGCAAGTAAACTGGCAGTTTAGATGTGGCCAAAGAGAGATTTAGTAAACTGAAAGATAAACCTAAAGAATAAGCCAGAAAGAACAGGAAAAGACAAACAGAAAATATAAAACCGCTGAGAGACACACAAAGTAGAACAACAAAGTCTAAAATGTCTCTCACCAAAATCACAGAAAGAAGACACAAGAGAGAGGCAGTCATCAAGGTGTAATGGTTGAGAACCTTCCAGAATTGATAAACTATAACCAACTTCATTTCAAGAGGCCACCACATACTGCAAACAGTGGGGACAGGAAACTGGTACACCTTGACAGAGCAAGGTTGGGAGCCATGCGGGTCCCAGAGGCATATGCAGGAAGGACAGGCTGTGGCAGGTGGGCAATCATGACAGGCATTTGGGTACATGTGCTGGGAGGAAAGGAGATCAACACTTAATACCAACAAGACTTGATGGACAAAAGCAGAAAGGACATATTTCAGAATGAGAGAAATGATCATGCCTCAGAGGTAAGAATAAAGAGCAAAGCAACAAACCTATGTGCACAAATCCAGATGGTTACTGACATTATAAGAGCACAGCTGCCTACCTTACAAGGCTTAAACCAGTACTGCAGACTCTGACACCTCTCTATCAGAAATAGGCAGGGGGCTGGGATTATGGCACAGTGGTAGCGTGCTCGCCTAGCACGCATAAGGCACTGGGTTCGATCCTCAGCACCACATAAAAATAAAATAAAGATATTCTGTCACCTACAACTAAAAAATAAACATTTAAAAAAAAAGAAAAGAAAAGAAATAGGCAGATCCACAGAGAGAATCATTAAGGACAGCCCAATCAAATAGCACCACCAGTTACCTGGGTCTACTTGACTTCATTTGCCAACAGCAGAACACATGTGCCTCTCAAGCTCACACAACTGTTCACAAGAAAGATCACAAGTAGGACCATAAAACACACTTGAACAAATACAAAAGAGGCCAAATCACATAAAGTAAGCCCTCAGATCACATTGCGTTTATACTGAAAATCAATGACAAAAGAGAGCCAGAAAGTCCCAAAATTAATCTATCTACTTCTAATTACATATGGGTCAATGTAAGTCTCAAAAGAAATTCAATCATGACTGAATAGAAAATAAAAATACATTTTTTCACAATTTGTGGGATGCAGCAAAAGCAGGGCTCAGAGGGAAATTTATAGCACTGAGTGCCTATTATAGAAACAAAGATCTAAAATAAATCATCGAAGCTTCCAGTTAGGAAATGACCCAAAGAAGAACAATGTAAGCCTAAAAGAAAGCAGAAAAAAAGAAACAATGAAAATAAGAACAGAAGTTAAGTGAAATGGAAAACAGAAAATCCAGAGAGAAGAGAAAACCCAAATAAAATTTGGTTCTCCAAAAAGATCAGTGAAATGAATAAAACCTCTAGCTAAGTTAATCAAGAGGGAGAGCATACACACATTACTAACATGGAGGGAAAGGGCTGTTGCTGAATCCTCTGTACAATGACAAGATAATAAAAGGACATTGTGAACAACTCTATACCTAGAAATTTGATAAGTCACATGAAAGGGACTGATTCCCTGAAAGATACAAACTACTAAAACCCACAAGAGGAGGAAAAATCATCAGCATGGGCCTCTGGAGCACTCCCCAAGACGCCCTTCTGCCTCTGTCCTC
Source organism: Xerus rutilus (assembly GCA_028644305.1). NCBI lineage: Eukaryota > Metazoa > Chordata > Mammalia > Rodentia > Sciuridae > Xerus > Xerus rutilus. The sequence goes on along the minus strand of CM053415.1, from coordinate 12,812,236 downwards.
ACTCTGAGTCACACAGTGCCTTGCTGCTCTACGATCCAGCCAGCTGTTCATCCTTCCTGCAGACTTGAACTCAAGAAAGCACTGACGAAGGTGTTAAGGTTGTTGACCAAAACACTGAAAGATCAACATGCTCCTGAACATGAAAAACCAGCCCAGTTCTGAGCCAAATTCCTTAAACCCCCCTATAAACTCTACAATCAAACCTCCTGCTATCTGTCACAAGGAAGCTACAGACCCCATTATGCCTTTCCCCTAATGAATGCTTTGCACCGACCACCCTGGTATTGAAGGCTTCTTCCTTTGGAATGTCAAGTGGACCAATCTAGGGAGGGTTTGGGGCTATCTCCTGTAGGAACTCTCCTGCTGCTATTTTTGGGGCTACTCCAGCCATGGGCTCACTAAGACAGAACAGTTCGTATCTATTAAAGAAAATGAATCAGTATTTAATAACCTGCCCAAAAGGAAAACAAACACCAGGCCCACATGGTTTTCCTGATGAATTCAACCAAATATGTAAGTGAGAAATGATACCAATTCACTATAATCTATTGAGAAAAGAGCAGTGATACTGTACAGGCAGATGCACAAGCACCTGTCAAAACCCATATAACTGGCCAGGCACAGTGGTACACACCTGTAATCCCAGCTACCTGGGAGGCTGAGGCAAAAGGATCACTGGAGGCCAGAAGTTTGAGACTACCCCCTAGGCAACACAGTAAGATCCTGTCTTGTTAAAAAACAAAAACAAAAAATGAACAAACAAACACCAAAAAACTATACAACACAGAGTAAATGTTAATGTAAACTATGGACTTTAGTTAGGAATAATTTATCTATCAATACTGGCTCATCAATTGTAACATACCACAATAACACAGGATGTTAATACTGACACAAGTGTAAAGCTAAAATAAAGATGATATAAGTAAAAACAACATCCTTTCAAACCTCCAAATGTGTGCACCATACCCTACAGTAACAGCCTACAGGCCAGGTAAAGGTAAGCAGAATCAAGGGCTTTTAGGTGCCTGGCTCGTTGGGAAGAGATGGATGTACTAACTTTTACTAGACTTTGATAAAGAAAGACTCTATCTTACAATCATCAGTGTAGCTACTAAAAAACTATATAAAAGCATACATAGTTACCAAGATAATGAGAAAGACAAAATGTTAAGATAAAAATTTTTTTAACAAGCACAAAAAGAAAAGAAAAAGAACCCTAACAAAAGCAACTATAAGGATAATTTAAATGCAAATGTATCATTACATTAAGGGCAACCAAAATAAATACTTCAACTAAAAAAACAAAGATTTTCAGACTGAATAAAAACATAAAATCTACCTTTACCTTGTACATACGAAAAATATTTGTAATAAAACAATGAAGAAAGATTCAGAATGAAAGTTGAAAAAGCAAAAGGTGCAAACAATTTAAAAATCAGAAGCTGATAAATCCACAAGGAGATTTAATGATTAAAAGAATCCATAAAGAATATTTCATAATAATGAAAGGCTAAATTCACCAGGAAGACAATGTTTTTCAATTTGTACATGCCTAATAAAACAGCATCCAAAGATATACTCAATAATTGAGAAAATTAAAAGGAGAAATAGATAAACATACAATCATGATGGAAAATTTCAATACAATTCTCTCAGGAGCCATAAGAAAACTTTACAAAGAATATAGAAAACTTGAATAGAACAATTAACAACTGGCACAGACATTCAGAGAACACAGCACTCAACAAACGCAGAATACATATTATTTTTAAGCGTGCACAGGTGGTTTATAAAAACTAACTAATATTGGGGTCATAAGGCATAGCTTGGTAAGTTGTTGTATTTTGGGAAGAGGGTGTACCAAGGACTGAACTCAGGGGCACTCCACCACTGAGCCACATCCCCAGCCCTATTTTGTATTTTATTTAGAGACAGGGTCTCACTGAGTTGCTTACAGCCTCGCTTTTGCTGAGGTTGGCTTTGAATTTGTGATCCTCCTGCCTCAACCTCCTGACCTGCTGAGATTACAGAAGTATGCCACCACGCTGTCTAGCCTGATAAGTTTTCAAGGACTGATGCCATTCATTGTATAGACTCAGCACAAGGAAACTAGAAATCAATAATAAGATAGCTTT
>CM053415.1:12787671-12809598 GCA_028644305.1 Xerus rutilus | reverse complement strand
GTGGTAGAACTTCTAGGAGGTACAGCCCAATAGAAGGAAGTTAGGTCACTGGGGGTATGCCCTTGAGGGGACACTGGAACCTCAGCCCCTTGCTCATCCCCTTTTGCTTCTGGGTAACAAGGTGAGAGTTCTGCTCCTCTACACTCTCCCAACATAACATGCTATCCCATCACAGGCCCAAAGCAACAGGGCCTATTGATCATGAACTGGAACCTCTGTAACTGTGAGCCAAAATAAACCTTTCTCTTTATAAACTGAATATCTCAGGTATTCGTTATAGTGATGTTATAATGACTAACACTAGGAAAATATACCATATCAAAATATACAGTATGCAACTAAATTTATGACCTTAAATACATATTAGAAGAAAGGATAGGAACAAATTACCTACACATACAACTCAAAAAATTAGAACAACAAATGAAACCCAAAGACAGATGGAAATAATATACAACAAAAATTAATGTAACAGAATATATATGAAAGAGAATCAATAAAGCCAAAAGTGAATTTGTTCAAAAAACTAATAAAATTGATAAGCAGCTGGTGATAGCAATCCAGAGGAAAAAACAAATAATAAGAGTAAGAGAGAAGACATAACTACAGATTATAAAAATATTTCAAACATAAAGATAAAATGAAAAACTTGACACAAGTAAACTTGAAAGTTTAGATAAAATGGACTGTCTTACGAAAAATAAAAGCATATCTGAAGTTTCAAAGCTATTAAAAATGAAACCCCAAATTTAAAATCTCCCCAACAAGAAAACCCCAGACCCAGAGGCCTTCTTTGGTGCTTCTACCAAACCTTTAAGAGGCAACAGTACCATCTTCTGCAGACCAACTGTAAGAGTTTCCAACTCCTCAGGCCTAAGAAACCACAACGTCAAAGCCTGATAAGGATGGTACAAGTGATAAAGATGAAACTCCCCAATACTCACAGACACAAGATCCTCATAAGCAAACCAATGCAACACTGCACACAAAGCACCATGCACAGACTCCACATGCTTATTCCTAGAACATGTTTCATGCAACATTTGAAAATCACTTAATTTAATTCACATTAACAGAACAAAGAAGAAAAACCATATGATCATCTTGATATCTGCAGAAAAAGCATCTGATTAAAATTCAATATCTATTTACAATGGAAACAACAAAATCCTTTTAGCCAATGAAGAATAGAGACCCCCCCACCTCACTGCAGTGATAGGACAGATCTATTTCCTGTACATACTGTATGCACCATGGTCTCTAATGCGAGTGTGACAGCTCAGCTGGCCCTTTGTGCTTCCCACCGGCCATGAGGTGAGCAGCTCTGCTCCACCACACCCTATATGCTACCATGCTCTATCTCACCATGGGCCCACAGCACGGAGTGAGCCAATCATGGCTGCAATATCCAAAACTGTGAGCCAACATAAATCTTTCTTTAAGTTGATTTTCTCAGGTATTTTGTCACAATGAAAAAAACCTGACTAACACATAGGGTGAGCACATAACACATCCTTCAATGCATATAGCACAGAAATCCATATGCACCTGCACCCAGTACAGAATGCTCATGGTGGCATTAGTCACAAGTACAGGGAAATGTGGTATACGTATGCCAACAGAAACAAAATTACTGTGCAGCAACTTAACTGTGAACAAAGAAGCCTAACGCAAAATATTACATGCTGCGTAAGTCCACTTAAAATAGGCACCGCTAGCCGGGCGCGGTGGCTCGCACTTGTAATCCCAGCACTTAGGGAGGCTGAGACAGAAGAATCGCGAGTTCAAAGCCAGCCTCAGCAATGGCGAGGCGCTAAGCAACTCAGCGAGACCCTGTCTCTACATAAAACACAAAATAGGGCTGGGGATGTGGCTCAGTGGTCGAGTGCCCCTGAGTTCAATACCCAGTACCAAAAAAAAAAAAAAATAGGCACCGCTAACAGTGGTGTTGGACGTGGGGGTTGTGGGAGTCACTAGGTGTGAGCAATGCTTTATTTCTTGGCCCTGGAGGGGACCAGAGATGCACTGACATCGCAGCTCACAGCATGTACTCAAAGAAGGGCATTTTCTATATGTGTGTCAGACTCCAAAAGCAGCTGAAAAGACAAAAAACTTAAAAAAAAAAAAAAAAAGGAGGAGGAGGAGGAAATAATCCATGGTTTCAGAAACACAATGGTATGATGGTTGCATGTGCAGCTTATGGGAAGCCTGTGTGACTACCCACCCAAGAGCCATGGTCCCAGAGCCTGAAGGACAAAGCGCATGGCTCCACCTGAGTGTGCCCATCCAGGGGGGGCCAAGGAGAGGCTGGAAGTATAACGTAGCACATGGCCCCAGACCCCAGGATGCAAAGATGGGGAACCAAGAGGTTTCTGGGCACGAAATACAATCTGTAAAAATTAATCTGGGAGCTGTGATTACAATGGCACGAAGGAGAGAGACAAAGAAAGATGGAGTGGAAGAGAATACAGAATCCAAGGGCAGACAAGCTCAGAGCCCAGTTCAGCTGTGGTACTGGGGCCTGGCACAGGCACCACCTCCCACCGAGTCTGAGAACACTGGCTCACTAGGTGTAAGGCTTTCAAACATACAGTCTCCGAGGGACACATGGGAGTAAATAACAACTTGGACAACTGGTCCAAATTCCTTGCCAGAGATTTCAGTGTAAACCCAGTCCTGTTTGTGCACGGTGCCCCCTGCTGTGAGATAGACACAGAAATATTGGACTCAGCAAGAGACAGTGGCTCCTCCACACACCAACCACCTCAGCAGAAGCTACAAAGCAGGCAGAGGGACGGTCCCCTGATGATGCAGGGTGGACACGGGTGCAGACAACTCCGTGGTGACACTAGTGTTCAGAGCTGTCAAAGCTTATTAACTGCAGTTAATTGGGTAAGACCAGTTCCATTGATGATGGCTGTTGTAGAGGATAATTTCAGCAGAATGCAGTTCTATTAATTTCTGTATAGTAACTTGAACAAAGTGCGAACAAAGTGTTACCAATGCATTTCTTGCTTCGCTTCTCTTATAAATAGATAAGGCTAATTTAGAATTAACACACCACTTGCTTAGACCAATTAGAGACTTTATATAAACAAGGTCTGGGCCAGCCTTGGTGTGGGTGCATTCTGGAAGGCTGGGTTTCCCACGCAAGGCAGCTCAACCCTTTTAAAAGTGGTGAATGCTGTTAACTGTGCTTGATGAAAATGCTTCTGAGACAAATGAGACCTCACCCAGGTTGGAGAAGGTGAGAACAGGCGTCATTCACCAAGTTCTGAAAGAATGTCCTCAGAGGTTAGTAGGGGAGTGGCTGCAGGGCTCCTAGGTCACATTCAAGCCCTCTGCTGTGCCCACTGCCCTGTGTCCACAATTGTCAACCTTGATAAATACTAAATGATAGCCCCACCCATGCTTCAATACCTCCTTCTGTTTTTATTTTATTTCCTTAATTTCCCTAAGTCTCATTACAAGATGATCTTATCTGGCCAATAAGCCAAGTGTACTGTTGGCTGAGCTACATTTGCTGGGTGACCAGCTTTGGTGGAGCCCACAGGAGAGGAATGTCAGCAGACTCCAACACACAAATCAGTCTAGCAGTCAGCTGCACACTCTCCTGTAGCTACACCTGCCTGACACAAGCACTCCCCTGAGGAAGCAGGAGGCCAACACGGCCACTCACCAAGGTCTTCTCCAGGCCCTGTTCCACTCCCCTGCCCTCTACTTCGCCAGGCAACCCAGTGCAGAGAGCATGCGCCCCCAGCGCCGCGGTGTGAGTCACCGCTGACCTGCTCTGTCCTCCCGCCACCCTCCCGCGTCCCACGTTTAGCTGGAGGGGGCAGAAGGATGAGCGTGCTGCTCTGTACTTCTCACCAGCAAGCCACATTCTCGCAATTTCAACCTCCTGATAAAAAGCTCTACAACACCTATTGTAGGAAGGAGTGGGAATCAATTGAGACTTCCCGAAGCAATTTTAGTTAGACTTCACACTGCTCTATTACAAATTCCATTTCATTTATGTTAGTTGTATAATGTAGTCCCAGCACCCACCCTGAGCCAGCAGAGCGCTTCCTAACAGCACTTCCTCATCCCTGCGTGGATGATGACATGGGTGCTACATTTGAACTGGCATTCTTGGAGTGACGAGAACAGCCAGGGAGGTGCCAGGGCCACCCTGAACGACCTGGCTGCCTGTATAGGACCCTCCCTCAGGGTCCTCACAGGGAGGAAGAGGCAGCCCACATGTGGTCTGTGCAGTGTGTCCCCACCATGAAGGCGAAGAAACCACAGAACTTCAACAGGAACCACAGGCCTAGGATGATAGTGTTCAAGCACCATTTATCTGACAGGACACAGGAAGAAAGGCTGGGGATGAGGCCTGGTCTACTGAACAGAGTTAAAGCCCTGGTTCACAGCCAGCTACCAGCCTCAGACAGGGGCTGCCCTCTCCAGGCCTCAGTTTCCACATCAGCAAAGCAAAGACTGAGCTGGCTGGACTGGGCCTACTGCAGCTCAGTGTTGGAACGCCATGATGCTTAAGTGGCTGCTTCACAGGGGGAAGCATCTTAGATAGCTCACACATGGCACGCACCCCATAGTCTCCACATCCAATCACTCTAGCGTCCACTCCCCTGATGCTCCACTCTCTGCTGCATACCTAGCCTCCAGATCAGGGCCCAGAGCATAACAAATGCTTAGTAAATACTTAGTAAATACTGAACAAAACCACCAATCAGGCTTCAGAACCACCTCAGAGGTAGGCATGTCCCCCAAGGTCATTCAGAATCAGTTGCAGGGCTAGGGCTGTAGCTCAGTGGTAGAGCATTTGCGTAGCATGCGTGAGGCACTGGGTTCGATCCTCACCACCACATATAAATAATAATGAATAAAATAAAGATCCATCAACAACTAAAAAAAATTTAAAAAAAAAAAAAGAATCAGTTGCAGGGTTGTACTCTGAGTGAGCCAGCAGCCCGAGCTCTTAGTGTCACACTAAAAGGCAGGATGAACTCTCCAGTGGTAAAGTGCTTAATAAACTAAAGTCACACCCCTGCTCTAAGCGCAAACACCCACTGACTATGGGACAGCAAAAAGACCACGGGGCAACAGTAACCACTAAAGCCGCACAAACTCCAGGTTTCCGGGAATATATGGCACCACCTATCTGCTCTGACCAACTGCAAAGGCCCATTCTCAACTCGAAAGGACAGGCACCCAGGTGAGGCCTGGGCCCACTGTCCCTGCCCAGCTCACAGCTCAGTGAGGGGCTGTTTTGGCTTTCTTTGGCATATTGTTTATTGATGGGGCAAGAAATCAGCATGAGAAGGACTGTGTCACCCTCATAGGACTGAGCTGCTCTACCCCAACATGGCTGAGTCTTTATCTGGAAAAAAAAAAATCTATCACAGAGAAGTGCAGGAAGGATAAAGAACTGGCTCATGCATTCCTTGGTAAGAAAACTGGGGTCTCAGCTGGGCACAGTGGCGCACACTTACAATCCCAGTGGCTCAGGAGGCTGAGGCAGGAGGATCGTGAGTTCAAAGCCAGCCTCAGCAACTTAGTGAGGCCCTAAGCAACTCAGTGAGACTCTGTCTCGAAATAAAATATAAAAAGTGACTGGGGATGTGCTCAGTGGTTAAGCACCCTGGGTTTAATCCCTAATACCAAAAACAAAAACGAAAAACTAGGATCTCTGCTCAACTGCTGTGAAATGTGAAGGCAGGTTCCAGAAGCATCACATCAGCAACGAGAGCTGGAGAAGCTGGTGGACGCACACACAAGCAGCCCTACTCGCCAGCTCCTGCTGCCTGGTGCTGCATAAAGATGTGGAAATAAAAGGGGAAGTGGGACAAGGGAAATCCAGGCTGCAAACATCCCGCAAGAAGATCCTCCCACTGAATGGCTCAGGGCCCAGACTCCTGCTAAGGAAGGCAGAGGGGCATTTGAGAAGTCCACTTGGAGGAACCTAAGTCACATACTACCAGCAGAAAGCTCACGCAGACTGTGAGAGAGCTGCTTCCAGGGCCCCGGGAACAGAACATCTCTATGAACTTATTGCTACAAACTGAGAAAGCAGCACTGCAAATCCAAGTTCAGGGGCCTCCTTCAGCTGGCAAATAGGGCATGCAAAGCTACAGACCCAGAACTGGCACCAATTCAAAGAGCAGTAAATGCTCTGTGTCACTTAAAGAAGTCACAGACCAGATTTTTCCATAAAGACAAGCATCTGCCCCTAAGGTGACTACTATGTAAATCTGACTTTGCAGACACCTGATTTGCTTTTACCTGTTGCAACCCTAACCCCGCCTATTTGTAGACTTGCGTCCTCCTGCAGTAGGCTGGACCCTGGAGATGGGAATCCAGCCACACACCTGCAAACATGTCTCCCTGGACACAGTAAAAGTGATGTTTGGTAGAGTGCTCACTCACCTAGCACACGTGAGGCACTGGCTTCGATACTCAGCACCACATAAAAATAATAATAATAATAAAGGTATTCTGTCCACCTGCAACTAAAATACAAATTTTTTTTTTTAAAAAGTGATGTTGTCCAAGATAAGAGTGGAGTGAACATGGACTTCTAGAGACTTCCACAACACAGCATGTGCTCCTAGGGTTACTGCTGTCACTGCCATCATGACATAGCCACAGTAAGTGTAGGGAGTGACGTGGACCCCCTGCCTGGACCCTGGGAAGGTGTTATGATGGAAGAGAGTGGTCAGAATCAGAACATCATAAAGACTCCTTAGTCTCCCTTAAAGTCACCCTGTCACTGCAGGATGACAGCACCAAACAGTTCCCGACAGGCCATGGTAGCTGCCAGAAGATAGTGAGAAGCCCTGCTGTGGCAACACATGAGCTGGTTCCCACACCAGCAACCAGAGAGAAAAAGAAGGGTCCTTGGGTGGGACATCTGGCTCACTGAAGAAGCTGCTTCTTCCCTGAACACCTAAGAAAAGAGGTGTAGAGGGTGGAAAGGGTGCCACACACACACCACCAGACAGAGCACAGCGCTGAACATTTAGCCACCCGTGGCAGGCACTGTCACTCCTCCACCACCTGTACAAGCCAGATAACCGCAATGCCACAGGGCAAAAGTCCCATATGGGCCCAGGTGTCACCTCAAGATCCAGGTGCTGACTCAGGCTTCACAGATCTTGCAATGGCTGAAATCCTGGATCAGAGCCAAAAGGAAACACAGGTGAATCTTCAACAGCCCTCAAGGCCAAAGGCAACTCCAAGCACAGATGCAGGAGGAATACTAAAGATAAACAGCAGCACATGCAGCAACGTGAAACACCATGTGACCCAAAACTTCACTAAGAAATAAAAGCCAACAGACAAACTAGGGGAAAAATATGCCACTAATATATAAAAATCTCTTAAAAATCAGTAAGAAAATCACTAATACCTAAGTAGAAAACTGGCCACAATGAGCACACTTTCAACAGAAAAAATATGATTGACAGAAAACACAGAGGAAAGATTCAATAAAACCTATTTTTTACCCACAGTGGCAAGGGTACAATGCTGGGTACTATAAGGGACAAACACCACATCTGTGGGAAGGAGAAGGACCAAGTGCTATTCTGAAAACGAGGCTGGTGATCCTGGCCAAGTGTCCTGAAAGTATTCAGACCCTGAGCTCAGCAATTCCACCCTAAGAAATGACTCAGAGCCAAGTCAAAGATACTGCTCACATTAGCAGGAATAATGAAAAAAAAATCAGAGATAATCTAAAGTTACATTACAAAAAAGCAATGTACAGACACTGAAGACACAGGTCATGGGGTCCAAGAACATGTTAAGAAACACGTGCCTGAGGGCTCCTGTCCTGTGGGCATGACACTGAGCATCAACCTGCCCAGAAGTTACTGAAACTACAGCTGAAACTACAAACTGAAACTACAGCTCCAAACCTAACGAGCCTGAAGTGGGCACTTGGCTCCCTCCAAGATGACAAGCTTCTGGCCTGATGAGGGTACTTCTTCTCACACACAAACATTGTGACCCTGCTAATGCCACAGAAGCACAGGCTGTCACCAAGGCTTCCCATAGCTCCATGCACAACAAATCAAAGGGCTAAACCTACTGCTGTCCTCTGGGCAGCAGCCAGGGCCTAACAGGAAGAAGACAAAGGAGGAACCATCCCCAAAGAAACCTGTGGCCCAGAGGTGCATCCCTTCCCATCCCCAAAACAGATGGTCCTGGTAGGAGGCGTTATAGATGGAGCAGCTGTCTCCATAGATGTGCAGGCAGAAACACACAATCCCAGCGATACCTAGACCCAAGCACATGTAGGAAGTGGCATTGTGAATCTAGAAACCTGACAGCCAGGACCATACATCCCTCTCTCACAATCTCATGTGCCCCTGCTCCCTGGGCAGCCCACATGCACAGCCTTGAAGGTGCCCAGCAAACATGGACCAGGACGTGCATGCAGCAGACAACACCTCTACGGAGCCTCTGACAGACAAGCCACACCCATCCTTTCCTGTGGCAATAATTTGCTTTTTTAGATCAGTTTGAGATTTGTGAAAGAATGGGAAGACTAGGATCCCCATAGTTCCACGCCCAACTCCCCTGGGACTATCATCTTCCCGGGTGATACATGCTTTACGATGACATCCTCTCTCTAGGCTCCATCCACGACAACACATTACACTCTGTCACGTGCCTTTTGGTTCCTTCTTGTTTTGGCCAATTCTCACACTTGCCTGTGTTCTTAATGACCCTGATGACATTGAGGACAGCTGGGCATTCATCAGGATGCCCCACTCCTGGGACTCATCCTGTGCTTTACTCATGGTAAGACTGGGGCTATGGGTTACCAGGAGTAGGTCACAAAAGTGAATGCAGTGGTCATAATATCACATCAAGGTTCATACTGTCAGCATGATAATCAGGCCCACCACCTAGTTGAGATAGCATCAGGTGTCCTTCTCTTTCTATTCTGGACAATGTGGAAGGAAGTCACCACATACTACCCACACCACAGGAGAGGGGAACTATTCCCCTGCTTGAGGGTGGATAGCCACACAACTACTTGGAATTCTTCAGGGCGGGAGGCTTGTCTCTCTCCTCAACTTGTTGACCTATTTTCTGACTCCTATCAGCACAGACCTGCAGATCAGTGTCTTAGGTGTGGAGTGATAACCCAACATGGCTTCACATCCTTCCTCCAGTGGCTCCAGGACTGGCCACTGGCTGCTTGTTCAGGTGGCTCCTATGTACTATGACATGACATGCCTCAATTTACTTGCATGATTGTTGGTGAGTTTTTGTTTTTTCCAGCACTACATGAATCCCAGGTCATCTGAACATTTCCTGCTGCAGTCTTAGTGTCAGTCACATCTCCATGGATGCCTGATCGCTCTTCCTGGAGAACCCTTTAAAGGGAGCACGATCCAGGAATTGGCAGTGCTTGTCGCCACTGAGGTGTCTGCTCGCTGGCCCTCTCAGCTGACAGCAAGGGTGTGTGTAGACAAACACATGTACTGACATTACTTATAAATACTTCTGTCTATCCAACTGCGACTACAGCAATCTAAACATGAGTTCACAGGATGCCTCCAAGTTCAAACCAGGACCTCACAGGTCACCCCGGCCTCCCTACCCTGCTGCTGGACTCCATCAGGGAGAACCCCAGCTTCTACCACCTGCTGTTCACATGCTGAATTATTCAATTCTAGCACAAATGCACAGCAGCTTCCTATGAGGTAGCCTGTGCCCCCAGGAGCTTCATCACCAGAGCGCAGCACTCAGGTGCAGCTCTGCCTGTCACGGCCTCAGAGACTCTGCTCCTCCCTCATGGGGGCTGGTATTCCCCACCCCTGGTGCCATGCCTCAGTGGCTGTTGTCTTGTCTGGGAACCAGAGCACTGTATGTGCCCCTGCTAGGACACATCTTGTTTTATCTGTCACCCACTCAATTAAGAACAGACTTCAGATCACTTTAAAAAGCATGAGGGCAGTAAAGCAGCGCGTGCCAACAGCAGAGTAAGAGCAAGAGTGACGAGGCTGACATCTGAGTGCTCGCCAGGGGCCAGGGACGATTCAAATACCTTACAAAATCTATCTTCACCAAAAAAAACTGCAGAAAAGTACATCTGTCCAGGTGCAGTGGCCACACCTGTAATCTCATAGATATAGGAGAGTGAGGTAGGGGGACTGCAAGCTTGAGGCCAGGCTGGGAAACTTAGCAAGACCCTGTCTCAATATAAAAACTAAAATGGCTGGGGATGTAGCTCAGTGGAACAGCACCCCTAGGTTTGAAAGGCAGGGCGGGAGTGGAGGGAAGGAGTAGAAAAGAAGGGAAGAGAAAAGAAAAGAAGAGGGGAAGGGGGAGGAAAGAGAAGTACTGTTCTAATTCCATACAGTCGAGACAAGGAAACTGAGGTATGAAAGGACACTCGGGCACGGTCACAGCACTCTTAACAACCACCTTGTCCTTTTCCCCAGGGTAATAACCACATAGTCAAAAATGCAGTTATGGGCTGTGGCTCAGTGGTAGAGCGCTTGCCTAGCATGCATGAGGCACTGGGTTCAATTCTCAGCACCACATATAAATAATAAATGAATAAAATAAAGATCCATCAACAACTAAAAAAATTATTTAAAAAATATTTTTAAAAAATGCAGCTATGATGACCTGTAGCTGCTATGGCAGGTCACAGATTTGGACTAAAGCCTCCTAGCAGGCAGGATGAAAAGAGAAATGTGGTTGGTTACCATGTCAGTAAACATCAACAGAGGTCAGCTGAATAGGAAAGAACAGTTCTTCAGGACATGAAGTCCAGACTACAATTCTTCGTAGGACCTTCAGGGTTGTTGTGATGTGCTAAACATCAGTCTTCACAATGTCTTTACAGTAGATGAATCAAGTTACAGGCTGTTTCTTTAAAAATCCTCAGCACATATTAGCATCATCCACAAAAGCAATTCTGCTGTTACAAACCTGAGGGGTGGAGCCCAGGGAGGAAGGTAGGCAGCAGCATGCTACAGAGTGACCGGCCCAATCCCTGAGGGCTCATTCTTTTTTTTTTTTTTTTTTTTTTTTGGTACCGGAGATTGAACTCAGGGCACTCAACCACTAAGCCACATCCCCAGCCCTATTTTGTGTTTTATGTAGAGACAGGGTCTCACTGAGTTGCTAAGCGCATCGCCATTGCTGAGGCTGGCTTTGAACTCGCGATTCTCCTGTCTCAGCCTCCCTAGTGCTGGGATTACAGGCTTGAGCCACTGCGCCCGGCTCCTGAGGGCTTATTCTTGTCTTGGAATTTCTGCAGTAAGTAAGATGGACTGTTGTCATCATTCGTCCCTGAACACTGCTGGACATGCTGATAACACTCCTGACAGGTGCCTATGGCAGTCAATTAAGGCATTGTGTAGACCAAGCCCATCAAGAAGTGAGAGAGAAGGTTAATGCTGCTGATCTGGATGGAAAGAATGTCCTCTCTGCTCTACACCAGCAAAAATGACACTGTTTCTTCTCATGGCTGCTGTTGGTCACACTGTAAATGTATTACCGTGACAGCATCACAGGCTCACACACAGCTACAGACAACAGCAGAGATCACACTATCCTTTACCCAGTATCCCCAGTGGTGATGTTACACTGGACAAGAAGACAACCAAGACAAGGACAGTGACAGAGTCAAGACAGAACACTCCACCACAGAGCTGATGGGTCTGGTCCTTAAGGGTCATGCTCCTCCCACGAACATCCACACCCTTCCTAGAACTTCAATAATGTCATGTAGGGCTGGGATTGTGGCTCAGTGGTAGAGCGCTGGCCTCACATGTGGGAGGCACTGGGTTCGATCCTCAGCACCACATATAAACAAGTGAATAAATAAAGGTCAATCAACAACTAAAAAAATTTAAAAAAATAATAATAATGTCATGTAAATGGGATTATGAGGTGTGCGACCTTTAGGACCAGGGCATTTCACTAGATTCAATGGCCCAGACATCTACTAAAGCTGAGTGCACCTATAGTTTGTCCCTTGATGCTCCTGAGTACTGCCCCAGCACACAGCTGCTCACGTTCACCTTTGGAGGACAGCAGAGTTCTTTCTAGTCCTGGGCTGTTATGCACACATAAAAGCTGGGAACAGTCCTGCATAGGTTTTGTAGAAATGCAAACATTTTTTCTCAGGAATAAAGGCCTAGCAAAGCAACCACTGGGTCAAAAGGTGGCTGAACTTAGTTTCCAGGGCAGCTATGCCCCTTTGCATCTCCAGCAACAGACAAGAGATCCAGTTCCTCACATCCTTGCTAGCATTTGCTGGTGTCACTACATTTACTGCAAGATGTTTGACAGGGGTAAGGTAACACCTCCCTGTGATTTTCCTTCACATTTCCACAACGGCTAATGATTCCAAACGCCATTCTGAGAGCTGTCTTGTCATCTATAGACGCTCTCTGCTAAAAATGTCTGCAGATGTCTTATGCTGGTTTTCTAATTAGGTTCTGTTTTGTGTTTTTACTATCGAGTTTTGAGAGTTCTTTATATATTATAGATAAGAGTTTTGTCAGACATGTGGCTTGGAAATATTTTCTCTAATTCTGAACCTCATCATGTCATCTCTGAACAGGGTCTTTCACAGAGCAAAAGTTTCTAATTTTGGTGAAATAGATTTGTCAATGTTCACATTATAGATCATACTTTTGGTGTCAATTATTGGGTCTCTATAGAATGTAATACTCCTATTTCTCAATGAAACGTTTATCAATATATGCTTCACACTTCAGTGTGTGAGAGTAAGACATGAGGGTTAGATGCATGGGCATTTTTTGCCCATCAATGTCTAATTGCTCCAAGCACCAGTAATTGAAAAGGCTACCTTTTCTCACCAATTTGCTTTTGCACTTTCTCAAAAATCAGTTGACTCAAAGCAAGCAGAAGAAAGGAAATAATAAAGATTAGAGAAGAAATAAGTGTGAAATAGAGAACAGAAAGAAAATCAACCCAGCCACAATTTGAGAAAATATCAGTAAAAATCATTGACAAGAACTATTAGCTAGAACAACCAAGGGGGAAAAAAGGAGATTTGGATGACTGAAATCAAAAATGAGAGAGGAGACACTATTATAGGCCTCACAGAATTAAGGAGAATTGTAAAGGAATACCATGAACAACTGGATGCTAAAGACTAGATAACCAAGATAAAGGCACAAATGACTGAAGATACACAAGGTTCCAAAACTGACTCAAGAAAAACAGGACTCCTCAACAAACCTAGACAGCAAGCAGAGCCTGCACAAGGAATAAGATGCTTCCAGGCACCTCCAAGAACACTCAGTCCCACCTGCCAGTCTTGCTGCTGCTCTCATCAGCACGTCAGCACTTCTCCCCAGCCTGGTGCTTTGTTCCCTTCATCCAGTGCACGCTCTGTGTTCTGTCTCCAGTCCCCTGCTTCCTTCCTTTGTTCCCCCCATTCCACTACTGACCTCTCCCTTTAAGTCCACATTTCAGTTTCTTCCCTTTACAAGTTTCCCATCTTTCAGGCTGCTGCTTCCCTAGTCCTCCAGCTAGAGAACTGGCACCTTGGAGCTTTCTCTGCCTGAGCTGCTGGCATTTCAGAGCTGTGTTTCCTCAGCTCCAGATCTGAAATGTAAGAAGGGAACTCACCACATATTCCCCCAAGGTCCCTGGACTCCACCTGCCAGAGGATATTCATGTTTGCTTTATCAATAGGGTCCAGGGTTTTTACTACTACAGAAATGCTACAAGGAAAAAATATGTCTACTACTCCTTCCTGCAAACAGAAGTATTTGCTGCTCTTTAAAACAATTCCCTCAGCACATAGTGCCTTCTAAGTGTGGCCCACTACATGAATGCCACCCTAGGAGGCTTGGTTCCAGCCATACCATCTAGCAGTGCTCATGGCTGGGGAACACAGAAGACATGGCATGTGACAACTTGGTCCAAAGCCCTGCACAGAGATCTGACCAGCCCTGAAAGGCTTTCCAAGGCTCAGCCAGCCCCCTCTGAGTTCCTCTATGAAAAAGTTCTTCAAGACTCAAGAGAATGTGCCCTTTGTTCTAGCCAACACCTGAGGACAAGCCCCTGACCCAGCCTTCCTTTTTAAAGCACTTACTTAAAAAAAAGTTCATAATTGTACCTCCTTCCTCCATCTACTGAGATACGTTTGTCTGTGTGTACCTGTCTCCCACAGCTCAGAGCATTTCTTTGTAGTGCCAAAGTGGGAAGGACAGGTCTGCCCCCTAGCCTGGGTGTGAGGGTGGGAGCTTGCCTTCTGTGACTGTCAGTGGACAGGCACAAACAACCTCACCATATTCACATGATGACCCTACCTGCTTTTGTACTTTCTCCCTTCCCTGACTCCAGCTGGGCACCAACTCCCTCATTCTCCCTTTAAAAGGGCCAGTCACCTCTGCACAAATTGAAAATAAAGCTCAGTCCTTTCCACTACTGTCAGGAGTGACTGAATAAAACCTGTTTTCAACACTGGAACCAACGCCCGGCTATGTATTCCTTTGACAAGCTTCACAAGTGACACTCCATGCATGCTGAATTAACCCAGCTGAGGAAGGGCTTTGAAGACACAGAATGGAGCGACAGGTCACTATACCCTCTGCCTGCAGAGAGTAGAGGACTCCATCAAGACAGGGTTACGTACAAGTTCCAAAGTGCCAAGCAACACCAAGGTGGGCCACAGTGGGAGGGTATGCTGAACACAAACTCACTCTGGTACCTACCTGCCCAGCCAATCTGCCATCAAAGTTCCCCACATGTGCTAGCTAGCTCTACCCAGGAAGGCAAAGTTGAGCTGCATCTCCACCAGCAAAGGACAGGGAGAACACTTCCCCAGAACAGCAGCAAGGGACTGTCTATTAACGAGAAAGAGAAGACAGGCAAGTGAGCAGGGCACCTGATGGCCACTGCTCACTTTCCCAAGCTCTACACACCCTACATCATGGCTTCCAAACTCTTGCAGCTAAAGTACATCCCATAATGGCATCAACATTCATTTATTCATTCAATCAATGCTTGGTGAGTCCTAGCATTTCACTTCAGGATGCCGTGTAAACCCAGACAAGGTCCTCTGAGCCAGAGGACATGGCCATAGCTGACCTACAACTGACAGCTTCCTTCACCAAGGAAGATGGGCTTCTGGGAAAGACAGTCCTGAACTTGGAAAGTCTGTTCCTACTCTATGCATCGTCTTATTTACAAAATTGCTTATGCAAAGATATTGCCATGCATAATGCATTCAATTATACAATGTAAGATGCAGCCTTAATGGAGAAAATTCAAGTCAGTCACACAGACACTTCGGGAACATGGGGGAGAAAGGCTGTGCTGCTGACTTCCAGGCGGGTTTGGAACACTCTCCTCCTCCACAGGGACATAGTATAAATGTATACAATAGCTCTCATCTCCTTTTCCCACTATTTTCTGGCATGGTGATGGGCCTGGAGCTGACACCTTCCTTGGCCTCAGTGGCAGGGCTGCATTAGCATGTAAATAGCTGACAGATACAAGAAAATGAAAGCAAGGAAGAGCTCTTTAATTAACTTCAATCCCCTGAAAATCCATGCGGCAATCTGTAAAGTCCGATCTCCTTGGGAGGCCCTCGGCACAGCCAGGACTGAGGGGCTGCAGTGGCCAGTGTGCTGGGACAGATGCTCTGTAATGACTGCCCCCTGGCATCTGGGGAGGCCCTGGCACAAGGTATGGGGGTGCATGCTTGATGGGCACTGACTCTTGTCACTCCAAATTCCTGCAAACAGCCTGCAAGATTCTAAAGGTAAGCAGCACTGCCCAGGCCTCTAGCCAGACCCCCAGGAACTCTAAGGTCAGGGCTTCTGCTGAGCTACAGCATCACCACTGCCCAGGATAGGAGCAGGCCAAGGTGTCTGTCCTGAAAGACCACAGTCCATCTTATCCTACAGGCAGTAGAGCACCGGTGGCAGCTGGGGGCTCAGAAACAACCTACGCACAGGTAGGATCAAGCATAGCAATGTGAGATCACAGGCAAGGAACTGGTTCAGGGCCACTGAGATGGGCACAGGCAGCAGTCCAGCAATGGTGGCAGAGGCCTGACCAAGAGCAGGGCAGGAAAAGCGACGAGAAAGAGTTGTGGAGCAGGGGAGCTGCCTGACACTAGCCAACATCGTGGCCCCCAGGAGAGGGACAGAGGCTGTCTGAAGTGACACTGCAGTACATGCCCACCACTGTGGCCCTGCTCCCAGGAGGACACCTGTTGGAGCGTCATTAATCTGCAGTACCCCAAGGAGGTGTTTCTACAGCCCCCAATCTCTCCAATAATAAAGCTGTAGAACTCAGCCAGGCCTCCCGCAACAGTGACGCAGAGCCAGGACTAAACATACATACGTGGTTCCTAAGGGACACTCTTGACCACTGAAGCACCCCAGGCCTGGCCATATGGGGCAATAGATGCCTAACACAAACCATCAGCACACACTAGAAGGAGGTGGGGCTGCCACAAACATGCTGGAAGCTGTCTCTAAACACAGCACTGCATCCCACACGGGGCGGAGCAATGTCAGATCACAACTCAGAACAGTTTAGCGGCTTTAGACCAGCTGAGGCCTAGGTCCAAAAATGTGAAAAGCCACTGAATACTTTGGGCACACTGCTCCCTCCTCCTGAGCAGTGAGAATCCGCGTGGTGTAACTTGTTCTGCTCAGCTGTGCTGGGCTCAGTCAGGATGAAAAGAGGCAAACTAGGAACAGAAGTCTACTGCTTCAGTGCAAGAGGAAGAGGCCAGCAGCACAGGCTGGCAAAAGGCACGGACCTTCCAGGTGCAGATACTAACCCAGAACAGGAAGGGGTGGCACCTTCCACAGGGGTGGCACCTTCCACAAGAACTCAGCATCCTTAGCAAAGGAGCTACTGCCTCCAGGAGCTAGCAGGGACATGGATGGCCGCACCATCTTGACCCAAGTCCCAGGCACTCTGTTCTCCTTTAGAGGTACCTGGGTCCAGGTTGTGAATCTCTGCACCTGCCCAATCACACCAGGCTGCAGGCTCCAAACTGTGCCATGAGATCAGTGCCCCTGTCCCCAAGGTCACTGCTTGAAAAAAAGACACCCCCTCTAGCCCCTAGCAAACTCCTATACATGCTTCTCATGTCGGCCCAGGGTTTTGCATTTATATAATGCCGTCCCTCTCGGGAGTGCACGGGGGCTAAATGAGGCTGGCTTCTACAAGAATAAATCACGCTTCTGTAACCAGCAATATTTCTTTAACCGGAGGTTAATAAAAATCACTGGCAAAGGCTAACCAGTGGATCTAATTTATTTAGAGACTTTCATAAGACTGTGGATAAAGCCCTTTATGAAAGCTTATTACTGCGCCGGAGGAAGCCACAGAAAAGTGACAGTCACTTAGTGGGATTTGCAGGCCCCAGAGCAAAGTGAAAAATTCAACAGACCCCCTTGACGGGGAGGGAAAGGGAAAGCAAATGGCAGCCAATTCGTCACTTAACGAGCCCAGCCTTGGGCAAATGCCCAAGACCAGGTCCTAGAGGTCATCAGCCACAGGCCTGCCCCTGAGCACAAGACAAGACCCAAGTAGCATTGAAGTCCATGTCTTCCTGGGAACCCCAAGGAGGCCAAGCCATCTCCAGAGAGATGGTGACAGCCCCCTTGTCACCTGGTGAACCACAGCTATAATCCACGCTTCTATCCTATTACAGAAAGAAAAGACATTCCCCTGGGAAGGCCAGCTGAGTGCTGAGCCCCAGCACACCTTGGGGCTAAAGGGGTGTCCCAGGTCCTAGAACCAGCCTCACCCTGGGATGTCAGAGGTCCACTGGCAGGCACTGTCCCCCAGTAGGGCTAGTATCCTCCTGCCCACTTACCCTCCCTTCCTAGGCCAGCATGCAGCATGTCATAGGCTGCTCTTAACTGAAAGGGCACCCAGCCAGGAAGCTTGAAAACAAGAATGCTAGACTACCACCTCACCTGCAGAACAGTTGGCTGGAGCCAGGAAACCCAGGTCCTCCTCCTGGCTGGAGGCAAGTGTACTCCCCCATATACCAGGCATGCACCACCACCTCCCTGGCCAGACACAGAGAACTGTGGGGCAAGAAACACTACAAATACACTGGAAACTTTCATTCTGAAAGGGCTGGCAGAGCTCTGGAAGGCAAAAGTGCAGGAACTGTCTACATTCATCTCCTCTCGTTATTTCCCAGAAACTGAGTCCTGGACACGGACAGTACCCACACAGGCTATTGGAACACCTTCCAGAACCCATGACCCTGAACAGGCTGCTGTATGTGCAAGTGAGGCCCAGCCCCCATAAGCTCAGACTTCAAAAACAAAGTTATGCAGTGATGTGTCAGTTAAGCAAGGACCAAGTACTCCTGGACCACAAACCACATCCCACTCCACAACAAAGAGGAGGCAGGGCCCTTGACCCACAGTCACTCCTCACAGATTCTCCAAGCACCTTCAGCCACTGGAACCTGTCTCTGATTTAAGGAAACAGCAGCCACACTCCAGTCTCACCCTAAGCCACCTAAGAAATGTACCCACACACACCAGGCCTGATCACACCTGCTGCTCCCCACTGTCCACACCAGTGGACACACCCAACTCTCAGATACATAGGAGGCTCAGGGCTCTATGGACAAACAGCCCCCAGGGAGAGTCCACTCCAAGCAGGCCTGCCACCCAGCCTCAGGCTTTCCACACTGCAGCCCCTCCCAGGCAAGCAGCCTTCCTACACCTTCCCCAAGACCTCAGGCTTTGCAGGCAAGCATCATTTCCAAGTTCTCCCCTTTCTCCAGACAGGGCCATCAGCTGACCTAAGGCAAAAGCAAGCCACAAGCATTCAGGAAAGAGACCTAGAGGTGCCATCAGGCATGGACTGACAGCCATCCCTGTAACAATGCTGTAAACCATTCTGGAGCATGTGGTGATGCTCTCATCTAGCAGGACTTCCTCTCTTCCTCCCTGATATTTTACTGGGGGCAGTCTGGTGCTTTGTGGGCAAAGTTAACCAAAGGACCATCAACTCCAAACTGCATCTGTGCTTTTTTTCCCACTTGATGATGGATGCTATTTAATACCCTCGAGTTGGAGCACCCTAGGTCTGTAAATACTGATCCTGTTTTATTGCTATTTAATCACTATTACAATGGTGAGGGCCGGTCCTCCTCTACTGGGTTTAATGTTCCATGAGGGTCTCATGAGAAAAGCAGCCAAACTGCATAAAACAACTGGCTTTCCAGAGTGAGGATACACAAGCACAGTGCATGCGTGTGCACATGCACTGATATGCATTCACACACTCATGTTCTCACATGCACATGTAAAAACAAGCACTCTCACACACTCAACTACAGGGCACAAGAGGGCAGCAATGTGGTGGAGGGCGCTATGGGGAAGAAGGAGCTGCCACCTGAAGCCAAACACAGCTAAATGGGAGCCACCCACACACAAGGCGTCTCACTCCTCAACCTGGCTGGCCATAGATTTCTCCTCCATAAATATGGGTGTTTACAAATTCTAGTTGGTATTTTGTGTGTTTGTTTGTTGGTACTGGAGATTGAACCCAGGGGTGTTCTACCACTGAGCTACATCACAGTCCTTTTTATTTTGAGACAGGATCTTGCTAAGATACCGGGGTTGGCCTCAAACTCCTGCCTCAGCCTCCCAAGTCACTGGGATCACAGGTATGCACCATAGCTCCTGGCTCTAGTTATATTTTCAAAATGATTTTAAGCAGGATTATGATACCCAAGTTAATGAAAATAAGTTAATCTGATGAAGATCAGCACTATGGCTTCTCTGGTTGGGGTCACAGCAAATGGCTAAACCTCTGTGGCAACAGAATCCTCCCTGGAAATGAAAGTCTGTGTCACCAGAAACCACAATGACTAGAAGCCAATGATGGGCCAGTCGTCAGGCCCTGGAACCTCCCTCACTCTCCTGGAGGCACAGACAGACAGAGCTTGAGACAAGCTGCAGCCTGCGACGCCCTCTGAGGTCAAGGACCTTGCCAGACAGTGGGCATGTGAACTGCCCCTGACTGTAACCACAGGGACTTCCTCACAACATGGGCACAGAGGCCCTCATAGGATTCTTAGGTGTCAGTGACACTGCCCACTCAATGGGGTGCTGAGAAACAGCCACCCAGTGCTCACCTAAGCATCAGCAGGCCAAGGGCAGATATACCTGCACCTGGGACAGCAGGGGAGGCTGGGTGGCATCTTCAACAACTTTAAAACAGTCTCCAAGAGGAGCCTGGCTGCTGTTCAAACACCGCCACAACACTGTGGCTATTTTTGGAAGTAAGACTCCAGAGGCCGCCTTGGCAGGGAACCATGCCTTTGAGCACGACCATCCATTTTTACCTGCAGCTAGCCGCCTTTCCTTTCAGGATCAAGGTTATTCAAAGATTTGGATTTCTTCGAAATTGTGTTTAAAAGGGAGACTTCACAGCATAAGCAAGGGCAATGCCCAGCTAATGCAAGCCAGGATGTCAGGGCCAAGGACTCCAAGTGTGGTCCTCCCTATACCTCCCAGACAGATTCCCCT
The DNA here is from genome assembly GCA_028644305.1 of Xerus rutilus. Taxonomy (NCBI): domain Eukaryota; kingdom Metazoa; phylum Chordata; class Mammalia; order Rodentia; family Sciuridae; genus Xerus; species Xerus rutilus. Next base: position 12,789,058 of record CM053415.1, on the reverse strand, counting down.
GGACACAGGAGGCCCTGCTCCTCTGAGGCCAGTCCCTGCTACTCTCTAGGCCTCAGTCTCTTTTATACAGTGAGAGTCCCCAGCTTGGGACTCTCTTAAGACACTAGATTGGACCCACTTAAGACACTAGGATTCTTAACCACCGACCGAGCTGTGCTGTGGACAGTAGAGACGAAGGGTACTCCAGGGCCCAGATGGTGCTGGAGCAAGAGTGGCACGTTTTGGGCTCAGGCTCCAAGGAAGTACACAGCTCCATAAACAAGATTGATAATGTGTAGATACAGTATTTTAGGAATTCATAATTAATGCAGAAAAGCCCACGAATGAAGTACTAAAATTGCCCATGAAGACAGGACCTGCCCAACACCTCCAAGACTCGCCTCGCCGATCACACCCAGCCCAATCACAGGGCCTCAGAGTCACAGATGGCTAACACAGTGGAGTGTCCTAGATGGACCATCAGCAGGGTGGCCATCATCTGCTACTGTACCCACGGCATGACATACCAACTCCCCTGGAGAAACTTCTTGAGGATAACCGAAGAACCGGTGTCCTGAGGAATAGCAGCACACCAGCATGCAGGAAGCAGAACAAGGGGGAAAGACGCCATCCATACAGAATCAACACCACCCAGCACCGTGTACCACAAGCACAGCCATAAGAGTCTCTAAGAGGCTGTGAGCTTCACTCCAAATGCATCAGCTGACCTCAGAGAAGGACAAGCAAAAACAGAGACAGCCAGGGACAGGGCACCCTATTTCCCATCCACCCACCTCCTTGCCCCACCAATGACAGTCACACTTTCAACTTTTGTTGTTGGGAAAGTTAAAAGACAGTGACCACCATTTTCCAAGTTGCTAATTATAACTCATGGCATCAAAACCAGAAACATCTGTATCTACTACCTGCTGCAAGAACCTTCAGATGTCCTCACGTCCCATCAGATGGCAGCCTCAAGGCCACCTGTGCCAGGAGCCAGGGTAGTGCCTACATGCCCTTGCATGCCTACCAGGCACTGCAGAAGCATAGGTGGCAGTTAGGGAGCATGGGGCAGGGCTGGGCAGGGCTGGGCAGGGCCAGCAGACCTCACTGCAGGGTACAGCTGCTCCCTGGCCCTCAGGTAGGTAGTCCTCTCTGTGCCTCAGCTTCTTCCCTGTCAGATGAAGGAGCCCAACACGTCCCAGAGATTTACTGAGTGCTATGACATGCAAGTGCCCAATGGACAGGACGGGAATGAGCCCTACCTCGTCGGGAACAATGGCAAGAAAAGAGGACAAGCCAGGTGAGCCACAGCTGGGGAGGGTGAGGGCAGTACTAGAGGAGGAGGGAAATGCAGCTGAAGGTCCTGAGGCCCATGGTGGCAGAAGAATGAGTGGGAGAAGCCCCT
>CM053415.1:12771707-12787171 GCA_028644305.1 Xerus rutilus | reverse complement strand
TGCTCTGCTCCGGCCCCCCTGCAGCTGCAGGAGCAGCCCGTGGGCACCTCTCGCCACACACCCACAATCCAACTCTATCTTAATAACCATCTTCCACTTGGAGAGGGATAAAAGGCATTTTGTTTTTATTTCACTTTATTTCATAAAATTGCTTTTCTCCCTGGAAATTCTTTTCCTGCCATGACCCAGTTCCAGCTGCCCTCCTAGTGGGACAATGCACTGACATGGTGACAAGGCTGGCTTTCTAGCACCTGCAAATGGCACTTTTCCATAGTGTGACAGATAGTCCTTTTCCTCATGGACACTAGGAACGGCGTCCAAGAAACACCCAAGTGGGAGATCTCCAGGCCTCACAGCACAGACGGACCTGCCGTGGAAACAGAGGGGCTTCGTGCCAAGCACAGCCAAGTCAACCAAGGACCATAACTAAGGACCCACCAGCCTCCTCCAGGCAGTTCACCAACATCAGGCAGAGAAAGGAGGAAGCAAGCAGGTCTGGGTCTGAACTTTGCAGGCAGCCTTGCATCTCAGCCTGCCTCACTATTCAGGGGCAGGGGCTCGGGTTGTGCCTTGTCCTACCGCATGGACTCCAAGATCCAAACCCACCAAGAAGCAAAGCCCAGCCCAGATCAAATGCCAGAGGCAGCTAAGAAGCATACAGAGAGACCTGGGGACAACACCAAACTATACTCCTGGTGCAGGTACACAGCTCAGTCACAAAGGTGAGGAGGGCCAGGGAGCAGGAGACAGCACAGCCACATCTGGCAAATGGTGCACAACTAATCAATGGTTTACAGAAAGCAACATGTGAAGGAGCAAGCACAGAAGGGAGGCAGAGGAGAGGTGGAGGCCGTGGCACCAGGGTAGGTGTGAGCAGGTGCCAGAGCCAGATGTGCACAGGTGGGAAAGGACAGCTGTGGTACACTCCTACTGGATCAATGACATGCCAAGCCAGCCAGTCGCACCAGGCGCCTCTAGCAGAAAGCCACATTTTGAACCGTCTGTCTTGGCCAGAGCATAACCCAGGATGGTCATTCACACGATCTCTGTCCTACCTCTGAGAAGGACGAGACTTCTGCTACTCAGTCCCAGGCCACAGACCAGCACAGGGACACTCATAAGACTACAAATCCCACCCCAGAATACTAAGTCAACTCTGCATCTTAAGGTCCTCATGGCCCTTGCACGTTCTGATCTGTGCTCTAAGTGACTTGTGTCCCCACCCAAAGGTACAGCCCAGAATGCAGACTCTAAAGTATAGATCACTGGGAACCTTGATTGGTGGCCCTGTGGATGGCTTACCCTTCTAGAGAGGTCATGACATTTTGCATGCTGCCAGGGCCACAGTGCATCTCCAACTCAAGCTCTCGTGTTCCCACCACTCAGCTTCCTCAAAATCTCCAAGGCAGGTTGCACCAGCAACTCACCTATGATCACGTGTCAAAGGGCCAGAGCTCCAGGGCCCTAGGGGAGATTGTCCCAAGTCTCATCTTCAGCTACCTTTCCACAGGTTTTATCATCAAGCACAGTGAGAAAACAGATGGCACATCAGGACAGGGAAAAGAGACCTACTGAGAGCCAAAGTCCCCAGGAGGGCCAACAGACCCTGAGCTCACCCAGGAGGAACAGCTCAATCTTGACTGCAGAGGATCCCAGCCAAGGTGCTGCAACAGGGATCCAGCCTACCACAAGTCGGATCCGCTCAGCACACCTGAGCCAGACCAGCAGGCCCAGGCCACCAGAGAGGCCCCCTGGCTCCCAAAAGGAGGAGAAGAGCAGAGACAGTACTATGAGGGCTGTGACATTGACAGCTGCTATAACACCATGGCCTGTGGCACCAAGCACCTGCTCAGTGGGGTCAGCCCCATTCCAGGCCAAGAGGTAAACAAGAAGGCTAAACAAACGGTCAAAGAGAACATATTCTCTCACCACCTATACGTAGAGACAAACATCAACATACAGAATAAACCATGTGGAGGCTGGTTTCAGACTGGGGGCGGGGGACACAGCATGATAAGGAGAAAAAAAAGAAAGAATCCAGCATCAATTTCCACTGCGTGGCCTTGGCCAAGTCTCTGAGCTAACTCTTAAGTCTTGATCTGCTGAGCTAAAAAGCAGGCAGTGGTGCTGATCCCATCTGTCTGAGCGATTGCCAAAAGGAACACAGAAACACAGCACTCTAGAACAAACCACGAGCCTGGAAGTCACGAAGTGGCTGTTTTAGAAGTCAGAGCAGCTGCTAAACATCTGAATACTTCAGTATGCTCCCTGCTCCCAGGGACCCAGAATGCCCAGCATGCAGAAGGAGATTGACAAGAGCACATGAGAGTCCCCAACTCTCAGGGCTGTGAGGAAGAGGATCAAGATGAGGGTTGATAGCACCTCTGCCCTTCTACAAGACAGTCAGACATAATCTGCTTTTCTCTACAGTGAGAGGCCTGGCTGTCACAATCGTCACAGCCCTCAGCAAAGAGCCCAGGGCTCAGACCCTACAGTATGAGAAAAGCAGTTGCCAGAGAGGTCCATGTCAGAGCGGCAAAGGGGCAACAGAAGAGCTATCCCAAAAGAAGCGGGGCAGCTCTTTTCAGAATGGACTGCACCTGATGTGTGAGTACAGCATCCCCCTGAAAACAACGCGCGATGGAACTCCCACTCGATACCCAGCTCACCCAGAAACAGGAGACAGGCCCCCCAGGACAGAAAAAGGGGCAGGAAGCAGCTCTGGAGAAGCCTGAGCACAATGAAAACCAGAAACACAGCAGTGAAGGAGGAGAGGCCCGTAGGAGGCCAGGGAGGAAGAGCTACTCTGAATTTCTAGTTTCCTCATTCAAGTCCCCAGCCTCAAAGAGCTTTTATAAAAAGCACAGAAAATACTGTGAGCAAAACCCCTCATACTATGAAGGGCAATGACCTCAAGCAGGGTGTGCTGGAGTGAACAGTACTCAGAGCCAAGTGCACTGTTACCACACAATCCACAATCATGCTCCTAGGCTCACCCAAAGGAACTAAAAACACACACACAAAACCCAGCTTTATTCAAAACTGCTAGAGCTTAGAAGCAACCAAGATATGCAGTAGCAGATGAAAAGATAAGCTGTGGCTCACTCGGGCAATGAGATGATTTGGTGATTTGAAAAATGAGCCATCAAACCATGAAAAAACATGGAGGAATCTTAAAAACATATTGCTAAGTCAGACACCTGTCTAACAAGGCTACACTGATGAATTCTAGAAATGACATTCTAGAAAGGGGACAACTAAGGGGACAGTGGAAGGATGAATGGCTATCGGGCATCCAGGTTGGGGAGGGGAGGATGAACAGGCAGAGCCCCAAGGGAGTTCAGGGCAGAGGCAGTGCTCTGTACAGTCCCGTATGGGTGGACATTTGCGATCGTGCACCTGGCTAGTCCTACAAGACACAAGACCAATAGCGACCCTCGGGATTACTGATGACACATCCACACTGGTGTACTGATCCCAATGGTGCACCAGGTGGATAAGGGAAGACCTTTCGCAGCAGGGACAAGAGGGAGGGGGGCACGGCAACTCTGTACTTTCTGTTCGACTCTATCAACCCAACTCTATCAACTGCTCTGAAAAGTAAAGTTCGTTAATCAAAAAAAAAAAAAGTTACAATGTACATAGTCACATTCTGTACATTTCCATTTTTACAATATTCTTAAAATGCTCAAATCACCAGAGAGGAAATCTAGATTTGCAGTGGTGGGTGAGGGGCCAGTATGGCTACCAAGGGCAGCATGGAAGGCCTCCAAGTGGCAGGGTAGACCTGCATGTCCCTGGCTGTGGGGCCACACTCATCTACCCAGGCAGCTCAATGGCAGAGAGCTGGCCACATGCACTTCCACACTGGTCACAGGGGAAGCTCATGAGGGACATGTGGGACTTCTCTACCTGTCACCACTTCCTATGGCTCTAAGGCTGTTCTAAAAACAAAACCTCACTGGCCACAGGCTAGCCTTGGAGACTCAACATGCTGTTCCCTTTCCTCCCAGGCATCCTTTGGGTGAGAGGTGCTGCTCACCCCACCTCCCCATGGAAGGCCTAACCCTCCTCGTAACAGGGTCTCCAACCCACAGTGCTATTCATGGTCCCATCCCCAAAAAAGCCCAGGAGCTAGAGCTCCGTCTTCAACAGCAGTGCCACACTCAGCAGATGCTGGAGAAGAACCTGTGGGATGAAAAATTAATAAGCAAGTGAGAGAATGTGCTTGGGGTCTTCCTTTCCAGCTTTCCAATCTGCCTACAAAACGTGCCTGGGACATGCTATATGCTGCGTTGCAGACTGGTCTTTCCAGGAAGATTATCAGAAAATATTTTGAACTGAATAATAACAAAACCCACATCAAATCCATGGGGTACATATTCATGTTAAAAAAATCTTAGAAAACAACAAGAGGAGGATTTCACAAACTCAACAGGGAGCATGCACACAACACTCAGCACACCTAGAGATGAATTCTGAAGCTCCCTGAGACCTGTGTGGGACAAGGCGCCCCACCATGCCTGCAAGTGACAGAGTCCTGCAGAGTCAGGGTACTAGGACTGGAAAAATCAGGACACCCAGATCATTCACAGAGGACAGAATGGTGGGGGTTGAGGACTGTCATTATAACAGGGTTGTTGGGGGAGCATCGATGCACCAGGCCTGACTAACCAGTCGAGAAAAGAGAAAAAGTCTCATAAGACACTATTAAAAAACATCACAAGCAGAAAATACTCATGGAAAAGAAAAATCTAGTGATGTGTAAGACTTCTAGTCTAAAACCCATAAAACTTGCTGAAATTAAAGACTATCTCAGTAAAGGGGGAATATATAACATTCGTGGTTTAGAAGATGGAATAATGTTAAGATGTTATTTCTTCCTAAAATGATTTATAAATTTATTACAATCCTGATCATAATCCAGCAGGGCATTTTTGGGACATGCAAAAGGCCAAAAATAGCCAATGAACAACAAATTTTGGAGGATTTCACTAGCAGATATCAAAACTTACCCTGAAGCAGAAGTAAAGACAGTGTGGCAGTTGCAGAGGCAGACTCAGCAGAGGAACAAGACAGACTCCACATGCAGTTCTACCCAGCACGGCCACCTGGCTGATGGCCAGGGCAATGGGATGCTCCTTCCATAAGCAGAGCCAGGTCGACTGCAGAGCTCACCAAGGACACACCAGACCCAGACACCAATTTCACATCAAACTCAAAACCCAATTCCAGACAGAAACCCATCAGATAAAAGGACAGAAGGTAAAGCCTCAGAGTGCTTGGAAGAAACAATGAACTCTCTTAATGTCCTCATGACTTTGTTAGGCAAAGACATTTAATAAAGACCCTAGAAGTGCCAGCATAAAGGCAAAAAGCAAAATGTTGGACTACTTTAGACACAACTGAGTGAAAAAGCAAGCCATAGGACTAGGGAAGACCCTTTTGTATCTACCTCTTGATCATTCTAGAACAGAGAATTCCTGTAGCTCAGTAAGGAAAATCAGAGGCAGAAGGCCTCGAGTGCTGGTGCAAACCAAGAGTAAGCAGACAACCCCATGCTCCCAGCCCACATGCAAGTAAGTGGACACATTGCTGCAGCAAACAGGTGGCCAGCAGTCTCCACTGAAAACAAGCATGTGCTACACCCAGAGGAACCCACCTTAGTGATCCCAGGGTCACCAAATGCCATATGCACGTAAAGTGTTCATAGCACTACTTGTAATATCCCAAATTGCAAAAGCCCAGATATCACATAGAATCAATGTGTGAAACCAGATATCACATTTATGCATAGAATAAATGAGTGAAAAAGCAGCAATATACTTACACAATGGAAAACTCAGAGTGGTTAAGAAAAGAACTTCAGGTATACATAATAACATGCACCACTGAGTAACAAAAAGCCAGATACAAGGAGCACAGGTCAATGCCTCCCCTTATGTGAATCCATAACTGACTGGAATGAAGTCAGGAAGGGACTTCCCTGAAAGTGAAGGCTGATGAGGAGAAATGGGCACACAGCCTCTGAGGTCTACTGGCCATGTGCCTTTTGGTTTATCCTGTATCTGCAGTGTGTGTGCAGAGATTTCAACACAAGACCTGCTTGGAAGAAAATGCACATGGTAAAGCTGAGGCAGAGTGCATGAAGTTCCAGAAGATTCCACAGCACTGTTTGAAACAGCAAAACTAGAAAAAGCCAAACATGCACTCAGAGAAGAATGGATGAACATGCACAGCAGCATGGTGGGGCCCCTGGAAACACAGGCTAAGCTGGACCTCATTAGAGTGGTCTCCAAACCATTAAGCTCTCAAATGGAGTAAGTTCAAGTGGATATCCCACTTGTCACAGGAGCATGGAAAATGAATGAATGGCATCAAGATGGACAAATGTCAAAAGTATAATATGAAGATACAAAGGAAATCACGGAAGTATGGTTTGCGGGGGCGGAGGGGAGTTTGTTTTGTCGGGGGTGGTACCGAGGATTGAACTCAGGGGCACTGGATCACTGAGCCACATCCCCAGCCCTACTATTTTATTTAGAGACAGGGTCTCACTGAGTTGCTTAGAGCCTGGTTTTTGCTGAGGCTGGCTTTGAATTCGTGATCCTCCTGCCTCAGCCTCCTGAACCACTGGGATTACAGGCCACTGCGCTCAGCTAGAAGTACAGTTCTTTTGATATAAAATACATGGGAAAAGCCAACCAATGTTTAAGCAGGGATGTGGAAAACACACACACATACACACAGTAAATTTGAAAATGCTATATCTAGGAGCAGGTGGAGAAGCTCCTCAGCAGAGGTATTTCCTGCTTCCTACACTGGGGACTGGCCAGACAAGAGTCAGTTTTATATTGTCTCTGCACATATGAATGTTTTCCATAAGCACATGTCACAAAACAAAGGGCACAAGGGAGGGTGGGGAGAAGGGGCAGTGTCCAGCCTCGCACCACTCCCACTGCCCGACTCCAGGACTCAGCCACCTCTGGGGTAGATTAGGGCTCTAAGGCACATGAAGCCAAGTTCTGCAAGTCTCCTGAGGATGGTGACTGCACCCATGCCAGGAAAAGTGCAAGCTAAGCTGGACCTTGATCAGGTGGGCTCCAAGTGTAAGCTCCCACTGTTGGGTAAATACAAAACAGATGACAAAAATAGAATCCAATTCTCTTCCACATCCCCTTTACTCACTTATCTTAGAGGAGCTCAAACACATATAAGAGGTGACTTCACTACATTATTTCAGAGGACAGAAGATAATTCATTCAAAAACACTGCAGCACTGTGTGCCACCTAAACCCCACGGTGCAAAGGACAGCTGAGCAAGGCGCCAGCCAGGCTCTGCACCTCACACAATCCACAGCACTTCTGCCTTCACCTGCAACACAGGCCGCAGCACAGGGCACTTGTTTTTGACCCACATTCCTTCTAGGATGGCACTTCAAAGACAGTCAGGGCCCCTAATCCCAGAATGGTCTGTGGTGTCCAGCTCTCACAGGGCCAGGAAGCTTCCCCTTTCTGCCTTAACCACATCTCGACTTCTCCACACACAAGGAGAAACCAGTTGCCATACCTGCAAGTTGGAAAGGAATGGTGGGAATCTCATACAGCCACAGCTTGGGAGAATCTCAGAGATCTGAAAGCACATTCTCTGCACCTATGGAAAAAGGAGGCCCAGAACACACCCTGGTGTCTGCCAGAGCAAGGAAGTTGCCAGGACACAGCAATGACCGTAAACAAGTCTGCTCCTGGTTCTCAAGACCTGCACCACCTCTTGCCGGCCAAAAGACAAACCACTGGGAGAAGAATCCATGACAGGAGAGCCCATCCTGAACTCTCTGGAGAGGATCTCCTGCGCTTCCTGCCTGGGTGTTCCCAAAGTTTACCTGCCAGCCTCCACCCCATGTTCAGCTGTTTCTCACGTAGCAGAAGCAGCAGCTGCCTCTGCTGACCAGTCTTATCTATGCCTCAGGCCTCCTCAAATATTGACACCAGTCACGTAGTGCACTGTAAAAGAAGCACCACCCTGCCCATGTCTCTCCCTGGGCTTTAGGGAAGACACTGGGTCAAGGCTCCTCTGCTCCGGATAGAGCTGCATGGCATAGCCTTGCTTGCCATGTGACCCTTCCAGAGCAGTGGTCTTGACACCTTAAGATGATCACTGATGTTTGAGAGCAGTTCTCTAGCTTACTGAGGACACTGCACAGAAATGAGTGTCCCAAGCCTCCCAGCAAACAGGAAGGACAAAGAGAAAAGAAGGGTCATGATGACCGCTCTCACCTGCACAGAAGCTGACTAATGTGCTTGCATGATAGGTCACCCAGTGCACAGCAGACACCCCCCAGGATGCACAGCCCAGCTCTGTGAAATTCCAGAAACACCAGACCCCACACACAGGGGTCATGGGGAAGAGTGCACCACGACCAGGGAGTGATGTGCTCTATAGTCACCCTATTAGCAAGAGGTGCCTGACGCCAAGGACCCAGAGAGCAACTCTTCGCAGTATTCTCCAGGACAGGTGTCCCTGGAACCACTCCACCTGAACCGGGAGTTAGGGACCAGTAGAGAAAAGGAGGGAGGCTTCTTTTCATTAAGCATATTTCTTGCTAAAAGTTAGCTTTCACTGCTTACATTCTATAAATAAGACTCCGCACCATGTTGTGGAATATTAGGGCACACTGGAAATAGCTCATTTCAAATAAGAAAATGGTTTGTGTTCACCCAGTTCTAGAAGCCAATTTTCAATTGCTTAAAATAGTCATGATATTTTACCAAGGTAATTATACTCTTAGCTATCAGTAACAATTAACTCCTTAGACCAGAGCTGCTTAATAAAGGTCTCAAAATAAAATTGCACATTCCAAGCACTAAATATTAAATGTCAAGCACATGAACAGGCCCCTCAGAGGGGATGCAGACACTGAGAGCCATCAGCTGGGCTTCTCCACAGGCCACAGCCAGGTCCTGCTGGCAGTGGGTATGCTGTGCTCTCCCTCAGGGAGGTGGGCTGGAGGTGCACAGGGATGAGGATCCCTCTCCAGCATGTCCAGGGAAAGAGCAGCTTCCAAAAGACCCCCAAGGCCCACAGCAACCACCTCAGAGAATCTTGGCAAGGGGGCACTCCCCAATCACAAGCAAGCCAGGCTGGGGTCTGATGTGCCCAAGCCAGGGTCCTTGGGAGTTGGACATCACCTATATGAGCTGCCACATGGCAAAGCACACCACACCCTCCCCAGACCAATCTGATAAACAGCTTCATCATGCTGGCTGGCAAGACAGATCCCTGCATCCCCAACCCAGGGGCTGTGCAGGCAATTGATATCGATTCCTTGCAACATGCCTCACAGGGACAGTCAGTATAAGTAATCAGTCAGCGTTGAGCAATCAATATCTACCTTCCTGCTAACTCAGAGACATCCATGAATGCAGCGTGAGTTGGAGAGGTCAACTTGGACCATAGGCTTCTCATCTGCTAAGTAGAGAAGAAATGGAAATTTCCTGCATTGGGAGCTTGAGGTATGAATGTCAAGGACAGAAAACTCCCTAGGAAGGAAGCCAGGCATGAATTTCCAGAAGCCTAAAAAGATCCCAGGAACTCAGACTCCATAGGGGACGGAGATTGTGCCACCCCAGTGCCATCACAAGCAGGTCCTTTCTGACCGAATCCCAACCTGAGAAGGGGTCTAAACAGCCACTAGAACCAAAGTAACTCTGATAACACAGACTAGAGGTCACAAATCAGAGCAGAGGTCACACAGAGCCTGTGGCTGAGAATAGCTGCAGCCACAGAGATTTACACATGCAAATACTCCATATATGCATCCAGACTGCTAACTTTCTGACCCCCTCTCCTGCCCAAGAGGGTCATGCACTCCAACCCGCCCTACCTGAACAGGCACACTCCTCAATGACGCTGCCCCCAACAGAGAGGCAGGCATCTGAGTTTTCTTTTCTTTTTTTAAAATATATTTTTATTCTAATTAGGTTTACATGACAGCAGAATGCATTTTGATTGTACACAAATGGAGCACAAATTTTCATTTCCCTGGTTGTACACAATATAGAGTTACACCATATGTGCAGTCACACATGAACCTAGGGCACTGTTGTCCATTGCATTCCACCATCTTTCCTGTCCCCATAACCCATCCTTCCCTCCTCTTCCCTTTGACCAAAGTTTCTCCATTCTTCCCATTCTCCATCCAACACTATGGACCAGCGTCCACTTATCAGAGAGAACATTTGGCCTTTAATTTTTTGGGATTGGCTTACTTCACTTAGCATGATATTCTCCAACTCCATACATTTACCTGAAAATGCTATTTTATTCTCTTTTAATGCTGAGTAATAGTCCATTGTGTACATATACCACAGTTTCTTTATCCATTCATCTATTGAAGGACATCTAGGTTGGTTCCACACTTTAGCTACTGTGAACTGTGCTGCTATAAACATTGAAGTGGCTGTGTCACTGCAGTATGCTGTTTTTAAGTCCTCTGGGTATAGACCAAGGAGTGGGATGGCTGGGTCAAATGGTGGTTCCATTCCAAGTTTTCTAAGGAATCTCCATACTGCTTTCCAGATTGGTTGCACCAATTTGTAGTCCCACCAGCAATGTATGAGTGTGCCTTTTCCTCCGTACCCTCGCCAACGCTTGTTGTTGTTTGTATTCTTGATAACTGCCTTCTGACTGATATGAGATGAAATCTTAAGAGTAGTTTTAATTTGCATTTCTCTAATGGCTACAGATGTTGAACATTTTTTCATATATTTGTTGATTAACTGTATATCTTCTTCTGAGTTTTCAAAATATGACTTTTATACATCTCCCATCCCTGACCCCTGGTATAAGGGGCAAATGACATTCACTCAAAGACGTCCATGTCCTATTCCCTAACACCTGTGCACAGGTAACCTGGCAAGGCACAGGGACTTTTCAGATACAAATACAGTTATAAACATTCAAATAGGGAAGTTATCCTGGGTAATCTGGGCAGGCCAATATAATTCTAGGAGCTCTGAAAAACAGTGCTTTCTCCAGTGGAGCTAGAGGGCTGTGACAGGAAGAGAACTGGAGAGATGTGAAGGCTAGGACAGTCTTCACCACCCTTTATGGGGTACACAGGCAGGCAGGAAACAAAAGGGCACATGCAGGTAGCCTCCAGGACAAGGATTTGGAACTGCAGACTTATGGTCACAGTAATATCATGTCAATGACGCTAGTGAGTTCAAAAGCAGGATCTGCAAAGCCCCAGGTGAGTACCCAGCAGGGGCTAAGTCGATACCCTGATCACATCATGCAGATCCTACCAGAGTCCGGGACCCAGCCATGCCCGCCCAGGCCACACAGTTGTCTGATAAATACATGAGGTCTCCAGCTGCGGGATCTGGGAGTACCACAGCAGTGATGGAAAGTCAACACCCCAGAGCCAGAGGAACAGTTGCCTTCCTATAGCCCCCAGGGCTTTCAGTCTTGAGAGGAACCAGGGGCCTCAGTCTAACAATCCAGCAAGGATTTGCAGAGCCCTGGCAAGCCAAGGCAAAGGCAAGGTGAAGTGTGGAAGATCTCTCTAGCCTTCACAGGAGCCTTTTCCCTAAGTATCCAGTGACCACTGGTGACCTAGATTCCAGCAAGAACTCAGAAAGTCATAGCCTGTAAGCCAGAGTCACCTGTTCACTCCCACCCGCTGCCACAGCTGTATCTATAATAGCAAAACACGGAGGAAACTAAAATGTCTTACAATAGGTGATGGCTAAAAAGCCATGGTGTACCCCACCATGAAATACTACTCAGCAGTGATAAAGGAACACGTGATGAACACACAAGAACTCTGGCAGCTCTCAAGGGCATCATGCTGTGTAAGAAAAGCCAATTTCTAAAAGGGATGTTCTGATTCCATTTATGTAACATTCTTGAAATGACAGGACTGCAGAAGTAGAAAGCAGATCAGAAACTGCCAAAGTCAAGTGCAGGGGGAGAACGGGAATGACTAGAGAGGGTGCAGACAGGGACAAGAGGACAGGCACAGAACACACATGCTGCCAGGACTAAATTCACATTCTGTCCCGTGTCCTGTGCAGTCTAAGAGTTATCATCATAAGGCTTAAGAATCTGGGGACATCACGATTTTACCCAGTCTGCTTCCCACTTTCAGTACAGTATTCAGGAAAATTTCGTGAGCTATCCAACACTTTATTATCAAACAAGCTTTGTGGCAGATCACTCTTCTAGATTGCAGGCCAATGCAAGTGTTCTGAGCACATTGAGGCAGGCGGGGCTGAGCTGGGGCTGTCAGTAGACAAGGTGTCTTAAATTCATTTCTGACTCACTGCATTTTCAACTTGCAATGGGTTTATTGGCACACAAGCCTCTACTAAGTCAAAAAGCATCTGATTCATGTAAAAGGTAACCATTAGGGGCATGAGGTGACAGGTATGAGACCTCTCTGAACTATCTTTGCAACTTCCTATGGATCTACATTTCAAATAAAATTTTAAAAATCCTCCACTGGAGTTACCGCTTGAACACTGCTACACATTTTCAGCCAAGTAAACACATAGTGGAAGCCAGGCTTCCTGCTGCTGGGGTGGGGTCTACAGAAAAGAGAGGAGCCAGAGTGGCCTACGTGGGGCTGGGCCTGAGCAAGTCAAGGACTCCAGTGTGAACTCAGTGAGTGTGACAGAGATGGTCCCACAGAAGCATTCACAGACACACATACACTTGTGCAAGTTCACACACATCTCCTGGCTTTCTGGCTGCCAGGCCTCAGTTGATAACACCTAAGTAGCAAGACCCACTTCCAAAACCCAGACTTTGCTTCCCAACACCAGGCTGCATGAAAACAGCCAGGGACCCCTGAAGAAATGGCTGACTCTATGACTGGGACAGAAAATACACAGGATGAGCCCAGATTATCTTGCAATGCCAAAAGTAGGACAATGCTGAAAACAAACAAAAACTCACACACAAACCCACAGTGCCAGGGACATGTCAAAGGGACCCAGGATTCAACGGACTCCAGTGCTACGGTCACAGAATAAAGTAGTAATGTATAAAAACCCCAAACCTAAAATAAATATCCACAAATCTGTCTGATATAAGTAAATAAATGAAGGAAAAGAGACAAACTCCCCATTATGGTTAGGATATGAGGTATTCCCCCAAAGCACCTATTAATACAGGAATGTTTAGAGGTGAAATGACTCGACTATAAGATGGACTGATGGGGTGGTAACTATAGGCCAGTGGGGGTGGCTGGAGAAGGAGGGTCACTGGGAGCATGCCCTGGAAGAGCTCTTCTTCCTGGTGGCCCTTCCCATCCCACTCCACTTCCTGGCCCCCATGAGCTAAGAAGAGCTCCTCTACCACATCCTTTCCCCACGATGTCCCATCCTGCCTCACTTTAGGCCCAGAGTAATGGAGTTGGCCGTCCATGGACTGAACCTCTGATTCTGTAAGCCAAAATAAACTTTCTTCCTCTAAGTTGCTCTTGTGAGGTATTTTGGTCACAGCAACACAAAAGCTAAAACACTATCCATGCTAAAGAATCCTAAATAAGGGGCTGGGATTGTAGCTCAGCGGTAGAGCGCTTGCCTCGCATGCGTGAGGCCCTGGGTTCGATCCTCAGCACCACATACAAAGCAATAAAATAAAGACATTGTGTCCATCTATAACTAAAAAAAAAAATCTTTAAAAAAAAAGAATCCTAAATAACTTAGGTAGAGACTCTGCCCACAAGGAGCGAGTGCCCCTTAGGTGAGGGCAATGCACAGTGACCTTCTAAGAGCACAGGTGGAAACCGAGAAACAGAAATTTGACAGAGGAGAGGCCTGTCAAACCTGACCTCATCAGGGGCTCGAGGTCACCATCATTAGTAGCAAGTCACACTGACAGCATGTCCCCATGACATGATGTGATGAGAATGGAACTTTACCTCCTTGGTCCTTTTTCCAAACCCACAACCACAGGTAATCATGAGAAAAACAGCAGGTAAATCCCAAAAGAGGAACACACTTCCAAATTGCCAAGGTCATTAGAAAAGACTGTGAAACTGTCATAGCCAAGAGGATCCGAAGGGACATGGGGAGTAAATGTCACGTGGTGTCTTGGATGGGATCCTGACAGAGAAAAAAAAGCATTACAAATGAACTGAGGGACTCTGAATAAAGTATCAATTTTAGTTAATAATAATGTACTAGCACTGGTTAATTATATCAAATGTGTCATACTAACGTAAACTGTTACTAGGGAATTCTCTGAATTCTTTTCTTAATTTTTCTGTAAATCAGAAATTGTTCTTGTCACATGTAACTAAAAAGAACAAACAAAAAAAAATAAGGAAAAAAATAACTTTTAAAAACTGAAGTTGCCTGAGTAAGCAGGTGCACGCACACACAGCCCAGGAAGCAGGCGCACACGGAGTCTGCAACACAGCCTGCCTGGTACTGCTCTAAGCTCTCCTATATACCAAACACATCACAGAGAATGTGCAGCTTGTAAGCGGTGGCAACAGATCTTGGCTGGGACAATTGTCAGCCCACAGAAGGTGCTCGGCCATGCCAAGGGAGCACCATACTACCTGCAAGGAAGGCCATGTATTAATTAAAGGGTGGCTCAGTATTAATTAAAGAGACCTGGTAGAGAACAAAGTGAAATCCAACCAGGCCAAACTCCCACCAGTATGACCTCCTCATACCAAACAGATATGTGCTATGCTCTGAATGCTTGTGCCTTCCCCAAATTCCTGTGCTAGCCCCAAGTGATGGCATTAGGAGGAGGTGCTTACATCATGGGGGATGTACCCTTGGGAATGGGAGCAGTGCCCTTATAGAAGAGGCCCCAGAGCACCTCTTCTGCCAAGAGAGGAACACACAGAAGGCTCTGTGAGCCACAGCAGTCCTCACACATGTCCAGGCTGCCAGCACCCTGCTCTTTGCTTTGCAGCCTCTGGAATTGTGCGCTATCATTTTTGAAGATGGTTCTTCTTTGTAGATCTTGTAGAACTCGGCTGAGAATCCATCTGGTCCAGGGCTTTTCTTGGTTGGAAGGCTCTTGATGGCATCTTCTATTTCCTTGCTTGTAATTGATCTGTTTAAGTCATGAATGTCCTCCTGGTTCAGTTTGGGTAGATGATATGTCTCTAGGAATTTATCAGCGTCTTCAGGGTTTTCTATTTTACTGGAATATAAGTTTTCAAAATAGTTTCTGATTATCCTCTGTATTTCAGCAGGGTTTGTTGTGATATTTCCTTTTTCGTCACAAATTTTAGTAATTTGGGTTTTCTCTCTCCTTTTTGTTAAGATGGCTAAAGGTTTGTCAATTTTGTTTATTTTTTTGAAGAACCAGCTTTTTGTTTTATCAATTTTTTGAATTGTTTCTTGTGCTTCAATTTCATTGATTTCAGCCCTGATTCTAATTATTTCCTGTATTCTACTTCTTTTGGTGTTACTTTGTTTTTTTCCTAGGG
>CM053415.1:12677652-12771607 GCA_028644305.1 Xerus rutilus | reverse complement strand
GCATAGCATATGATCTATTTTGGAGAAGGATCCATGTGCTGCTGAGAAAAAAGTGTATTTGCTTGTTGAAGGATGGAATATTCTATATATATCCGTTAAGTCTAGACCACTGATTGTTCTATTAAGTCTTGTAGATTCTTTGTTTAGTTTTTGTTTGGAAGATCTGTCCAGTGGTGAGATAGATGTGTTAAAGTAACCCAATACTATTATGTTGGGGTCTATTTGATTCTTGAATTTGAGAAGGGTTTGTTTGACAAACATGGCTGCCTCATTGTTTGGGGCATAGATATTTAAGATTGTTATGTCTTGTTAGTGTATGATTCCCTTAAGCGGTATGAAATGACCTTCTGAAGATGTATAAGCTCCCGGCACGTGTTATTTTGTTATAGCAGCTGGACAACCTGAAACTCCTTCCCAGTGTTGCCTCTGCTCCTGAGGGCTGTACACCCACTGCCCAGCTCAGAGCCACTGCTTCAAGGCAGACTCTCATGGTTTACTCCATTTCCTCACTGACTGGTGTGTGGGAGGAGACACTGGGCTTTGTTGTCAGTGCCTCGAAAGAGCTGCCCAAGTGAGAATGGGTACGCTGAAGCAACATTGCACTGTGGTCACATTCCAAAGGCCTTGGGACCATCCTTGCTGAGAGGGGAAACTGAGACCAGAGAAACTGGGCAGTGGTTTTGAGATCCCGGGAAAAAGCTAGGCTTCCAGTTCTGACCTCCCACTCTCCATGCCACAGGAAGGTTGGCTGGTCGAGGTGCCCACCCCACAACCAGTCTTGCTCCTCCATCCCACTCTCAGGGCCCAGAGCCCCTCAATGACCACCACTGCCTGGGCAGCCCATGCTATGCATCCTACATTGCAGGGACTGAGGGAGTCCACTCACACAGCTGCTGGACCAGGTGTTCGTCTTGGCCTGCCTCCACATGTCTGCATGCTAACACCAGCAGCAGCTTTTAGAGGACCTCTTTTCTCTCCCCTGGTCCATACATGCTATTATGAACCGTAAATCCTTCCGGTTTTCACTTAAACCTCACAGGCAACTCCTCCCACGTCCTCGCAGCCGTGTTTTCATGAGGCTGGTGAGCAAGGGCAGGGGCAGGGGCAGGTGAGCATTGCTGCTGCTGTCTCATTTCCACTAGACTAAATCCCATGAGGCCCATGGCCATGTATTCACATCACGGGCCCCTCATGCTGACACCAGCAGAGAAGTGTTGGACATTTAGGAAGAAGGGAGGGTGACTGAGGCCCAGAGCCTTGCCCTGGGAAGCTGCAGAAGGACTATCCAAGGACTGAGTGCCTTCACTACGGAGCACCTCTAAGGATACTTTGGGAATTCTCCTCCCTGGGATCCACCTGCAAGGCCAGGGCTCCCAAATTAGCCTCTGGGGCTGAAGAGAGGGTCTGGTCTCCACTCAGGTCCTGGGAGGTCTTCTTTGTAAAGATATCTAGGTGCTGCCAAGGAGCGAGCAGAGGCAGCCAGGAAATAGCAGCATGTAGCAGCTGAAATATGACGCATTTTCTCAAAGCTTCATAAGCAGGAGGTCCCAGAGATAAAAAGCCTGGCTTTCACCAACACAATCAAGAGCTGGCAGATACTGCTGGGCACAGCTTTTGGTATTTCCCAGGTACATCCCCTTTCCTGGGGCAGAGCAGGGGCCAACACAGCTCCCACTGCCCACTCGATGGCAGTGTGAGGATAGGTGGGAAGTCTCTGCCTGGCAATCTAATGCCCCACCCTGGCCTAGAGTGTGCTTGGAGACAGATTTGGCATTTTTCTTTCTTGGCTTTTGAAATTTCAATGTCCATGCAATGTTTTATTAAATAACACTCACCAAAAATCATTCATGCCCAAGTAACATTGGCTTAACATGCCAGATATTGGAACGTCTTCAGGCAAGAACAATTAGAACAGGCACAGCCAGCCAGAACCACTGAGCAGGAAAAAAGAGTGTGTCCTGCCCTGCACAGCTGGAAATAGGTGACCACCCTCATTCTAAACCCTAGACCAAAGCCCACTTAAGTTTCCTCTGCACTCACTGATAGTAAAGGATGGGAAGGCTGCC
Source organism: Xerus rutilus (assembly GCA_028644305.1). Taxonomy (NCBI): domain Eukaryota; kingdom Metazoa; phylum Chordata; class Mammalia; order Rodentia; family Sciuridae; genus Xerus; species Xerus rutilus. Next base: position 12,769,541 of record CM053415.1, on the reverse strand, counting down.
TTGCCCGCTGGGTCTCAAGGATGATGACCCCAGTGCGAGCCCCTGCAAAAGACCAGCAATTACACAAAAGGCCTTCCCAGGGTATGGCACCAGGCCAGGAGACATGGGTTGCTAGACAGATAATGGGACAAGCAAGACCCACTGGAAATATAGGACTGAGAAGACTCTGGTATTCCAAGGACTCTCCTAACAATTCACGCTGAGCACACAGACTAATCAAACTGCCAAGATACATCCTCTTTGGGGGAAGAGTCTGTGCTGCCCAAGGCCTGTGGTGTCCAGGCAGTTGCATGTTATACCATTCGAGACATGAGGGCATAAGCCACTGGCAGCAGCTAAGCATACTTAGCCATGCAGACGTCTGCACAAGTGTGGTGCTAGAGAGAAAAGGACAGGTGTGTATGTTTTGGGGCAGGCCTGGCTGCACTTCAGTGACCCTGTACCTTGGTAAGCAGCAGGACACGCTTCTGGAGCCTCCGGGCCAGCGCCTCATGGGTCTCACGCTTCTTCCTCTCCTCTAGCAGCTGGCTACTGACTTGCCGGACCTCCTCCTGGAGCTGCTGCTGGGCCTTCTCCAGTCCCCGGGCACTGTGCAAAGAAGGCAAAAGGGCAGTGATAAGGCCTGATGTGACTACCCCAAGGCCCGGGATGAGCCCCACAGAGAGCCCCACCAGGATGTCCTAAAATAGAGCTGCATGTGCAGCTGCCTCGCTGTCATTTCCTCACTCCTGAATAGCTACTTAATGCCTTTCAGGAGTTTCTGGATTTCAAATAGATGCCCAGGGTGATCCCAGCACACGGCAGGAGGGGGAGGGAAGCTCGACTCCACACACAATGGGAAAAATTGTCAGCCACGCAGCGCTTCAGGACGCTTTAGGACGGGACTTCTGAATGAGCTAAATTGCCAGCACAAGCACTTCCCATGTGAATCACAGTTGGCGCAGATGTGCAGCATGGAAGGGGCTGCACAGTCTTTAAGACTTTCTGTCCATCAAAACCCTCACAGCCACACACTGAGCCTATAGTATGGGATAGATCCCAGGGGTGCAGCCAGGCTGAGCCCTCTCCCTGGCCTCTGTGTGGCCAGCTGATGTTTCCTGCCCCATCTCCAGCTTCAACATCCCCTTTCCCTTTGCATCCCCACAGCCCCTTCGTGTCTCCCCTGCATCACACCACCTTCCAAAGGCCTTCTGGTCCATCCTCTGCCAACACATCTCTTCAGACCAGAGAAGGCAGGATCTTTCCAAGCAGAGACCAACCTCCAAAAGTGCACTTGGGAGGGCCATGCCCTGATCTCTCAATGCCACCAAGTCCCTACAACCATGCCCAGCACAGAAATGATGCTGGCTGGTCCTTCAGAGGTGCAGTCAAGAACCAGGGAACTCCAGCCAATGCTTAAGGGTTCCCAAGATCACCAGGGAGGGACAGACACACAAAGGTCAGGGAGGAAAAGTTCTGATTAAGGGAGTAAGCAAGGCAGGGCCCGTGCACAGGGAGGGTGCATTAGCATATGAAGGGGGAGCTGGGGTTCATCCTGTTCTCTGGCAAAGATCTCTTCCCAAAGGAAATCCTAACTAAACCTTGAAAACAAAATATGAACAGGATATTAGGGTTCTGTTATAAGGTGACATTCATAATGTTTATGTGAGGTGACAATAAGAATGATGGAGATGCTTTGAAATTTTGAAATTTTGGGGTGGGCTGTGAAGGACACCTGCAGTCTTAGATTATCCTTGGCATCCAATTATTTCTATTTGCTTTGATTACATGATTTCAAGGAAACCTCAACTCACAAGGGCGGCAGATAAAGCTTTCTTTAGAGGTGGTCTTCATTGCAAATTTTTCTCTTTCACATGAGTGAGTACTTACTGGGTTTTCTAAATTATAATTTAGTAAAATTCTTTAAGCATCAGAAACATAACTTGAAAGTGAATGTGAATTAAACATTTTCAGAACTTTCGAAAGGACCTGGTAACAGCCCTAGTCCAGCTGAGTACCGCAGAGAGCCCCGGTCTAGGCTGCCTGGAACAGGCCAAGCAGAAGCCTGCAAGACCACAGAAGCTGGAAACAAGGCTCAGAATCAGGGACGCTGGCATTTCATTCAATAAGCCCACTTGGAAAGCCTGGCACTAACACCTAATCCAAATGCAGAATCAGCCACTGCCACCTGCACCTCTAGGTGCTCCGTAACCAAAGCCACAGAATAAAACAAGTACAAATATTCATTGGAAACAGATATATTAAGAGGCTATTTTGAGTTCCAGTTCAATTTAAAACTATTCATAGACCAATTTAATAATCAAGAACTGTGAAATCGACTCTTGAATCATTGAATTCAGGTGGGGAGGTTCACAAGCGCCTTAAATCACTACTCCAAAGTGGGTAATTTAATTAGAAGAATGGCAGCGCTCGATTTGCTATTTGAAGAGTCCTATACACAGAGGAAGGAATGTGGCAATGTGTCTGTAAGGTGACAGGGCACAGCACAACACTGGGTGGGGCTGAGAGTTAAGGGAACACTCTGAGAAGCTGTCCTGAGCACAAGGGGGTTGGGGCAGTCTTGAAGGCAAAGTGACAAACCCCAAGTCCTGCATGCTGGAAGCACAATATCATCATACCTGGCTTGGGGTCACCCTAGGGGCTGGGTCCTCCCTCCTCCCCCTGCAGGTACAAAGGAACACAAGGCCATGCCATATCTGCTATTCTTCTGTGGCCCTGAGGACCTGCATTCAGCGCAACAGAGCCAGGAAGCAGGCCTTGGCACCAGAAACCCAGTGCTAAATCTGAGCCAGATACCAGCACAATGTAGCTGGGCCCCAGCCACTTCAGGGAGGCAAGGTCACCAGGCATGGTGAGGCACTGACCCAAGCCCTCTGCCCAGATCCAAGATTCCTGAAGTACACAGCAGCTGCAGGCAGTGGCAAGAGCTGTGCTCCATGCCCCCCCCCCCCCAGAGAGAACAGAGCCTCTAAAGGGTGTGGTGCTACACCCAGGTTGGAAAAGCTCACTCACCAGGACACAAAGAAAACCCATGCTCTCTCTAGAGCAAAGCATTCCTCAAGGGCAGAAATAAACCAGAGGAATATTCAGTCCTACAGGAGACTCCAGCAGCAGGCAGGAGAGCACCAACTGCAGCCCATGGCCCTGCCTGTGGCAGAAGAGATGAGACCTCTGAAAGCCACCAGGCTGGGCACAATCATAGTTCCGCATCCATCAGGCAGTGGATCTGGTTTCCAAGTTTTCCAAAATATACACTTAAAAATCCCACTTTGGCAGGTGAGAGGGAGACTGCGTTCCTGAGCACTCTAAGCAGAACCTCACTGGGGCTATAAGCATTAGAAAACAAGAGGCATTGAAGGCCCAAGGGCTTGCCCTCCTGGGCTCCACCCACACAGATCACATGCACAGAGAGTTTACTAACACAAGGTACAGTGAACCAGACATAAAATTGTAAACTGAGTGACAGAGGGTAAAAGGGACAATTCAAAGACATCCAGCAGGCAACAACTGGACAGCTATGATTCCTTGGACTGTAGGATAAAAGGGAGAGACTAAAATAATTAAAATACGGAACCTCAGAAGAGGGCCCATGGGATAGGGCATTGCTGGCACCTGAGCCAGGTGGGAGCCCTGGGGGGTCTGGGCCCAGGCCTCTGAAGAGGGCCCAGCCTGCACAGGCTGCTGCTTCTGAGCTCTGGAAACACTGCAGACTGGATACAGCTGCTGTGCGGTGACAAGGAAGTGTTCAAAGAAGAGGTAAGAGCCCCAGGCAGGGCAAGCCAGAGGCAGGTCATCCTTCTCCTCCTCTAGTCTGGCCACATCTCTCTAGTACCCACTATGGGCTGACGAGGCACCAGACAACTGCAGAGGGCTGCAGGTCCCAGCACTGCAAGACTGAGCACAAGAGAGGGAACTGGAGCTGAGAAGGGACTTTGCAACTGGCAGTGGTGGTAGACAGATAAATGAATGTTTTGTTCTCACATCAGCAGGCATGCTGGAAGGTGCATGAAGGAATGGAGGCAAAGGGAGGAGGGGCACCATGTGTAAGTGGCAGGAGAAGGGCAGCAAGGGGTGGGATTCACATCAGGAAGCATTCCAGCCTAGCAGCCGCGCTTCAGAAGTAGGAGCCCCTGAAGGACTCACAGCCCAACAGGAGGTAAGGAGAGGATCAGAAGGGAGACACAAGGTAGACAGAGAGGGGCTGCACCTCAAGAAGACAAAAGGGAGCAAAGTCAGAAAGCAGAGACAGCCCTTTCTGGACCTCTGCTGTGCCGTAGGAGTGAGCCGAAACCCGGTCAACAGAAAGGCATAGTCAAGAAGGAACTGGCTCTTGCTTATAAAACAGAAAACAGTATGGAAGTGTGTTGGCAGGCTCCAAGGACCGGTCCTGTAGAAGGGGACAGAGTACTGTGGGCAGAGAAGGGACCATGTGAGAAGGGCTAGAATATGCTGAACAAGAGGAATGCTGGCTCTCCCTCTCCCTGCCCCCGCCAGAGCCTACACCAGGAAGGCAGCCCAAACGCTCCCAAGCAAGTTTCTCAAAGTGCTACTGAACCCAGGGATGCAGATGGGTGGGGCAGTGGCCCTGGATCAGAACAAGACCTTTCCATCCTGTCCCTCTGGCTCTAGGAGGGCCTCTTTGGCTCAGAAGCAACTAGATGGCCAAATCCCAGAGCACTAACCCACACCAGTTTCCAGACTGCAGATCCATCCCCACTGGGAGGTTCTCTCTGTTCACTCTAAGGCTTTCTTCTAAGGGAAGAAGAGAGAGCTCATAAAAAATTAAACTTCTAGCTCCATGCCAAGCTGAACTCTAAGGTCGGCGGTATTTCCATGAACCTTTGGGGGTTCAAAACAAAGCTCTTGGTGCTTCAAGGAGAAGCTAGGCATGTTTATCGATCAATGCCTTTGAGGCAGCATCTAGTGAGAGAAACAAGTCTGAGCTTTTGAGAACCCATCTTTGTAAGTGGCGGGCCACTGCAGTCCACTTTTATGAAGTCTTCATCAGAAACTCAGGCTAAGAATATCCACTTGAAGGAAAAAGGAAATGACACAAGAGATTCCAGAGTGGCAGGAGACATTTTCACAACCTCCTCCAAGACACTGCTGGCTGTAGCTAGCTCTTCCCTTGCTTGGCCTGGTATGTCAAAGGCTCTGTTATCTACCTTCTCACAGCTCCAACCTGGCAGCCCAAGCACCAACAGGCCAAGGAAAGCGCATCTGTGCAAACAGACACTGTGAGATTCCTAGACAACGTGGCCACCACAATGGACTACCTCTGGAAAGGAGCAGGGCAGGCGGTACAGTGCATCCTGGATGCTTGAGATGAATGACAGACTTGGTCACAGTGCCTGAGCCCTGCCTGGCATGCAAACGCACAGGGGAGAAAGATGCCTCAGTAGCCATACCCAGGCCCAAAGCCAAAACAAGAACTCTGAGCTAAGCATCACCCTTGCAATGGACTGAATGTGTCTCTGTACCCAAATTCAGATTTTGAATCCAAATCCCAACATAATGGTGTTTGGAGGTGGGGCCCTGGGCAACAAGGTTATAAGGGAAGAGTCCTCATGCTGGAATGAGCGCTCCTGTAAGAAGTCCCAGAGAGCTGCCTCCTCATCTCCACTCTCTCGCTGTGAGAACACAATGAGAAACACTGAACCAGGAAGACAACTCTCACAAGGCACCGGATCTGCAGGTGCCATGGACTTTTCAGCTGCAAAATGAGAGAAAGGAACGTTTACTGTTTGAGTCCCAGACTCTGGTATTTCTGTGATGGAGACCTGAATTCATTACAACCACCTTCTCATCCATAACACCTGGACAAGAGCTGACACAGGAAGCTTTCTGATGGCTGCTCAAAGCATTTCCCTGATAGCGCATGCCAATCTGTGGGTGATCTCCAATTGGTTAGGTTACAAATATAATTGCATGTGTACATTGTTTGGCTCTTTTGCATAAAACTCTGCAGGAAAATATTGATAAAATTTAATTCAAACTTTGCAAAGTCCATAAAAGCACCTTTATTCTTAGCTGACAGACACAGATCAAAACTCATCAACAATCCTACTATTATGGACAATAATGCACCAATAAAAAAATATAGATGGGGCTGGGGTTGTGGCTCAACGGTAGAGTGCTTACCTAGCACACATGAGGCACTGGGTTCGATCCTCAGTAACACATAAAAAAATAAGATAAAATAAAAGTATTGTATAAATATATATGTGTGTGTGTACATATACACATATATGTATACACATGTATATATGGAAAAGATATACTGACACTTAAATTAGAAAAAAATCCCCACCAAGAGGACTGGGGATGGAGTTCAATGGTACAGTGCCTGCCCAGCATGCTTAAGTCCCTGCATTCAGCACAAAATATAAAAAAACAAAAAACAAAAAAACACTAACACAAATGATTTTTAACTTTCTCCATTTTGCAAATGAGTAAATCCAGACCCATGTGACTGAGTCACCTATGTGAGGCCAGGAAACAGCAACTGCTTGCCTTCCACAGCCTCTCAGTGCTCTGTGTGGAGCAGCCCACAGCACTGATGGCAGACAGCCAGAGTTAGCCCAAGTCAAGCTGCTCACCAACTGGTGCCATGTCATGTGTCTACCTCAGGGATAAAACGCCCCAAGCTCCCAGGCCATGCAAGGGTGCTGACCTGCACTCAGAGCCAGGCCTGGATCTGCTGCACTGTTGCCTACACAGTTCCCACTGTATAGAGCAGGAGCAGGGGACTGTGACATGGTTTCCTCCCAGCTCATCAGGAAATCTCCAGGAGCTGAAAGAAAATTCTGTAACTCTGCTTGCCTAGTGAGTAGAATCAAGCTGGGAAGGACCACAGTCAGGATTAGGGTAGATTTCCAATCCTGGAAGTGGACGACAGGGTGAGGGCCAGCTGGTCCCACCAATGAACTGAACTTGGAGTGTGTGCAATGCTCTGAGGCAGCAGACAAGACTCCAGAACCCCTGTCTGCCAGCAGAGCTTGAAAGGGGCACAGAGTCTCAGTGAAGGGAGGCAAAAGGTGCTGGGGGATCCCCCCAACAAATGAGGAAAGGGCAAAGGAACAGTGGACACAGGTAAGAGAGGAGAGAGTTGCCTGTGGTGTCCGGGATGCCTGAGGAAATGGCCGCACTGGCTTCAGGTAGTCTGCAGGAATAGGCAAAAGCAACGGGAGATAGCAGTTAGGTCTGAGGGGCTAGAAACCTCACACTCAGAGGCCTCCACAGTGAAGGACTGCTTGGTGAGAATTTCCCCAACAAAGGGACCACCACAGCACTAGGGTGGTACCTCACAGACCAGATTCCAGAAGACTCAAGATTTCCAAGTGGACCTGGGCTTTATTTCTGGCTGGTATAACACATGGGCAGGAGACTAAACATTCCACAAAATATGAGGAAGAAGCTGATCACTTCCCTTCCAGGTGGGCATTTGCCTGAGGGTGGAGTAAAGGGCCACAGTACTTCCTTCATGCCCACCAGATGAAACCTACCAGTTAAAGGTTGGTAGGTTTTTTTCCAGCTGCCTCCAAGAAAAGCTTTAGTTTCCAAGTTATTGTCAATAAAGAAAAAGTCACAACACCCAGCACAGAGGAGCTCATAAGTACTATGGGCAGTAGGAGTCAGTGGCCTAAGTGTGCCCTGCAAGAAGTCTTAAGGCAGTCAGGAAAGCAGGGCTACAGACCCCATGGTTCTGCCCTGTCCTTGACATAAGGCAATGCACAGACACCTGGCCCACAGTCAGCCATGCTGTCTCACTCCCAGGGCTTGTGCCCCTTACGGCGCCCTCCTTTGGCAGCAGGCAGGAAGGAGACCAGAGGTTTCTATGGACCACAGTTTAAGGAAGGGCAAAGCCCATCAAGAGCATGTCCAGATCATGTGCCTTTGAAAGAGGCACCAAGAGTACAGAGAGTGAAGGATAAATGCCTGAACTGTGCTCTCCAGGCGGGAAAAACCCACTTGGGCTAGCACAGAGCCCAGACAGCCAAAGGAGGCAGAAATGGGCTTGGTATCTGAGGAAGATCATGGACCAAAGCAAGGACTCGAGGCTCCCAGTTAAGGAAACATCACTCAGTCTATGTGCTGGGAGAGGACCCAACCAGGACCTGCTTGTCCTCGAATCTTCCCACCCTTGTAAAGGGATCTCCACTCACCAAGCCCAACCAGGCATCACCAAGGGGCCTCCCTGACCTTCCCTTCCTACCATATCCAGGGTGCAGTGAAGCCTCCAGAGACCATCCAGAGCCAAGCTCCTTTCCAGGCTCTAGTGTGACCACTCCATGGCCTCCTGGCTGCCATCACTGCCCTGCATGGTCCCCACTCACCCTCCTAGCCACCAAATCTACCCTGAAATGTAAACGTAGTACTCTCATTTCTGGAGTCCCTCCATGACTTCTGCTCACACACTGCATAACACCAGGTCAGGTAAGCCCGCCTCACCCAGCTGCCTCCCAGACACCACGGCTATACTCTCCACTCCACACATTCACTCCTGCCACCTCAGGCTTTGGGTGGCTGCGCATGCATCCGAGAGAACTCTCTCACTTGTTAATGAGCACAGTGTGACTCACATGATGCCCTCATCACCTTCCTGCCCACCACCTAGTTTAAGTCACCTTTATTATTTGATCTTGTGGCCCCCTGTTCTTTACCTCAGAGTCATGACTTGCCATATTAACATGTGTTTATCTGCTTAATACCTTCTTGCCCTCCTGTATGCCAACAGGGCAGAGATGGTAACTGTTCAACTCCCTGCTCCATGTCTAAGTGCTGTGCAGAGTGGCTCTTCAACAAATCCCTGTTGTTTCAGTTCATACTGACAACAGGCCATCTCTAAGAAGTGCAATTAGGAAATGTGGCCTGTAGCAGTTCACAGAATAGTAGGCTGCTCCTGGACATGCCAACGCAGAGGAGACAGAGCTCCTGGGCTTCAAGAGAAGGGTAAAGACAGCAGGTATGGTGGAGTTTACAGCCCATCTGGGGAACAACAGCAAGATTATGTCAGGTGGCTCCAGGTGAGTACACAGTGGGTAAAGCAGAAAACATTCTTCACAGAGTTCTTAGGACAGAGGACAGTAGGCAGGCCCAGGAGGCTGGTGGGAGCTGAGGAAGACTGTCCACAGCAGATACACCTGGCCTGGGTCTGAAAGAATCCTCCAATTCTGACAGAGAGCACTGTCTGCCAGAACAACCTCCCATACCACATGCACATGTTCCCAACCACAGGAAATGCAAGCAGCCATGTTTACAGGGGCTGGAGGGAGCAATTTGGCAGCTGGGCAACATGGTAGTAAAATTTAGATGGAGCACAAACCAGACAAAGGTTTCGAGAGGGCAAAGGCAGCACTGCACTGTTGGTATAACACATGGGCAGGAGACTAAACATTCCACATAGGTGACTCAGTCACATGGGTCTGGATTTACTCATTTGCAATCTGCACTACACTGTTGCCAGGCTCCTAAACCCCTTCCCCGCCAAGTCAGAAGGTCAGGGAGGTAGACGTATTCTTTCTAGTGAGTGGGTCAGGTCAGCCATGGAAGCAGTTACACAGAGGCAGTGTGGCCGATGCAGGGGCCCACATCTCAGATACTTGTGAGAGGAAAATCAACAGCTGCTTCTGCAGAGAAGCAAGGAGGCATGCCTATGGGGTTCCAGTAGAGCAAGAGGTCCAGTGAATAGGTACAAAGTCTTACAGCATTTGTCTTACACTGACCAACTTCTCCGACCTTCTACCTTCTCACTGACAACTCAGAGTCACTGATATCAACCCTACCTAACTGGCTACACAGAACTTATTAAGTCACATAGGTAAAATAGAAAGAGGTAAGTACTTAGCAAGCACTGGTTCTTTTCATGTGTCTTAATGGGATGGGTAAATCTATCTATGTCCAGCTAGGGTGGAGAGGCCCTGGTTGTACCTGAAGCCTCCTTTGTAATGAGCTGGTGGAGTTGCACATGACCCCCGTTTCTAAATCTGTGCAGGACTAAGGGTGGCAGCAGAGGAGGTCAGCAGGGCTCTCCTTCATAGGTATGCTACCCTTTGGGCAAAGCCCTCCAGGTTAAAGGATGCCACTGCACATATAGTCTCGTGTGGTGTCCACATGCACCTGAGCAGCTCAGATGGGAAGCAAGCTTGGCCAGGGCCATAGGCAGGACTCACATCCAGAGCACTGTCCACCCACATGGGTATCCCATGTGGCCAGCCAAAGCCCACATGACTGTGACAGGGCTGCCTTGAAGTGAGTGAGGAGAAGGATGGATCCAGAGACACAGAAGGGAGTGGAGGCAGCGCCGCCCCACCTCCTAACACTGTGTGTCCAGGCGCAGACTCAGAGCAGTGAGCTTCCCCTGGCGCCCTCGATGCCTGGGCTCAGCCTGGCACGCAGCTGTCTTTATTTACGCCATCTAATTCCAATCTTAAATGCCTCCAAGTGTCATTACACATTTCTCTGAAAAAAATAAAAATCCAAACAGTGGAAACAAAACCAGAGAATGAGAAAAGCAAAGACTGAAATAATTACCAATCAACTGCACGGCCGTGGGAGCAGGCTACGAAGCTAAAGTCTGGTCTCCCGGTCACTGCTCCCGATGCTGCCTCTGATGAGTGCTCTGTTCCTAGCATCTCATCAATTCGAATCACCAAATTCAATTTGCATTCCCAGATAAACAGAGGCCACACAGTAAATACTCTCATCTGACCTTGAAATGTAAGAAGGAAAATTGCCCCTTGCAATTTCAATTCAGTCCCAAACATAATGCATAACCCAATTTAGTTGATTGGGAACCAACCTGTAATCCCATTGGTGGGGCTGCCTCCAAAGCCAAGGCATTGGACAGGAGAAGGATAGTAAGCTTACCCGCCAGGCTGCTGCTGAGTGCCTCAAGTCTTTACTGAGCAACTACCATGTATCATCCCGCCAACTTTTGAAAAAAAAGATGTACACAGATAATTAAGACAATCTGAAGCTATAGCTGATGCAGGCACACATGGCAGGTATCCTGGAGCTACCGAGCCCCAGCTTCTAAAGGCAGAGGAGAAGGAGAGCTCTCACATGTATCATCTCAGCCTTGATGTGCCTGTGGACAAGGGTCTGAGCACATGACCTTCTCTAAGAGAATGCAGCAAAGGAAGACATGGACAGTCATACAGCCAGCAGGCAGCAGAGCCAGGCTGGAAGAAGGCCAGCTAGGTGCTATGCTCTTTCACATATACCAGAGGTCAGCAAACAGCTTGTTTTTTGTAAATAAAGTTTTATCAGAACATAGCCATATCCATCACTGACATATTGTACATGGCTGGTTTCCTGTGGCAGACTGTGACCTGAAAAATCAAAAGTATTTACCATCTTGCCCTTTATAGAGATAGGCTACCAATCTGTGGCCTACACCAAAGATGTAGAGTTACCAGCAGGGTAACTGAAATAAAGACATGAGCTCCACCTTACTGAGGACCCATCCCAACACTGCCAGCACCCCAGCAGGAGAGCAGCTCCCAGCACAAGACACTCCTGCTGGCCTGGTCCAGCCACAGGCCCCCACATGCAAGAATTCCAACCAAAAAAAACCAAAAAAAATTTACTAATCTATAATCCACTGCCTTCTCTTGCCTGGCAACTCATCTATGACATATATCAACGCCTCCTTGTAAGAATCCCAACAAGACTCCAAGGAGTCCCATCTCTACATGCAAACAGGACTCCATCAAAGGACATGGAGGAGTAGGAGGAATAGCTCAGGGAAGCACGTACAGGTCCCTTCCTCACTCTCTCTCCAAGAAGGTTTGTTTGGTGAAGCAGAGGTACTGAGCCCTTGCCTGGGGTGGAGGGGTTTCTACCTCATGCTCCAACTAAGACAACAGCCACCTGGGGGTGTGACACTCCCCAGGGACACCATTCCTGGGGGCATGGGTGGAACATGACCTGAGCCTTGGCACAGTGCACCCTGGCTTGTTAATCTTCAGTTATCTCACCCCCTCTCCTGCCTCCCAGTCTTGGGAGATCCAGACTTGGTCTCCCTCCCTGGACACAAACTCCTAGAGAGTAGATGCAGGAGGGAAGGAGAAAGGAGAGGGAGCTGCTGTGACCATTCAGGAGAGAAGAGGGCTGGGGACACAGCAAAAGAGAGAAAAGAATAGCAGCAATCGCCAAGCAGGTTCAGGGAGGGTCTAAGCAGGGGGTTCTGGCTGTCAACAGGCAAGGGGCACATGGATAGCAGTGGACAGCTGGAGCCAGGGTCTCTGGAGTGGACTCCTTGTCCCTTCCTCACCTGGACTATGAGTTTAATAAAAATCCATCAAGTTCCCCCAAAACAGTCCTTCAAAGAAACAAAGTTCTAATCATCTGTTATCAATCCCACTCTCTTAATTCTTCTCAAATTCTCAAAGCACCCTTGTGTTGGCCAAGCTGTCTCCTCCTGACGAGTCCTTCATGAAAGAAACAACCTGTGGCAGGGCACAGAGTGTAGAAGGAACAGAGCTGCCCCCGTGGCTGGGGAGAACACATAGAGAATTCCTGCACTGGGCCAGGGCCACGCCACACACAGAAGGCAGCTCCCTGTGGCAGCTCAGCTGAGGACCCCTTCCTCCCCTCCTCCTCTCAGTAGGCCGGCGTCCCTGAACCTCCTCTGTGTGATGCTCTGGCTGCCACACAAGACTCGGAAGCCAGCACAGCCCAGGGGATCTTGCATGTGACAGCCCCAGGACTGAAGACCCAAGGAAGTAGAGGTGTGTTTGGAGGTGGAGAAGCAATGAGCATCACTGGGTCCAGATATGATCTGTGTCCCTCAAGGACTCCTGAGTTGGCAGCTTGGTCCTTGGGTGGTAATGGGACCTTAAGAGGTCCCAGCCAGGGGCTCAGCACTTATGGGAGGAGGAAGCAGTTCTGCTCTACAAAACATAGTTCTTCAGACAGCTGTGGTGCACCCTCAGAGGCAACTGTGGGACTCAGGGCTCTCAGTCTCTCCCTGCTTCCTGGCTCATGACGTAGGTTTGCTTTGCCACGTGCTCCTGCCATGGTGTGCCATCCCTGCCAGAGGCCCAAACCCATGGTACCACCTGATTTTGGACTGGAACCTCCAGAGTGTGAGCAAAATAAACCTTTTCTAAGTTAGTTGCCTCAGGTATTTCATTACAGTAATAGAGAGCTGACTGACGTATGTGGGAACACAGAGGAGGAGGGATGATGGGACCACTGGATGGTGAGTGAGATCTGAGCATGTTTGTGTGTGGAATATAGGAAGGTGGCAGGGGGGCCCCAAGGGAGCTCAACTGGGGTTCCTGTCAAGGCAGCCATTGTAGCCACCACCCAGGAGGTTGCCCAAAGCATGCTGACACAGAGCTGGGCCAATATCTCTAAGCCTGGGGACAAGAGTCCATATGACAAGTGAAAGAGTGGCATGTCACATTGCAGGACCAGGCCAAGAAGAGCTCTGAGGAGTGAGGGCATAGCACTTAGTTGAGATTGTGAGTCAAATGGGACAAGCAGTTAAGAGATGAGACAGGATAATCTCGGCAACATCTCTCTCTTTGGAATCACCCAACAGCCCAATTAGTGGCTCTGATGCCGAGGTTCCCAGCACCCACACGATCAATAGCGCCCGCTGGCCAGCAGAGCGAGATGGCCTGCCTGCACTCGACCAGCTTCGATCGGCACCTGTGCTCCATCATAATTCTTCCGGCCACCTGGCACAGCCTGATTAACAAAGCCCATTCTGCCTGTTTATTCTCCCATTGATTTTGCTGTGCTCGACCCAAAGCCCGAACATCAATACCCTGTTGGGTGAGGCACTTTCCCAGGGCCTCTGCAGTCTCTCCTGGGGTGAGGAGTGTCCCCAGCCCTCTTCAATTAGATATGCACAGCACAGAGAGCCATCTCTATGTGAGGGATGTCGTGGGTGACCAGGGCTGATAGACTCAGTGCTGTCAATAACTAATAAAAAAAAAAAAAAACTCCAAAGCATTCCCCACACTGAAAAATAAAAACAAAAGGAGAAAATGAGATTCTCAGAATTCTTAGTTTCTCTTCCACTATTTTTAGTGAGAGCTGGGAGCAGAGGGAGGCATCTGCTGACCGATGGCTATGTCAACACGGCCACTCATTTATTAATCTCACTTCCTCTCACCCCAGGCTCGGGCTCGGAGAGTTGACACTTGGCTTGAGAAATGCCAGCTCTAAGCAGTTTATTTCCTCTTGAACTTTAAGAACTGACTGAGACAGAAGTGACCTTTAAAAGGCAGGGTTAGTGCTTGTCGGAACTGCCGCAGCACTTCTCTGCGTACACAACATGAGAGGTGCAGGGCAAACTCCTCCCGTAGGCACAGGCAACCAGGAGCAGAGGCACTGTGGTGGGTGGGGCAGCAGAAGAGGCCTGAGGTGACCCAGCCATCTGGGAACTTCAAACTCACCAAGACAGACAAACTCATTACACCTCCTGGGGCAAGGGTAAAGAGGAACAGTGCCAAATGCAGCAAACCCCAGCACACAGTGGGTCCAAGCCCAGCGCCACCACTTACTAGTGGCAAGCAAGACGGACACTGAGAGGCCAACATCTGCTTTTCAAATTCCTCCCAGAAAAGCTCTCGATGAAAAAGCAGCTATGTTCCCTGACACTGCAGGAGCCCTTTCTCAACCTCCTGGAAATTTTTGTGGACAGTTCTCGAGCAGCCGTGGGAACCTCCTCATGGCCTGGCTATGGGGTATTCCACGAGACTACACGGTGAAATAGGACATCTCTGCCCTGAGGAAATTCACAGTGCCTTTAGTGACACAGGCTGTCCGTTCTGTCCAAGGGCCAAGAGCAAAGGTCAGACAGGAAACAGTGAGCCTGGAAGGCAGGCAGGCAGGCTCTGGGTGGGGAGATGCTCCCTGCCAGAGGCATTGTTCAGAGGACGTAAGAAAGCCGGTCTCAGCCAAGTGCCAGTTATGAACATACCACCCTAGGTGAGGGAAAGGGACAGCACAGCCAGAGGCAACTCCCAGTCGAGATGGGATGTTCACAGGCAAGATGGAGGCACAACCCTACAGGACTGAAGAAAAGGCAACTGGGGTACAATAGCAATTTCTGCACAGCAGCAAACTTTAACCAAAGCTCCTGAATCACACTGGTCAGCCACCTACTGACCAACACAGGCCACAGGAAAAGAGCCCAACCCCCAGGGAGGGGTATGGAGCAGGAAGTCATCATAGGAGGACAGCTTTAGAGACTGGGTATGGACTCTAGTGAAGACTGGGTTCTCCCATGGACTCAACCAGAAAAAGGGCCACAGTGACCTCATGGAACAATCCTAGTTCTCACTGTAGATTAATGAGCAGCACATCACC
The DNA here is from genome assembly GCA_028644305.1 of Xerus rutilus. Classification (NCBI taxonomy): domain Eukaryota; kingdom Metazoa; phylum Chordata; class Mammalia; order Rodentia; family Sciuridae; genus Xerus; species Xerus rutilus. Next base: position 12,754,211 of record CM053415.1, on the reverse strand, counting down.
TGTGCAGCCAAAAGGTGCCTTATAACAGTGTTGACAAGGGTGGGGATAGTTGTAGGTATTCAACAGTATTTGGAAGATACTGGTCAAAAATTCAGAAAGTTTTAGAAGTTTCTGAATGAAGTACAGGAAAATCAAGGTCTGCTGTAACTATGCACACCTATTTCATCTTCTGAAGGTCTATGGAGGACAGAGAGGCTGGCTGCAAGGGACAACCGAGACTACCAGAGGTGTGCAAAGTTTGTTCCACAGCCCCAATGTCAGCAAGGAAGAGGGCCAGGTGACCTGCATTTACTGGGAGGGCCAAGGGTCTGCCTGCCAGCTCCACAAGGTGAGGAGAAGGGCAGGGGAGGATCTGGGCACACAAGGACTGCACAGACCACTCAGGTGTAGAGGGACCTTAATTGGTGCACACTGGGCCTCCCACACACCCACCTCAGAGATGGCAGGAATGCAGCTTGAGAACAGAGCTGGGTGGCAGCTGCTGAGCCGGTGCCCTGCCAGGCCCATCTGCTGAGTACAGATTAGAAATAGGAAATGCGGCTCAGCAAGCACACAACAAGAAAACACATTTCCTGAACCATTGTATGACTTCCATTGCTGCTCATCCTCCTCACTCAATGGCAATTCACTAGCTATTGTAGAAAACCCTCGGAATTTACCTCAGGCCTTGGAATAGCTGCTCCTCCTACCTCCTGTGTCAGACTCCAGACAGCTCTGGAAGCCTAAGGCCGCTCTACAGTAAATCAGCAATAAAAACAAGGCCGAGAGATAAGGGACAGTGTTCCTCCATTACCAGGCAAAAGGGTTGCTGTTCTGGGTCCCTACAAGAATCACACCAGGTTACCAGACAACAGATCCACACTGTCATCACCACCAACTGAATTCTCAGGACACTTCTTAGTTCTTACCTCTTAGATGTATATCATGTCACTGATATACAAGTGAAATGATATGATCATCCCCCTGTGGACAAGGGGCTGATGGGAGAGGAATGGAAAGTGGTGGGTCATCTCCACAAAGTACATTCCCTGAGGGGCAGTCCTCTATGGGTCACCTCAGGGAATCAAGAACAGAAGTGAAGGAGCCTCGCCCACACCAGTTCTAAGACCCCAGGGGAAGACACCGTCAGGAGGTGGCTTACCAGATACTGAGCCCACCAGAGCCTTGGTCTTGGACTTGGACTTCCAGCCTCCAGAACTGTGAGGAATGGATTTCTGTGGTTTATAAGCCTCCCAGGCTCATAAAAACTGAAATTTTTGTTACAGCAGCAGAAAATACTACAACATAGCTTATATCAAAAGATGGTCTTGGTGGATCAATGATTTTAGACATGAAAGATGAAATCATAAAAGGAGAAAATATAAAAGGAAATTTTAATGATCTAGGAAAGAGTAAGCCTTTCTACATTCATACAAACACAAAACCAACAGAAGCACTAAAAGAAATAGCTTCTGTATCTGACTACCCCAGAATCAAAAGCTGGTGTCTGGAAGAAAACTATAACCAAACAGGGAAAATGTCAAGTTGGGAAGTCATATTTTCAGACAAAGGGCTAATCTCCTTAGGCTATTAAAGGCTCATCTAAAAATTAATTTTTAAAAAGACAGAATAACAGGCAAAGATTATAGATAGAAAAAAAGGTAGCTGAAAGATCCCTGAGGACACGTCACCAGTTACCTGAAAGGTCCTGGTTCGTGAGTGCAGGGACAGGTGCTTCACACACCATCACCAAAAGACACAAGCGAAGCCACACACAAAACACTGGTAGAAGCCTGCAGCCTCACAAAGTTCACCATACAACTGGGTTCCCAGGTCTGAGGGCAAGGGGCAAGCACACAAGTCCTCAAGTGACCCACACGAACACACTTACACTACCCTCACACAGGAGGTCAAAATCCAGGTGTGGCCCAAAGGTCTATGAGCAAGAGAATGGCTACATGAATTAGGTCCTTCGCACCATGAACACCACTCTGCCGTGGGAGGACACTTGTCACCACTGACCCTGCCCCAACGAAGATGAGTTTCCTCTGCTTGTGTTCAAGGATCACCTACATTGGTGGCCACATCGGAAGCCATCCCTCTTTTTTCTGGTACAACATCTGCCTATTAGGTTCAGGAACAGACGCGAACCCTGTGGTGGAAGAGGTCCCAAAAGGGGTCCCACTCACATATGGGGCTCTGGCAGCCTAGGTTCTGGGGTGCTGGCCATGCTGTACGTGTGACACCAGGCACAGACTCATGGAGTGTTTTTCACTACCTGCAAATCAGACTTCAAGAAGGTACTAGTTTGTTGTTGTTTGTTTTTTTAAATATTTTTTTAGTTGTAAATAAACATAGTACCTTTATTTATTTATTTTATGTGGTGCTGAGGATGGAACCCAGTGCCTCACACATGCAAGGCAAGTGCTCTACCACTGAGCCACAACAACAGCCCGGTACTGGTTTTTTAAAAACCACTCTGACATACTATTGTTACCTAAAAGATCTCCACCCACAAAAATCAAAAGCAGAAGCACTGCTTTGACAGGCTATAGAAACAACATGAATTAGTTCTCATAATTCATGGCACCCAAGTCCATAGCTTCTCTGTGGACACAGGCCCTGCAGGACACAGGCCACCCACCACATAAGTCCACCACCTCCTTCCTGGCCCTGCAGCCAGGAATCCGCCAAATATGCTCCTTCGAGGAACACATGGGGCTGCACAAGGCAGGGCACCTAACAGAGAGGGAGTTGATGCTCTCCCTCCTCCACCCCAAAGGCATCAAGTCAAAGTCAAGATGAAGAAAAAGGACTCAGCGCTTGGTGAGGAATCATTACGAGTATTGACGCAACCTCACTCATGCCAGAGCCACGAAACTAACAAAGTCCTTAGAACAAGGCAATTAAGAAGAAGAGCTGCCAGCATCCTTTAATGAGAGCCTCCAACAAATCACTCGGCCAGTGATGAGGAGTAGGACAAAGACCAAAAGGGGAGACTGAGACCACCACGCAGCAGCCAGTACCACCACACCATCAACAGGCCCCTTAAATGCTGCTGCGGGTGATAGATTAGACCTGGACGCGCCCTAATTATTCTTATCTTCTCACACTTAACGTGAGGGGTGAACAAGAGGAATAGAGGGCCCAGAAGACAGAGAGATGCTGACAAAAATGCTGAAACTGGTAAACTGAGGGGAGGACGGCCTGAAGAGAAAACAAGACCCTGGATGTCAAGAAGTTCAGGGAAGAGGTGGCCATGCATTCGGGACGTGACTCCAGCCTCAAGGAAGCTCTGCCCTTTAGATCTGCGTGTGGTGCTGGGCCAGGGGGCTGATCATTGAGGAGGGCAGTAAGCCCGGAGGAGGTGCTGTTGTTGTATCATGGCCCTGGTGGTGGAGCTCATATTGGTGAAGACCCACAGAATGTACACAGCAGAGTTTCACTCCTAGCAGATACAAAGTAACCGGGATGAGGGCCCACTGAGGTGGAACACAAATGGTAAAAAGTGTTTCATACACACAAGCCTGCAAAGGTCATGACATGAGTCCCCTCAGCTCTGGTCTTTCCTGCCTGCTTAGGGCAGAAGAATAATCCACAAGCATCTCTGTTGTAAAAGGAATGCTGAAAGTTGGGAACGTAGGTTTAGAAACTGCCTGTCTACAGAGAATAGCTTGATCCAAAGATGTCAGCACCCCACGGCACCCAAAACAGAACCAAACATGGTGTCATGCAGCGAGAAACCTGGGTCCTACTGAAGAGCTCCAAGGCTCTCGACCAGGACTACCACAAAGTAGCACACAGGCCACATGCACCCTCCATCATCCCTCTCAGAGTCCTAACAGCGGGTCCCACAGTAATTCCCAGAGCAGGAAGGGGAAGCGCACGGGTGTCAACTAACTGAACCAAAACCACACAGGAGGCGGGGGCAGTGGATGGAACCCCAGCAGTCTAGCCAAGCTGGTCCTGTGACTAATGGTTTTATTGACTCTCAAATATGACAAACCCCTCACCTCGGTAAGCCTGGGATCCCTGGCAGTTAAGGGGGAAAAAACAACCACATTGTGTGGTAAAAGAAAGACAAATTTAACATCACATTCTTGAGTTCTCGCATATTAAGTAAAAAAATCAACTTACTCCTTCTAATTGGTCCCATGGGCAGGTCTACTGTGGGAAGGGCTCTAGGAGAAGCTGGCAGCAATGTGGTCATAAGCTAAGAAATCTGGTTCAGACTTTGCTGAAGTTCTTCTCCCCTTTAGAAATGCACACACACAGCAATAAGGGTAGGGGCAGGGTGTGTGCTGTGGTGACAAAGGGGCTGTGGCTGTGGTGCAAGAGGGAACCCCTGTGACAGCAGTGGGATCTCAGAATACGCCTGTGCCTCATCATCCCTGCTGCAAGCCTTCAGGGAATGAGCTGTCCAAACTCTCACAGGCCCTGTTCACCTTGCCCCTGCTGTCCCCAAGGTCTCTTACTCACCCTCACTCACCCCATTCAAGTCCCTTGGATGTGCTCAGTCCCATGAACTTCAGATGCAACTTCTTCACTGCTAACTTTTTTTCTTAATATTTTTTTAGTTGTCAATGGACTTTTATTTTTTTATATGTGGTGCTGAGAATCAAACCCAGTGTCTCACACATGCTAGGCAAGCATTCTGCCACTGAGCCACAGCCCCAGACCTACTAATTTCTAATGCCACTGAGTGTGCACCAAGTCTCCAGACTCTCCATCCTCCCCTAGCTGGCCTGCTACATCTCTCTTCCTGTCTCCTGAGGCTCCTCGGCCAGCCTCACCTTGTTTCTCATGACCACAGTGTTGAGTGCTGGTCAGGGATTTTTAGCATGTCTCTCAACTAGGTTCACTCCAGATGTTTCACAACTGTACTGGAGCTGCCAGTTTGGGAAAAACCCCAATGTGTGGAGCATCCCCATCCTCATGTGGAACCAGGGGCACTGTGATGTCATGGCTCCACCTGCCTCATCTGACAAAGGTGCTGCTGGTTCTCCAGGGTCAGTGGATGCTTTTCTTTTCTACATTCGCTCTCTGGAGGGAAGTCCAGCCCAGCAGGAGAGGGGGCACTAAGAGCCACCTCTGCAGGAAGAGCACTTCCTGTATTACCTGGGGTTCCTCATAAGCAGGGTGGGTCTCCAGCCTACCTAGTGACACATTTATCATTCTCTTAACAGCATCTCTCACAGAGCTGCTGTTTAGTAAGGCAAACTGATTGCTTTTACTCTTTCACTGATTTCCTTCTGGGTAGTAACTAAAGCTCAGCACACAACCCAAAGCCATTCAGGTCCCTCCTGCTTTTTCTTCAAGATGACGATGATAGCAGGGCCTTCCCTTGAGTGTTAGCAAGGCAGTGGACAGGAAAGCTCATGGGCCGGTCTGCATATTCAGAAACTGCTGGCTTCTTTATGAATATAAATACTTTTTGAAAAAAGTGCACTTTTAAGAATTCTTCCTAAGGGAATAATCAGTAATTGTACAAGAAAAGATTTGGGGGCATTTTTTAATCAGAATATTATTTATAACAGAGAAAAAACTATTAAATACCTAACAATAAGAATATGACTAAGTAACACTCATAATGAGAATGGTTTACAGTCAATAAGTTGTCCTTTGAGGTGTTTTCAGTGCTGGGAATTAAATCCAGGGCTTCATGCATGCTAAGCACATACTCTACCACTGGGTTGCACCTCCAGCCCCAAAAACTTGTATTTTAAAGGAAAATGTTCACAAAAGATTAAGCACAATAAGAAGACTCACCAAATAGTACACATAGTATTATATTTTTCCTAAAAGCTACATCAGGAAAATACATTCTATATATATAAATAAATGCCAGGCAGAATCTAAGCCAACACATTTACAGCAGTTTTCGCTGGACAGGAGGATGATGGGAAACCTTTATTCTCATCTTTTCTGTTTGTTTCCTCTACATTGTCAAATGTTCTAAATGAAACTGGATTCCTTTTGTAATTGGACCCAAAAAAGGTTATTCAAATAAAACGCTGACATCCTTTCGCTTCCTTTGCCTTCCTCCCAGGTGTGAGGATGCAGCTGCAGGAACGTGGGGAAAGCAGACACTGAGAACCTGAGGAGTAACTGGGAATGCAGACACCCCAAGGACGGCGCTCTACTTCCTTCATCCCCAAAGCCACAGAGACAGCAACAAATGCTCTACTGCTAACCAAAGGTGCCCAGATGAGGCTACACATAACAGGGTGAGGGACACTTGAGAAGAGCCCAGGACAGAACATTCTGGAAATGCATGCTAGGTGGCCAGGACACACTTGGAAGAAGATATAAAGAATGAGGGGTGTGCTATGGAACTGTCAAGGCTCACCCACATGAAGACACTAAGGCCACAAATACCTATGGTAAGATTCCTGGTTGACTTCCAGGAATGCAACCCTGAGCCCCTCCTCAAAAAAGACCACAATAGCAAACTGCGCTGAGGCCAGAAGCCAGGCCAGACCTCCCAGGAAGGAGGGTGAGGTACTAGGAGAGGCTTAGTGACTCGGCTGTGTTCCCTGGTCACCCACAACCTCTTACATATGACACTTTAGTAAAATATTAAGAAAATAGTTAATGCCTCAAACTGAAATGACATAAACAGCAAGACATTCTGCAAAATAAAATGTTTTTGCAAAGACTTAAATTTAAAAGGGAGAGTACATATTCCTCTGACAGGATACCCACCCTCTAATTTCAGGTAAGGTAGGAGATGCAAAGCGGGGCCAGGTTTTTGCAGCCTGGTGACAAGGGGAGGGATCAGACAGGCTCAAAGCCACAGTTGCTAGTAAAGGAACTTGTGGATGGAGGAGAGATGGGATTGGCACTGGCTGTCACCTGAAAAGAAAACGTGAGCTACAGGCTCGTGGGACAGCATCAACACCCAGCAAGCAAGGCAGGTGTGCTCCCTAAGCCAGTGTGATCACCTGCCTGCTGAGTGAAAGGCACAGAGGTGTGCACAGGTGATGCAGGAAGTGTGTGAGGTGGGATGGGGTGGGGTGGGGTGGGGCAGGAACCACAGACATATCCACAGGAGCATGCTGGAACTGCAGAACTACAGACGCCCATGACAAAGTGAAGAGATAAGAAGCACAGGAGTCCCTCTTACTGGCAGGGACACATGCCAAGACCCCTGCCTGAATCACAGAGGATATAGAACCCTGTATACACTGGTTTTTCCTATACACGAATATGATAGGATTTAGCTTATAAATGGGGCACAGTAAGGAGATTACCAACAATAACTATTACCACATAAGTTATAACAATATGCTCTACTCAAAGTTCTGTAACCATGGTCTCTCTCTCCCAGGGATGCTATGAAAGGATACAATACTCGAGTGAGGTGAATGACTAAGCACTATCATGCACTATGGCCATAACTTTTGCAGTGTGAGCTGCAACAACAAACTATTGTTGTTTCTTTACCTTTACCATTTCACAGACAGAAGGTTCATTCTCAGCATAGATCAGAACAACCTCAGCACACAAATTTTTTTTGGCATTTCCACCTTTCACTTAAATGAAGTAGTCAGGGCTTCTCTTTTAGGCATAATCTAAGCATCACTACTCTTACACCATGGGGCCATTACTAAGTAACATAAGCATTACTTGAACATAAGCACTGTGATACTGTGACACTGGAAAAACCAGTGTATACAGGGTTCTATATCCTCTGTGATTCAGGCAGGGGTCTTGGCATGTGTCCCTGCCAGTAAGAGGGACTCCTGTGCTTCTTGTCTCTTCACTTTGTCATGGGCGTCTGTAGTTCTGCAGTTCCAGCACGCTCCTGAGTATCCAGATAGCTGCTGAGTAACTTCCAGGTGAGTAGCATATACAGTGTGGATACACTGGACAAAGATGCACTTCCTGTATAGGACAGAATGAGGTCTTGTTATGCTATTCTGAATGGTGCACAATTCATAACTTATGAATTGTTTATTTCTGTAAATTTTCATTTACTATTTTTAGACTGTAGTAAGTGAAACCACAGAGGGCCAAATTGCAGATAAAGGGGAAACTACTGTATCTATAAGATATTAACTGGCAGCTCTGGGCATATAAAAGGGCAGCCAAAAGCAAGAAGGTGGTAGGCTGTATCTCTCCAAGGGCAGAAGAAAGGAGGAGAGAACATGTTGATGGAAGAGTCTAGAAAGATGTGTTGGGTGAGACAGTCTTGGCGCTGCTGAGATCAAATTCTTCTGAGCTCAATTAGGAGTTAATAGTGTTCCAACATCTTAAAGGCAACAGATGTAAGTAAGCAAGTGCTGCTAGCAGAGCTGGCAGGTGAATGGAGCCAAGGTGGCACAGCACTGCAGGTCTGCTCAGGATCTAGGTGCACTTCAGGCACTGAAGGACAGCCACCAAGAGATCTGCCAACCACACAGGTACCCTAGTTGGCCAAACAAGGGTTCCAAGAGGAAACTCACTTGTAGAACCGGTCTTCCTGGGCAGTGAGTTTGTTTTGACCCCCAGTGCCTGGCCACCTGTGGACTGAGACATGCCACCTGTTCCAGACACAAAGAACCCTGGTCTTGACACCTCTAAGTCCACATCTTTCCCTAGGGAAAGATTCTCATGTAGTTCTATACTTGATGCCCTCCTGGGGTCCCAATTCCCTAAGTACCATCCCCACCTTCAGTTCTATTCTGGATTACAAGGAGGAGGCAGGAAGCTCCTTAGGGGCAGGAGGATTCCGTGAATCTGGACATGGCTGCAGAAAACCTTCTTGCACATGTCTCAGTCAAACCAGTCAATCAGGCCCCACCAAGGAGCCCACCATGGACACCAGGTAGACACTATTTTAGATTTGCCAAAGTGACAGGCACCAGTTTATTGCCTCTGCCCTCAGCCCTGTGCCCAGGTGGGGGCTGTGAGCACAGACCCAGGACAAGGCACAGCAGTGAAGAGCACTCCTATCCTTACTGCATGGCATGCCCTGGGGCAAGGTTGCTTCCCTTACTGGGCCTCAGGATTCTAAAGTGTAAACTGAGAAATCTTCACCCCTGGAACACCTTGACCTGAGTAGAGAGGGGCAAACTCAACCACAAAGTCACTCCACTCTGCTTCCATACACAGCAGCATAGTCACCCAAGTACTGAATGATGTAGCTGAGCTCATGGCAACATGGCACTTTGCATACAGGTGTACACACACGTCTGCATGCACGTATGAACCTGTACATGTTAGACAGGTCAGGACAGTGAGTTATACTAAAGAGGACCTCCGCAGTTGTGCATCGCTGTAGCCTATGTACCCAGCATAGCTCTGGTCACAGGGGACAGGGTGTGTGCAAAAACATTTCCTGCTCTCAGGGGGCTTCTACTCCTGTGGGAAGAGAGAGAGGTGAGCAAATACAAGTCACCCTGCCAAGGAGCTCTCCATACTGTGAAGAAGGGGCCACCCCCACAGCAAGGAAGAAGACAAGAAGACCAAATACAACACTGGCACACATGCAGTCATGCTGTCCCCAGGTGAGACAGAGCGATAGAAGAAAAGCCAAATAAAGGGGTCAGAGAAGACACCATTTGAACTGTACCCCAAGGCCGAGCTGGAATTTGCTAAGCTGGGAAAGCAGGCACAGAACTCCAGGCAGAGGAAAAGGCAGGCAAAGAAGGGACGCCTGGAAGTGGGCAGCCCCACCGACGCTCTGGACAGGGAATGCGGCAACACCGAGGGAGCTGAGGGGCACGAGCTATGTCCCCAGGAACAGTGGAGCCACCAGCTTTCTAAGTGTGGTGGTGGCTTTGCAACTGCTCTACAAAGGAGCAAACAACCTGGAAAGCATAAGGTCAAGGCGCCCTCTCATCCAATGCGAATCTCCACCTGCCCTGTGCTCCTCAGCACTGACCATGAGTTGAAACTGACCGACTTGTGCCAGTTCTTAAAGGGGAGTGCTTTTCCCTCAGAGCTCCTGCCACCCCCACTTCATTAGTATTCAACAGCAACAGATTCCTCTCTTCTGCCGCCTTTTGTGCAATGGAGATAAGTAACATTTCTAATCTCTGCTATCTCCCAGCTGCGAATGTTAAAGCATTTTTTTCTTTTTATTTAAAAAATGAAATCTCATTTTAGATTTGCCAAAGTGACAGGCACCGATCTACTGCACTAACAATCTGCCACCCAGAGGCAGGAGCTGTGGAAGGAAGCAAGCACACGGGTGGGGAGAGGCCAAGCAGAAGACCGGCCCCTCCTCCCTACAAACCCCATCCGCCACACTTCGGGGGTGTGCTCCTCCGCAGCAGAGGGCAGCAGGACCACTGCTCCCAGTGAACAGCTCCCCATGAGTTACCAGCCCATGGGGATGACAGCCCCTCAGGAAGTGCTGGCTGTTCCCCTGCCCAGACCACTGACTACAGGCAGGGAGAAATGGCCTCCAGCGAGCCACCACTTGACACGAGTACAGCTTAGACGAGCAAAGGGTGTCCAGGGGCCCAGGGGTCATGTGGGTTCTCCACCCAGGCACACTCCCAGGTGGCTGTAACCTCCTTGCAGGGAGAGGTCTTTACCCCCAGGCACATGAAGCCTGACTCTAGCTGGGATATGTGCTTGACACAGGGATGTTGACAGGTTAGGATGAGAGAGCGAAGCAAACCCCAGCAACTGATGAAGCTGTAAGCACGATGTCTGGCTTACAAAGGTGAGCACAGCGACCCCAAGTGTTTCCCAGTCAAGGCTGTCAGGAAAATAGCCTGCTTCTGAACAGAGCTGACACCTCCTCCCTGACCAGATCTCTGAGCCCTGATGTGTCCCTGAAGCCCTATGAGAGAAGGCAGGATTTCAGGCTCAAGCATTCTGACAGAGACTGAAAAGCATGTCCCAACTAGGTACTTCTGAACACAAACCACTTGTTTACCAGAGCATGCTGAGGTGTGTCCCCCAGCCTAGCAGCACTGAGACTATATGGGTGGGTCCTGCTGTGTGAGGTCATAGCAAGCCCAGCCCACCCAGCAGAGGATGCACTGTAGCTGCTCCTGCCTGCTTCTTCCCCAGTCCCTGATCAGAGGCTCTCCTTGGCAGCTCAGCCTCTGGACTCAAGACCTCCTGGGCACATTACCATCAGCAGCTGTCCCAGAGCCAGAGCCCAGGTTGCTTTCCAGGGTCCTATATTCTGACTGCAAAACAGAAAACTCCTTACAAACAGTGGCATCCACTGTTTGTAACAGTACACAGCGAGCAGGTGAGAAACTGGGAAACAGTGTGTGACTGAGCCCCGGGTCCTGGCTGCACATCATAACTTCATCTGAGCAACTTGTTTTTATTATCATTTTTAAATAACTAATCTAGCCTTGGAAGGGGTTTGTAGGGAGGGAGGAAAAGAAGGGGCCCACGGGAAGCCCTGGTGGTTATGGTGTGGCACCCCAGCCACCTGCCTGGGCAGTGGGCCTCAGTGCCTCCCCAGCTCACCTTCCCTGTCCAGACACGCCTGACAATTTGACACTGGTGTTAAAATTTCATCATTTATGTAACAGCTCAGTTATTAACGAAGCCTCATTTGCACGTGTCAGAGGAAGAGAAAAATCACCTAATTAACTACTTTCCCTACCAGCAATGGGAAGGGGGGGGGGTGCTGCCAATTGTTTCCTCTGGGTTCTTCCTACCTTTAGAAGCTTGCTCCCCTTTAATGGGAAAGATTTATAATCCTTGGTCATAAGGGATCCAAAAAATTCTCTTTCCAATTATGGGAATGTTAACTACATCAACTTCAATGTTGTCCTTTGGCTACAGGGTCTGCCATCAAGAGGGGGCATATCCACTGCGGCATGAAAGGAGACAGGGAGCTGGTCCCTCCAAGTCTCCAACTGGGAAGCTGTGTACCCAGTCACTGAAAGACAGGGATGAACAGAGACACTGTCTCTGTCTTCTGTCAAAGTGAACAGCAGTACTTTGCTTGTCCACTAGACCATCAGCTCTGCACAAACGACCACAGCTGCTTCCGGCACCCATTGCAGCTCTTGAGCCAGCACAGTACTGACACACTTAAAAAACACAAGGTACACAGAAGAAAGGAGGGTGGGCCACATGGGACACTGTCAAGAGCATAGGCTTTACAGTCAGGGAGAGCCCAGATGGAGTCCTGATTCTTCCAGGGGGAGTGAGCAGCTCACATCACCTGACGGACCCCTGGCCCCTCCTAACATGGGACTCGGTCTGCCCAGCAGAAGAGGCTGACATAAGGTGAGTAAGGTCAGCAGCAGCCCTGGCACCAGGTCACATGAAGGGGGTCCTCAGTAGATACCAGTCCCTGTCACCACACCCACCCTCAACGGCTCCACCCTCACACCACATGGCCATCAACACCTCCATCACCGTCACTGCCATCCTCGCCACCACTACCACCCTCACCACAGTCACCACCATTCTCAGCCTCACCACTATGGCTACCGTCACCTCCACCACTGTCACCACCATAGCTAGCACCATCACATACACTTTTCATTCCAGAGACAATTCCCAAAGATGGTGTTTTCACCTGCTCATTTCTCAATCCAAAGGCCAGACTGAGAGGATGAGGCCAGGACACTCCTCCATACGGATGGAAGCCAAGTGTACAGACCAGATCTACAGAGTTGTGCCTTCTTCCAGGACATCAGCTCCTCACCTTGCAGGAGACAACCTCGTATTTCCATGAAGTAGCCAGCACCTGGGTCAGATGCTGGATCTCATTTGCATAGCTATCTCTAACTCAGTCATACTCTCCTGTCTAGGGGCTCTAATGCTACTGATCTCTGTCTCTGGAACACTAATCTCTACCCTGCCCTCTCCCTCCACAAAGGGATGCTCTGACTAATACTTCTGCACTTGACTTTCCCATACCTTCTTGGGAGATCACCTGACCACACTGGGGCCCAGCTCTAGCTGATGTCACATACACACCTGGGCTTGAGAACCCTGCAGAGCCTTGCTCAGTGCTGGCTCCCTACTGGAGGATATGCTCAGTGAGGGCAGGGGCACATCTATGGTGCTGCCTCAGCATATGGGAGACAGCAGTGCTTGAAGGATGTTTCTGTCTGAGAGCTCAGAGGGCCTGCCACCTCCCATGGTGCTCCATGCACTATGACAACAGAGGTGGATGGGCACCTGGGCACAGCCCACCACCAAGTGGATCTGGAGGTCCCTGAATGGGCTCCATGGCTCCAGTATTCTCTTGGGAGTTATGAACCCTAAAGAGAGGACATTCAGACCAGATTTCAAGGGACCACTGAGAAGACAACAGCAGTAAGCAACAGGGGGCATGAAGACAAGCTGCCACACTGACTGCAGGTACTGGCCTTCCCCAGGGAGGCTGACAGTCTCACAGATGGTGCCCAGGACCTGGGAATATGGTGGAGGAAGAGAAAGGACAAGGGAGACCACCACACACCCTAAATCTGCTCACATATCACAAAATACCCACATCCTTCCCAGAGGGAGGAAAAAGGACCCACAGCAATGGAGCAAGCTCTAAACATTCAGCCAGTGTTTGAAATCACCCCACCAGGTAAGATGTGTGTGCATCAGCTGCCTGAGCAAAGCCATCTCCAATCAGACTGCAGCCTTGAGAGCTCCCCAGGAGACTGCAGGATAGGTGATACCTGTTATTACAGTCACTGTGACTTGATTACCAGAAACCCCAACTGAAACCAATGCAGGCCAGTTCTCCACTTCAGGAAACAGGACAAATGCAGGATAGAGAGCAGCCAACTCCCACCCAGAGGCACCCTCACAGTCCCACCTGGCAGTGGTAGAGTCGGCCAGCCCAAGTGATACCACATAGGCTCCAGAAGGCAGATGAGCCCCACAGGAGATGCACAAGATGGCAGCCTATACCCCCTTCCTGGCCCCAAAGGACAGCCCGTCATAGACAAAGTGCCAACAGACCAGGAGGTCGGTATGGCACATGGAGGAGCCTGTTGCTTTAGATCCTCGATCCACATGTCAAAACACGCCAGTGCCTCCAGGAGGCAGCTGTGGCGCTTGGTGATGCAGAAACTGCACTCTCCCCTAGGAGAGGGGCTGGGACTCGTGCAAGAGAGAAAGAAATGCAGGCAGCAAGGACAGCCACGAGACAGGCTTTCTGTGGAGAACACTCCCTGCAGCCGGCTCTCTGGTTTAAATGAATTTACTCCTCGTTAAATTCTTAACCTGAAAACATAACTGTTTTGTGCTGACATGCCTCATTCTGACACCCCTAATGCCTCCTCTGTGAAAGACGTCACTGCCAAATCCCACTTTAATTACTGGAGCTCGGGTCACATAAATCATCTCAGCTCCCAGGAGGCCAGGCCTGCGGCTGCCTGTATCCAATGCTGGATACAAATGGGAAGGTTTGATCCCCACACTGTGGGACCACCTGGAGAATGGGAAAGGGACCGATCACCTCCCAGACAATAAAATGACCATGAGGACTATATGCATTCAGTCTGGAGCCTGGATCACCACCTAAGGACAGAGTGCTACCTCACTCCAGGTGCTGGGCACAAGAGGAAGGGACCCTTCAGAAAGGCCGTCTAGTGGTGAGAAGCCAACTCTGCTCCTGCTCCTGCTCTCACCATCTCTGAGACCACCCACAGAGCACTGTCTCACTGGGTGAACAGACGGGACAGGAGGTCTCTGGCAACAGGGAGCGAGTGACTGACAGAGTGAGCAAACACCTAAGACAGGCAGCAAGGGTCCTGGAAATGACAAAACTGAAAGAAAAGGCAGGCTGTTGCGAGGGAAGAAAAGCCCCCACAACAAGGCCAGACCCTTCTCAGGCCTGGCACTGGGAACAGGGCCCTCCACTATGGAACACCTGGTAGTTCGCCTCTGCCAGACCAGTGAACCTGGGTGAAAGCAAGGTCTCTCCCCTGTGGGGTCTACATGCCACACTGCCCCCTCCCTATTGGTCCCTGTAGACACTGATCTTTGGGTGCTCCCAAGGTGAAGGCATTCACTCACACGCCCTCCCTCCTTTCCAAGCCTCCCAACAAACTTACAGCTTCACTCCCAGCTTCACCGCTCCCGGGAACACCTGCCCAGCTATGTGGGTTCTCCTGAGTTGCCCCTGCCCCCAGTATAAAGCTCCTGAGGATGAAGTGCTGGGTTCCACTCTGCCCGAGAGGGAGGGGAACCACTCCCCTCCCGCTTCCAGCTCAGACCACAGCCAAGATGGCAAGCCAGTCTTCAGGTGACACCCTTGGCAAGTCCTACACAAGACATTTGGTGCCATGTTGTGGAATGTAGACTCCTTATTTGTAGTCTCTGGGGCCTCAGCCAAAACAAAAAGAGGAAGAGTCACTTTAATGTCCTTCTGCAGTGAGTAAAACACTGCAGTTGGGTGCAGTGACATAGGCCTGTAATCCCAGCAACTCAGGAGGCCCAGGCAGGAGGATTCTAAATTCAAGGGCAGCTTAGGCAACTTATTGAGCCCGTCTCAAAAAAATTTTTTAAAGGACTAGAGATGTAGTTCAGTGGTAGAGCAGCCTTGGGTTCAATCCCAGTACAAAAAAAAAAAAAAAACTGCCCCATGAGCTGCCAGGAAGTATTTCAATCATGACTCCTCTGAGGAAGGACTCTCTCTGTAGCTAAGGAGCTAGTCACCCACAACAGGGCTTTTGATGGAGACCCCCACCCAGCCCCTGACCAAGCTCCTATAGGGTACAGGTCCTGGAGTCAGAACAGAGCCCTTAGTCTAGAGAGAATCACAGCCAATGCCCACAGCTGTGCATCTTCACAGAGGGCTGGCACTGGGGGCACCTGTGGAAGGTCACAAAGATGAGAAAGGTTCCCAGGCACAGACCATCACACTCAATGGCTGGCCAGGAAGGTCTCAAAGATAGCAAGGCACCAGAAAGCTGTGAACAAGGCTGGGCCCACACCCCTCATACTGCAGGGAAGTCATGTGTTCCTTTCCACGTTGGTGTTGAGTCTTCGCAGGAAGGGGCAAGTCAGAGTTATGATCTCTGCCTGCAGGGCAGTGACTTGTGACAGGAATCCTGACCAGAGGCAGCTGGGAGAGTCAGGAGAAACAGCAGGCCTGGAGCAGAATGGACTGACACAGAGGACTCTCCTCTAGTCACCACATGGGTGGTCTCTGTCCTTCCAGCACAACTTTCTGAACTACTAACAGCTTCCCACTGTGACCCTAGGTCCACATTCACCAATGAGTTTCTTGTTCCCCAATCCCCAAAAACTGCTTCTCTATATTCCTCCTCTTAAATGAACTAAATCAATCACAGATTTCCAATCCAGTGCCAGTCTGGGTGCTGCTCAAACAGTCCTAGGCTAACTTGGGCTGCTGCTCAGACACTACTGCCCAGAGGTTCTCCTCTGCCCCAGCTAGCCCTCCCCATCCTATGTTTTCTAGACACCCAAGATACTTCTTCCACAATTTTCCTTCTTTTCTTTTGCAGTGGTAGAGCTTGAACCCAGGGCCTGGCCTAAATACACTTTCTACCACTGAACTACACAGGCCCTTTAACAGTAGAGAACTCCTCCCTGTGGTTCTCTTTATGCTCTTGCTAGAAGGCACTGGTGTGGGGGTGAGGAGACGGAGCCAAGAACGTGGGCAGAACACAGCTTCTCGGCTGCCTGAACCTGCAGTCGGCGCCTGAGGCCTGGTGATGCAGCTGGAACTGCCTGGGCTGCACCTTTGGCAGCACTGCAGCCCTCCCCTGGATCAGATCCTTGAGATGCTCAAAGGGACAAAATGCCCATCCAGGTGGGCAGAAAACACCTATTTTAAGACATGCTGACAAAACTCCAAAGTAGATCATTTTAAAATACAAGTGAGTGCTGGAGATTTTCATTATGTACGATGACATTTCTACAGAGATGGAACAAACTTGAGGCCACAGCAGATCCGTTCAGTGGGACTCGCGTGTGCCTTGCTCCCTATTCAGCCTGCACCTCATCAGCACACCAGCTTAATTGGCATTTCATCCCGCATTGTGTCTCCGAGAGGAGCGAGGGGCAATTATGGTGGAGAGCACTCCAGCGGCTCGGCTCGTCTAATTCCTGTCTTTCATCGCGTCAGAATGAGCACAGATGTTCCATTGGAGGACAGGGGGATGATGAGCCGCTTTCAAATGACACTTTTTAGTTTAAAACTTTATTTAAGATAAGAAGTTATTTAAGTGAAATTTACACACAGTGTCTTCTCCTTTGTTTTACTCGCTACAGGGCATTAACTTTCAAAGGCTGGTTCCGCTTAATTTGATTTTTCATTTTCAAATGAACATCTGTGTTTAGGTCTAAAAAGCTCTTTGTTTAAACATACAGAGCCAGAAAGGGCTGCACAAAGCCTCCTCTATGCGCACTTGATTACCAGGAAGGCCTGCATGGTGGGACCAGGGCTGCCGCCTTGGCTCTCCCTCTGCATCAGAGAACTAGGAGAACTGGGTCTCCTTTCAGGCTGGAAACGACAGTGACACCACAGGGCAACTGCTCAGCCCCAGTGTCTCCTTCTAGGTGTAGACGCTGCCAGGAGTGGCTGCCAGGAATTGATCCCCGTGGTCTCCAGGAATCTGGCCTGACCAAATTCTATTCCTTCTTCTAATGGCACAAGTCTCTGAGTAGCTCCTGGGAGACACACAGTCACCATGGGGCAGGCACCTCCGAGGTTCCCAGCCACTCCTGATGTGTCCCTGGGTCCACACACTCAGTCCTCTATGTCACTTCTTCACCAGAGGACAGGCCCTGCCTTCAGGCCCATCACCTTTTATATCCTAGCAGAACTGGGAAGTCTAGAGACAGCCCTTCAGTTCTGCTCCTCCTTCTGAAGCACAGCAATCCTTCAAAACTCAGATGGAAAAATTCCCACGGGGCGCCATGGCACCTGCCTGTAATCCCAGCAGCTCAGGAGGCTGAGGCAGAAGGATCGCTAAGTTCAAAGTCAGCCTCGCTAAGTTCAAAGTCAGCCTCAGCAATACCAAGGCACTAAGCAACTCAGTGAGACCCTGTCTCTAAATAAAATCCAAAACAGGGCTGGGTATGTGGCTCAGTGGTCAAGTACCCCTGAGTTCAATCCCTGATACCCAAAAAGAAAAATTTCCAAACCTCAGTTTCTTCCTGTCCACATGTAAATGCTGACCTACCCAAAAGGCCTCTGGAGGCCCATGAAGTCAGCTGCAGACAATGATCCCAAGGGCACATAACACAGATAGGATGCACCCAACTTTGCCACAGAGGAAACAACACTGCCCTGGCAAGCCCCACAACAATTAACCCCAGAAGGGGCTAGGGAACAGGGTCCCAGGACCTCATAAAGATCAGAACTCATAGGTACCAAGGCACAAGGCCTGTGGACACTGGGGACACTACTGACCACCTACACAGTACTTTTACTTCAGCTTCTCAGGAATAAACCAGAGGCTTCTCTATGATTGTCTCTGGTGAACACAGGAAGTTTAGCACAGAGCCCACTGCGGCTGTGTGAGTCTAAATAGTTTTAAACACTTCTGTGTTTTTACAGCACTATATTTAGAAACCTCTAAATAAAACCCACAGAGAATGTTGCAATAATATACATTTTTTAAACTCACTAATTGAATGTTGCCATTACAAGTGCTATTTTGGACCATCTGCTAAATATGTAATTTAGGAATTAAGATTCATATCTTACAGGATACTAATTATCCTCTGAATCCGTGTGGGAACTTTCTGAGCACACACTAGAAAAGTCCCAGAGTTGGCAATAATATCCACCCCGGTCCCACAGGCAGAGGTCAGGCACTAACAGGGTACAAGCACAGGCGCAGATCGACCATGAAATCCACAATGCCCAGAGCAGCACTGGCAGGGATGTCAGGAGGCCACACACCTTTCCAGCCCCAGAGGCAGTCCAGGCTGGGCTCATCAGCTGCAACACACATTTCTGTGCATTAAGACGCAGCCTAATTTCCTAAGACTTCCTCCTCTCCTTGATGATGCACAGTTGATCAAAGTGACACGGAAGCTAAAGGCTCACCTTGTTCCCAGACACCAAGGCTTTAAAGATTCCTAAAGCCTCTTTCAATTACCAGACTACAAGGCACTGACCATGCCATCCTCCCATGCAGCTGTACCCCAGTGCCTCAGGCATGGCTACACCAAAGGACTGCAGTCTGACCTCATGCTCCAGTGTCCCAGTGTCCCTCTCAAGAGCCATGCTCTAGCTGACTCAAGACCATGGCTGGGGCCTTGTGGGGACAGAAGCACTGTCACCTCCCTATGAACCTATAAACCTATGAACCTAAAAACCTCTACTTTGGTGATGCAGTCTGACAGTGTTTCCCTCTGCAGCCAGCACCATGCTGACTAAAGCAGTCCCCAGCACACAGCCCAGGAAGTGCCTCTTCTGTCCTCAGGGTAGGTATGGCTTTTGGTCTCAGGTGTCTCCTGCTTGGCCCAAATGGAAATCATCTCACAAGATACATCATTTTGGAATATATTAAGACACTTTTGGATTCCATGATGTGGGTTTCCCTGAGCAATAAATTCTGTTTCTATACCATGACACTCCACCTGACATGATGCCTGCCAGGCCAAAGCAGTCCACAATGCCCAGCGAGATCCCAGGGTCTCACCAGGCCCTCCACTTCTGTCTCCCACAAAGAAGATTTCCAACAGAACTGAGGGAATCATGGAACAAGGAAACACTTCTTCAAGCAACAAACTTGGCCCCTGAGTTTCTTCTCTCATCCCATTCCCTCAAGTCCAATGTACAACTAAAGGAAAGAAAAACTAAACAGGAAACAGCAAAGGAGAGAGAGCAGAAGAGAATTTCACTCTGAAGCCCGTGGGGAGCATGAAGGCTGTGCTTGGAGGAAGAATAATGAGAAAACGAGACAGGAGAGAAGTCAATAGGGAGGACATGCTCAGAGACCCACAGTGTGCACCTCATGCCATGCTGCCCAGCAGTGCGACTGTCCTGAAGACGAAGACATAGGCTCAGGACATTCAGCCAGCAGCCCCTGTCAAGGCTCAGATTCAGAGCCACAGGGTCCTCACATCCCACCTTCTCCATGAGCTGGCCCCTAATGTGCCATCTCAGATGCCAACACTTCCCTGTACTGGGAACATCTGAGACCATTACTACCCCGTAATTACTCTGCTCCAGTCAGCAGTCGACACCTCTGCAAACTCCAGACAATGATCTCTAACATCTTATGAAAAATGAAATGAAAAAAATGAAAACGACAACCAAGGAAGGCAAGGGAGACAAACAACTGTGAGGCTGTTGACATACACTGAGAGGAAACAGAACCAAAACCTGGCGCTTGGGGTTGGAGCATGATGTAGGAATCAGACAGAGAAAATGGGCTACCACACAAGGGCTGCCAGAGAAACAACTCCAGGAGTGCACACTGGCCAGGGAAGAGCCACACACCTGGAAATACATGCAACACACACCCCTGTCACAACTGTCAGACCCGCCCAGATGAGAGCCAGTGAGAGTGAGGAGGTCCAAAAGCAGGGCTCCCAC
This sequence comes from Xerus rutilus, assembly GCA_028644305.1. Taxonomy (NCBI): domain Eukaryota; kingdom Metazoa; phylum Chordata; class Mammalia; order Rodentia; family Sciuridae; genus Xerus; species Xerus rutilus. The sequence continues at coordinate 12,733,789 of CM053415.1, read as the reverse complement.
TGCGGCACAAACGCAGAAGGGCACACCCGTGCCAGAAATGCGTCTGCAGTTTCTCCTGAAGTTACAATGTGCCATGACCCAGCAATCCCACTCCTAAGTAGCTACTCAGGAAAATGAGAAGTTTTGGCCACATAAAACCCAGGACAACTCAGATGTCCTTCCACTGGAGAATGGGTGAATAAAAGACGCATATCCCACACAGCAAGAAGCACGTATGCAGTGATAAAGGAGGACACGGCCGGGTTACACAACCCCAGGATGGACTACACAGTGCTGTGACAAGTGACAGCACGCAGGCCTCAAGGACTCTCTACTCCATGATGCCATCTGTAAGCCATTCTGAGAAACGCAAAGCAAGAGGGACAGACAGTACCTCAGCAGATGCCAAAAGGGGAGCGAGGGTGAGCTTAAGGCATGCTCCCCTTAAGGGGAGCTAAGGAGGGGCTAAGGAGCTGCTGGGTGTGAGGTGGAGGGCTCATGCTAGCAGAGTTGAGTCCCCAGAGGCATAGATCAGGGACAGCAACCATTTCTCTGTGTGTCTTAAAAAGCAACCAGAATGGGAAAGACTCAAAGTCAAACTCTAAGTGAGGAACCTAAGGCTCTGCCCAGTGAGTAACAGAACACGGAGGGGTGGGAGAAAGGGGAGCTGGACACAAACACTGCACTAATTAGTAACTTGTTTCTTGCAAGTTATAGATTAGCAATTCTGCAATACACTGTATACACTATGGTTGAACAAATAAGGAAACATCTAGTGTGTAATGATAGCTTGGCTTCTCGAGATCAAGGATAGAAATTGCAAATAAGGAAGAGAGAAGGTGAGGATGGACAGTGACACTGGGTAAGAAACAGGAACCGGGATGTGCTTCAGGCCTCCACACATGCGTAAGGCAGATGCAGGCACAGATACAAACAGGGTTGTGGGCACAATTAGCACACTCATGTCCACCAAGAGCCCGAGAAGTAGTGACTGTCCAGGGCCACAAGCACCTGGATCTTGGTTCTAAATATCCCTTGTCAGCAAAAGGGCTCTTTGGAAAGGTGGTTCAATCCAAGAAAGGGGGCAGGGAAAATAATAAGTAATACAAGTGTAAGGCATCTATGTTCCAGAAAGTAAGGAAGTATTCAAAACCTGAGGAGGGGAGCTCACACAGCATAGGTCAACCTGCAGCCACAGGACTAGGCCCAGATGCAGCATGACATCATGCTTAGCAAACATAAATAGTAGAAGGGACAACCTTCTTCCTCAAGGAATGCTAACTAAGAAATGAAGAAGAAATGAAACAAACAGAAAGCCACCACTGTAACATCCAGTGATTACTGGGGGTGAAATCTACCATGGATGCCTAAAACTGGTGGAGGAAATTTTGAGAAGAAACAGGATACTGCCAGGAGCGGTGGCCACGCCTATAATCCCAGCCACTCCACTGGGGAGGCTGAATGGGGAGGATGATGGCAAAGTTCAAGGCCAGCCTGGAAACTTAGTGAGACCTTGTTTCAAAAAACAAACAAACAAAAAAGAGTGGGGGATGTAGCTCAGTGGTAGAGCACACCTGGGTTCAATCTCCCCTACTACAAAAATAGGAGAAACAGGATATAGTCTCGAAGAATCTCCCCCAAGATACTTACTAAATACAAAGAAATAAAGTCCTAACCTTACAACAGACTCACAGCAGACATTGCCTCCACCAAGAGATTCAGGAGCCAGGCACAGTGGCACTCACCTGTAATCCCAGCACTTTGGGAGGCTGAGACAGGAGAATCACAAGTTCAAAGCCATCCTCAGCAAAGATGAGACACTAAGCAACCCAGTGAGACCTTGTCTCTACATAAAACACAAAACAGAGCTGGGGATGTGGCTCAGTGGTCAAGTACCCCTGAGTTCAATCCCCAGTACCAAAAAAAAAAGAGAGAGAGAAAGAGAAAGGGAGATTCAGGGAGAGTGTGACATGTCCTCTTGTGTATGTGGTATACTGAGAAAACCACAGCATCACTTTCATGGTTTCTGTCCAAATACACACCTCAATCTAACCATGGGGAAACATCAGAGATACTCTCATTGAGGGACATTCTACAACACACCCTCCTCATTGGCAGCCAGGACTCTGAAGCCAAACTCTCCTTCCAAGTGCCCTGAAGAAGGGCTCCTGGATCCCCAGGGCTGTCATGCATCTTCCCACATCTCTCGAGAGGAACCAGGGCACAGGACTCAGCCTCTCCTTCCAAATCAGTCTCTCCTTCCCAAGGCCTTTGCCCTGAGCTGTCAGCTCCCTGAGGGCCTAGAGGCACCTCACATTTCTACATCCCTGCCCCCACCCAAGGCCCTATCCTCTTAAGCTGCCCTTCCCAAGTCCATAGGGGCCATTTGGGACCAATCCTGATATGCTATCTGGCCCCAAATCACTGCTCTCCCACTTATTTCCCCACTGGCTAGCATACTCAACCACACTTCAATAAGACATGGTTCCAACTGCACCACTCCTTTGCTCAGAACCAACTTCCTCCTAGTCTGATAAGAAAGGCAGTGCTCCAGAGAGACAGACCTCCACACCAGCCACAATCCCTCTCCAAGAAACCCTGAGCCTGGGGAACAACAACGCCAAGGCAAGGGAGAGTACTGCCATGCCACACTGCCATCCTGAGACCCTCCCAGCGCCCTTCCCTCAAGGCAAAGAGGAGGCACCTGCAGGGTGGGCACCACCAGGCTCCCCATGCCCCATCTCCTAATGCTTACCCTCCCCACCTCAGAGCTTCACAACCCCAGGAACTGTGTCTTTGTGCTTTGGTTCCCAACAACACACCACCAATCTTCTTTAAAACACAATCATCATCTGGCATCATCATTTCAAGAGATGTGTAAAGGAGCCTGTGCCAGGAGAGACAGGCCTGAAGAAACAGAAATGTTGCCACAGGATCCAGTGGCAGGGAGGTGCCTCCCAATGTCTCCAGGGCTGCAGCGTGCGAATGACCAAGGGCACAGCGGGGAGGCCTCTCCCGCTCAGGCACTGCAGCTCACCTGTGATGTGCCAGACACGGAAGACAGCCCAAGGAGGTTGAGCTGGTAAGATGGGACAACCTGTCACTGGCACTTCAGTCTCACTGGAGAGTCAGACACAGAGTGGAGCTGCCCACAAAAACTGTGCAGCCACAGGACACAGGGTTCTGAGGGCTTCAATGGCAAGCATGGCAGTGGCAACAGCAGGGCTCCTGCAGCGGCATTTCTGCCCCAGCTCCCATGAGCACTCCAGAGATTGCAGGCTCCATTCTCAGAATGAAACTGGACCAATTGTCCCTGGGGGCCCTTCCAGCTGTGAGACTCCTGATGAACTTGTCCCCTACTGGCTGCCTAGCTCCCTGTTTTCACCTCAGTGGAGAGGATGAGGCCCACATGTGGCATCTACCCTCCAACCTGGAGCCTTGCCCCTGACCCGCAGCTCAGTCAGCACAAAGTATGCCACGCTCAGGCTCCCAGCAGCCCCAGCAGACAACTGGGACAAGGGGAAGCTGTGGACGTACCATACACCATTTAGCAGAGGAGCCGAGGAACACTCCCCTGCCTGAACCCTCCCTGACAGCGGCTGGCACAGCTTCACAGCTCCATGCGGGCAGCTCATTAGCAGAAGCATTGATCTTCTTGCTTTTCAGGATAAGCATCTCCAAACTCAATGTGGAAGGAGGAGGCACAGGATTATGTTGGGTATTAGGACAGTCCTAGAACTGTCGTTGGCAGAAGGCCATCACAGGCCCAAGGACATCAGCTACCAGCACCAGAGCCCCAGTGGCAGAAGGACAGCACAGGGAGGCCACTTAGGGAAAGGACATCACAAAGTGGCATTTTCCAAAAGCACAAAGGTTGTCTCTGTCCACCTCCTTCGCTGGACCCTATGCCCTGTCCTCTGCTCACTCCCACACCCAGCACACTGCCTGACACAGGCTAGGGCCACAGGTAAGCATGACCCCAGAAGCAGGCAGCCACGCGGGCACAGACAGACACCCAAGGGAGCAGCAGGAGAGTCACAGATCACAGGAGAAGATGGAGAAAGTCAAGATACCCCCAGGCATTAAAAGACTGTCCTGTGGTGAGACTGGAGAAAGAGGGACAGTCTCACACATACAAATGCAGATAAGGACTGACTTCTATGGGCTTACTTTTAAGCTAAATAAGCAAGAAATGGAAAAGAAATATATGCACATTTAGCTGCAACTGAGCCTCTTTCTGTTTCTCATTGACATGATGGCACGTCAAGAGAGGGGACATTTGCATCTCTTCCAGCTCCAAGCCTGCACCCCTAGGTTAAAGTTCCACCTCAAACATAGTGGTCTCCTGAGCCCACCTCACCCATAAAAAAGCAACACCAGAAGAAGCCAGAGCAGTGCCACCTCTGCACACACAGCAGGGCTAGCGGCATAACACTCACAGGTGGAGGATACGCTGGCACTGTCCTGAGTCAAAGAGCTATCCCCTGGGACTTGCTACTCACGCACCTCACTGCATTGTATACGAGATGGCTTTTAAAAATGTTTTCTAGCTCTTTGACAACTGTTACTTAAAATATCTAATCACTGTGTCCTAGAACCACAAGCCAGGGAATTGCTCCTGGCCTGCCTTGTTAGGTCAGAGAGAGAGAGAGCATGGCCCTGGGCCCACTCAAGGATGAGGGTAAACCATTTGGTACCTGAGGAAAGAGGTGTGGATGCAGGCTGCCAAGAAGCAGCACCATTAATAGGAGCAAGGAGAGGTGGGGTGGGGGACATGTTGACCCCACCTGCACAAGGGGAGATGCAGACGCTTACTCAAAGCAGAATTCGAATATTCAGATCCAGAGCTACATGTCCATCCACCACCGGGCAGGCATCTCTTGTCTGTGTCCACCCAGCACTCTGCTCTCAGGACATGCTACACAGTCATGCTAGACTCTGGTGAGAATGGTGGGCCACAAGGCTGAGCACATGAGAGGACGGATGAGTATGGTGCCAGCCATCCCCCTGTGGCTGAAACTGGTTCTTGGGGTAGCAAGAAAGCTTAGCCAGCCCAGAAGCTGAAACGAAACTCAACACACAGGAACACAGGAAATCAGGCAAGGGCAGAAGGCCAGGGGCACTGGTCAGTCCCAGGCTCTGCCTGTGGCTGAGGCTGCCCCGGCATGCTGTGTACCTGCGTAAGGTGGTCAGTTGCGCCATTTTCTCTGACAATCAGAGGAGTGGCAATATCATGCCCTGGACTTTCAGGACCTGGGAACAGGACAGCGCCTAGGAGGAGTCTGGCTCCTTCAAGGACACATGGACAGAGACTTCAATCCCAGGGAGGGACAGAAACTTCAGCAGAGTGACAACTCCACGCAAAGACTGATGGGGACTCAGTACAAGGAAGCTGGTCTTGAGGCAATTAAGCCTACTTCAGAGTGGGTTTGGCAGACGGTGCCAAATCGATAGCCCCCGCCTGCGAGCGCCCCTGCAGGTGAGGAATCAATCAGCCGAGGCCTCCCAACCTGTTCCCGCTGAGCCAAGAATCAAAGCTGTTTACCATTCAGGCCTAGAGATGAATAAATAAAGCCACCAATTAGTCAGTACCCTTTGTCTCTCTGGCAAGAGCTTTTTAGTTACTTCCAAAAAGTCGGTCCCCCCATGAAGCCTTCCATTAAGGCACAAAAGCATGCACAGGGTTTGGGGGAGAAAGAGGCAGGCACAGAGATCCCAGATGCAGCCTACAGCAGGGCAGGCAGCTCAGGTACATATTCCCAGGAGCCAATGGGAAGCCCCAGTAGCCCAGGCCACATCGCCACGAATCCTGGGCAAGTCCAACAGCCTGGCAGTTCTGAGACCTGACTTTCTGCCCCTAAGAGCTAAAAGTCTGCCTAACTCGGTGCCAGTTCCCATTCTTAGCTCCCCATTCAGCTCCCAGTGCTGCCACCTCCTTCAGCCTATCCCTCGTCAAAGCATGAAGCCATCACTCACACAAAATGGCAACGTGTCCATCCTATCAGGGTAGTCCCTAGGGGGTCTTCACCATCCACCTCACACAAAAATACATCCAAAAACAGACAGAAACCCCATCGTGCCCTGAGGGCTTCTGCTCCAGGGTACTCGTATATGAGACTGGGACCACACAGGGGCTGCACTGATGGTAACCAACGCCGCTGTCTGCTCTGAAGTCATGTGGGAATGATGTTCACTCCCCCAATGCAGCTGGAGACAGAACCACAGACAATGTATACAGGGCAGGCCACAGAACAATAGTGGCATGACCCCTGGGGCCAGTTCTAGAAGGAAAACCCCAAGCCACCACCAACGTGCCTCTTGCTTTTCCAAGTCTAAGAACCAGTTCTCCAAAGACCCTGTGACTCCAGCAAAACAGTCAAACAAAAATGCAGAAGACATCAGAAGTGGGCATGTAAATGTGGGTTCAGTTCAAGATACCCAGGGAAGATCAGGCACCCCAGGGCTGACAGCACCAACCACCACAGGGGAGGGGCCGGGGGGGGCGGTGGACAGGAGTGCAAAGACTCAAGCAGCGCCAGTGGGAGGGCTTGTGGCCTTAAGGGACACACAGAAAGTACCCTAGGACCAACCAGAAACAGATGGCACTGGGGGGTTTGGAAAGCAGAACCCCCTCTGTGGGGCAGGAGGCTCCAGGGCCTCATACCTCCCCCAGTGCCATGCAGCCCAAGCACATCACCATGCAACACACTGCCTAGGCCTATCTGGCAGGAGCAACATCAGTCAGGGAAGCACCGCCACCCACCCCTCATTCACTCAGGAAACCTCCATTCATTGCATCTGGCATGGGTACCATGGCAGACACAAGCGTGAGGGAGGGCACCTCTGAACCTGGAGCTGCCTTTGGAACAATGCAGGTGGCACTGCACCAGAGGCATCCCCAGTGAGGAGGGCATGAGGACCTCCTGGAACTTGAGGAAAGAGAAGCAGAGGTGAGTACAGGGCCAGACAGGTGAACCAGCACCCCAGGAGGAGCAGGATACCCACTCACAAGACACACATGCATGTCAGGTTACAGGTGAGCAGGCCAAGGGCTATGGGGGCCCTAACCAAGGTGAGTATAACTGTCAAGCCACTCCCAGGTGCTTCCTATAAGCCAGGCACACTGCCAAGCAAGTATACCACATGCACCAGCGAATCTAGTCCTCACAGCCACCTGAGAACTCCTGACACAGAAAAGCCTGCCACAGCAAATGCATTCAGCCAGAAGGCCAGGACAAAGTGATGCCTAGAACCTGTCCAGTGGCCTAGACCACAAACCAGGGGCAGGGTGCCCAGATGGGAAACCGAGGCTGAGCAAGGGCAGGCTGCAGAGAGGAAAGACTCAGGGCTGCAAGGAACTTAAAGGGGGTACAACTCAGAAAAGGCTACCTCCATAGCCAGCCAGGCATCCATCCCTCAATGCTCTCAGCAAGTCCTACACTTGAAGAGGGCAGTTGCCCACACAGTACAGAGTAGGGGTCCTGCAGATCAGTGAGGAGGGAGGAGGCATAACCTACCCTGGGCTGGACCCTCTGGTAAGCACCAAACCCAAGACACCCTGTGACAGCCCTTCCCCTGTCCACTGGCACCATGTGACAGGGTTTGGTGCTTGGCAACATTTGGCAACATTTCAGAAAGCCAGGCAATTATGCCCTCCCTGGGCTATGAAATGAAGTTCCACCTGTGTTTTTAGGACAAGGTTTTTGACATGGATTTTCAAATATCCTCTGAATATTTATGAGTTCTCATCCACCTGGATAAGTCAAGAGACTAGTTTGGCTTACCGGATTCCTACACCGTAAGAAGCACCCTATCTGGGGCTGGGTTGTAGCTCAGTGGTAAAGCGCTTGCCTAGCATGCGTGAGGCACTGGGTTCAATTCTCAGCACCACATAAAGATAGATAGATAGATAGATAGATAGATAGATAGATAGATAGATAGATAGATAGATAGATAGAGTCCATCTACAACTAAAAAAAAGTTAAAAAAAAAAAAAAAAGAAGAAGAAGAAGCACCTATCTGTCACAAAGGCTTGAAACTGATTAATGTTCCCAAGCTGGGACAATAACTAGCTGCTGACCATCTTGTTCCACAGAAGAGGAAGCGCACTCAGGAGGAGACCAGAGGCCAAGCAGCACAAGTTCTCTAGAATGCTCTCAAGACTGGACTGAGGCCACCTTCATCTCAAAAGGCCTCCTGGAGTCTTTTGAAAAAGACAGACAATATCGAAAATGACTCCTGACATTTGTCCAGCTTTACAACCTCAAGAAAACAGACTACCTGTAAAGCCAGCTCAAAGCATCCACTTAAATGTGAACCAGCTCCCAGCTTCTAAGAGAGCAGCCAATTAGTGTGCGTCCTGTCGTCCCTTTGCCGCCTGACATTTATAACACTGTGGATGAGAAAAGCAGGTGGCGGTCAGCCAGTCCCAGGACAAGGCAAGATCCTCCTGGGTTGTTGTCCACAAGTGGGGCTGCCACTGGGCAAAGGAAGCAATGGACATGACGACACAGGCTCAGCCACGGCCTTCACTTCATGGCAGGGCTGGTACCACAGGTTCCTCAAGAGGTATGAGTGGTACCTGCATGGCTAGGTTCCTGCAGAGACCTCACAGAATGGTGACAGAAATGTGCTGGAAACCAAGAATGGATACCCCACAAGGGTTTACAGAGCACACCACCAACTGGAAACTTTTACCACCCAGAGGCTCCAGGGTCTCTGGTCAAAGAATAAAGACTTAACCTAAAAGATCAGGAAATAAACAGCTTCAAATTCGCTTTTCAAATAAAGACACCAGTGCTCACAGACACTTGCCAAGGGAGCAGATGTGGATTCCTTCTCACTGGGTACAATTTCTCGAACAGACCTTGCCCCTCTGAGCACAAATCCCAGGACCCAAAGATCCACCTGCACCACACTGAGGCCTGCTCCCCTCTCCAGCCAGCAGAGGAGATGGGCAAGTGGAGCATCCTGGCCCAGTAGACCAGGCTACCAAACATAGCATGTATGCACTACACCCAGTGGCCCCAGAACAGATGCAGAACTGTGCATGACACTTCCTAGGTGGGACCCTAGGCTAGGGATGGGGGAACTCTCCAGGACTTTGCTGTATGGCTGACTATTCTAAAAACGTGAGGCACAAGGCACAAGAATCTCAGGAAGGTTTCTCAGGACTGGCTGCTCTCACCACTCACAGGGTTAATGCTCTCACCACTCACAGGGTTAAATGTGTGGTTTAACCAGTTCCTGTGCAAGGGAGTGACATGGCAATTACTCAGGTTCTTTCAGGCCATCATCAGCGGGTGCAAGGTGAGTGTTCAACAACTCACTGTCTCCACTTGAGTTGGGCTTCCTCAGAAATAGACCTCAAGACCATGACCCACTCCACACTGGGGCAAAGCAGCTCTGCATCTAATGGGGTGCTTCAAACAATGGTAAGTTGGCAGTCAATGTGAGTGTTGATGCTTTAGAGCCAGTTAACAGACATTCTACACCAAGGGCTTGGCCCAGCAAAGAAAACACACATAGGACAAGGACACCCAAGTACTCCTGAAGGGGATCCCATCACCCCACTAGAACTGTCCAATAGGGAGCAAGCCATAGGCCACAAATGTCCCAGCAGAGGTTCACTCAGTGTTGATGAGTGGGGCCCTGGCTCTTTGTGCCTGAGCAAGCAACAGGGAAGGGCTCTCCCCACTCTCACCAGGCATGCCTACTACAGCAGGAGGGAGACACATCAGCAGACAGTTCTGCAGCCATTAGGAGCAAGGAAAGGTGCACAGTGCAGCTACAGGATGACACCTGCGGTTAAGGCACCCGGGGCAGGGGGTGAGGGATGGTGGGTGGCAGACAGCTGAGGAGGAGGCAGTTCTGGGATGTTTGTCGAGAATCTAGTGCTCCATCCTGGAAGCTTTAAAAAGTCCCCTCTGTCTATGGTGTGGAGGTAAGCAGAAGAGAGTCAGGAGACCTAGCCAAGGTCAGGGGCAAAGACTAGAAAGACAGGCTAACTCCCACTCAGTGCTGGTCAGTGCTGAGGAAGGGTAGAGAAATGACCCTTGGGGGTCTAGCTTAGGAAGAAAGAAGGCAAAGAATTCATGGTCATGGTCACAGTCTAGAAGGAGCAACAGTCTAGAAGAAGCCTTGAGCTGTGAGGTCTGATGCACAGGAGGCACCTGGATGGACACCTTCACAACCAGTGAAGCCCATCCCAACTGGGGAAGTGCAGGCAAGAGACTCTGACTTGTGCCTGACAGACAGACAGGGCCTCCCTCTTGGAACCCCCGAAGGTGAGGTGCTGACCCGCAGCCACACTCAATGAACAAAGGGATTTTAGGTCACACCCATTGTCACAACACATTTGTGATAAACTCTAGTTTGTGATTAGCCAGAGTCTGGCTTGGCTGGCCCACAGTGAGTGCTACTCCAGCTGCGGCAGCTGTTGCCCTCAAGACTTCCCAATCGACGTGGCTTTCCTGAGACTGATCACGCCATTCCACAATAGTCTTTATACTTCCCTGGTCCCAGACTAATTATTTCATGTTTCTGTCCTGAAGTGCGTTTGTCATTAGTTGCTCAATCACCTCTCATCACACCAATGGCTCTGTTTAAAACCTGGCAGTCTTCTGCACCGCATCCCTGCGACAGGCAGCTAGGAGGCCGTGCCATGACGAAACACCAGGCAGCTCAGTGCTCATAAAAGAAGCTGCTCATCAGCTGAACAATCACAACCAGAACAAGACCTGAAAGCTGTTTCTACGAAAATGACCCTTCAGGACAGCCTCAGACAACCTGATTCCATGAGGCAGACACCTGTGAGGGGAGCTGCCTAATCAGGAGGACTTTGGCAGACAGCGCACCAGGCATGACTCCCTCAGACCAGCGAGAGCCAACAAAACACGATCAATCTGTCAGACAGGACTGAAGGTCTGGCCTAGCACCTCAGCCATGGCAGGGGCACCAGGTCAGGTGCAGCTAGCTGCCCAGCGTGGCCACTGAAATCAACTCTCTCTGCCATAGGCCTGTCTACCAGCTTCTGAAGCCCCCTGTTCTCCCAACTCAGGAAGCAGAACCAGCAGCAGCTGAGGCAACCCAGATCCAGATCCACCTGAACTCCCTGCAGACCCTCTAGTCATGTTTGACTTTCCCAGGGCCCAGGAACATGGAGGCTGTATTGCTCTGCTCCAGCCTCACTCTTTCCTCCCATGGGTCAGGGAGGACTAAGTCTTAGAAAAAAGGTCACTAGGAGAGGGAGACCAGGAGGTGCTAGTCTTCCTCCAAGGGGACAAGGTGCCCAACACCAACCACCTGACCAATCAGGGCAGCACGTCAACCCCACCCTGCCAGGCTTCACGGAAGGCCACAATGGAAACCAAGACAAGGGGCCCCTACAGAAGAGTCTAGGACTGGATTTGTGGCTGATAATTCTTTGCCCTTCTCTCTAGGCCCAGAGCCTGGCCCTCAGCTCGACAGTCTCAAAGAACCAGGACTGGAGCAGCATTAAGGCAATAATACTAGCAGGACCCTCAGACACACTACAAGCTGCCAGACACTTGAGCTGCTGGTGACGCCAGGCTGGGGTTGGCCAAGAGGATGGGAGGGCAGGGAAGAGGAGGTCAGCTGCCACTGGGGAAGAGCCAAATACCCGGCTCTATGGAAAGCTGTGTATGCTGTAACAGGTAGGGAAGCAAAAAGTTCATCTCCATGGGACCACGTCATGCATACAGGTCAAGCGCTATTTCCAAAGGCTCCAAGAGGCTCCCTGTCAACACCCACTGCTGCCTGGCAACATCGCTGCCTTTGTGCGTTTGAATCTCTCACCTGCCAGTGACAAGGATACTGAGGGACCTCACAAAACCCTCTGAATACCAGCCCAGGCACTGCCTCTTAAAGGGAGGACACATGGCAATCTGTCCCTCCAGAGGCCACTGTGTGAGGAAGGTGGCAAGCAAACCCTCGACTCCCTGCCAAGAGGAAGACAAGCAAAAGGGATATGTGGTTGGACTTGCTGGCTCCACGCCTCTGCCCACGGATCAGAAAAACAAATGCAGATCCAAGAAGCTGGATCTGCAGCCTGGGCACGGCTGACAGCCTCCCCCAGGGTCCTGTCTGGAGACAACGATGGTGCTCAACACATCCTCCACTGTCAGAGGTTAGATAGGCAGGTGGCAGGTCAACAGGCACAGAGGGACTCATAGCACCCATGGGACATGCTGCCAGGGCAGCCCTGACAAGTCTGAAAAGCTGTCCTTTTGGGGCTCAGCAGCAAGTGAAGAAAATCCTTCCCTGTGGGAAGGTAAGTCTCAGGATGGCTAACAGATAAGCAGGCACCAGGAACAGTGGAAATGCTGCCTGACAGTGACCTGCCAGCCTCAGCTTCTCAGTGTCAGGGGATAGAGCTCCAGGGAAGCTGAGGGATAAGAGCTCCCATTAAGACCCCAAGGGGCCTGCTCATCACACTGCTGACTGGCCTCCAAGATCCCCTCAGTCTCTGTCTATGAGACCCAGCATCATGCCCCCAGTCATCAAACAGACACCTTCCCTCCTTCAGGATTCCCTGTTGCTGGTGGCTCTGCTCCCTTAGGGTAGCAGGCACATGGGTACATGAGTTAATGACTGAGCTTCCCAAGGCCAACCATGGCTATTGACTGCTGGAAGCTACACGGCAGGCAGAGTTCAGTGGTATGACTGGTAAGGGCTCAACCTTCATCTGGCATCCTGTTTCCTACACTAACTCCAAGTTCCCAGAAGATGAAAACTCCTGCCTCTGCCTGCAAAGCCCAGGACTTCTCTGGAAAAGGGCCTGACAGACAGCAATGAACCTTGAGCTGCCAGGACAGAGAAGAGGAAAATTAAATGCAGGTAGAAGAGGCCCTGTAGGAGCAACACCACCCACTGTGGCATACTTGGTGCCAGAGGGCTAGAATGCCAAATGTAGCACAGAATCCTAGAAGATCACATTTAGTCTCTAAAAACTAACTTTTGAAGTTATTGTTAAATTAACACTAAGATACCTTATACAGTAAGTCATAAAAAGTCACAGATGCTTAAGATAGATCATAGAATGGAAACAAAACGCCCCAGTTGGGCAGCTAGGCAGGCAACCAGCTGGGTGGAATGACAGAGTCCACTGATAGACCAGGCAGCTGTGGCCTGGGCTGTGCAACTGTACCAGCACTTCCTGGTGCCAGAAAGAGACTTAACGAGTTCCACAGGGCATTGGGCCAGCTCTCCAAACCTAGAGCCCCTCTATTCTCTAACAGCCTCCCCTAAGAACCTCTCAGAGGTCAGTGAGTGAACAGACTGAGGAGTCTAGAGCTCAAAAGCAACTCCAGAAGCAGTTCTCCGTCTTGTGGTCTGGACGTCTGCAAAAACAAACCTGCATCCCACAACCTGGCTACTCACTCCCTCTCTGAAACTCCACGTTTCCAAACACACCCATGTGTCTGATGGCTCCTCCTGAACCTGGAGCTCCTGAAGGGCAAGGAGGACAGCAGCTCCCTTTGGGTCCTCACAGCCAGCCAAGCATTCGTGGACACTCATCATGGTGGACACTCAGGCAAGGGGGCCAGCAAGCAAGGGGAAATTCTAGAATTCTCCTCAGGTATCCTGGACCAAAGACTTCGAAATGGATGAGACAAGAGTTCCCAGGTCTGGCAAGTCACAACCCCTCACTTCTCTAGCCTTCTGTAAGAGGCTGTATTAAAATGGTTTAAACACAATAAAATCTGTTAAATTTATAGCAAGAAAATATGGAAAGGCAGTAAAATTAGCAGAGCATAGAAATGAGAGGACACTAAACATCCTTGGCACTCCAACAGAAGCAGACAAAAAGGGCACTAAATGGAAGGAATAAGGAATTTAAATGAATTTAAAATTCATAGGACCACTTCTTCCTCCCTGCGGAGCCAGTCCCTGGGGAGAGTACAGGCACTGCCACATCCTTGCTGAGGTCCCTAGTGCACCTGTGAATGTGCTAGCCAGGGGCTGGTCTGAATCTCCCTGCCTGCAGAGCTGGGCCCCAGGCTGGCAGACTGCAGATCCTCGTGCCCTCCTATGCTGCCCACCTCCTTGAAGGCCCCAGTTGGTGCCCTTCACCCTAGCTCTAGCGGCATCCAGGTGGGGCCAGTAATGCAGCAAAGATGACAGCTCTTCACTTCAGTCCCTTGGGTCACAAAATAGGTCTGCTTCCCTGGAGAAGTCAATGGCAGTCACAGAAGCCAATGCTGCCATCCACATGGCCCAGGGGCCCGCAGGTCCAAGGTCCTGGTCAGGATGGTCACTGTTTCTAGAGTGATTCTCAGGAAGGGCCTGCCTGTGCTAATGAGCGTCAGCATCAGAACAACCAAGTTGGCGCTTGGCACAGCTTTCTCACTCTTCCATGCTGCCAGGGGAGTCCCACCAACAGGAGAAAGGGCGCATGGGCATTTGTCTCAAGACTCTGACCCCTGGGTAGTTCTTTCTCTAGCTCCATCTTACTTGGTAACTTGTTAATTTTGTTTTACATTGATAGAAATTAATTAGAGCAATTTTAGGATTACAAAACAACTGAATAGGAATTAGAGTCCCCTTTGCCCTTCACCCCCAGCCGCTTTCCCCCATTATCAACACCCTGCCTTAGTGCCCTGTATTTGTTAAAGTCAAAGCAACAGTTTACATTAGGATTTACTTTGTGTTATATATTTTATGGGCTTGGACAAGTGTACAAAGCATGTACCCACCATTAGAGTACACAGAGTAGTTTCACTGCCCTAAAAATCCTCTTTGCTCCCCTCATTCACCTTCCTTCCCTTCAATCCCTGACAACCAGTGATCTTTTCCTCTCTCTATAGTTTTGTCTTTCCCAGACTGTTGCACAGTGGGAACCACACCAGTGGATGGCCTTTTCAGATTGTCTTCTTTACTTAGCAATATGCATTTAAAACTCCTCCATGTCTTTTCATGGCTTGGTGGCTCATTTCCTTTTAGCACTGAACAATATTCCATTGTCTGAGTGTGCCACAGCTTATTTATCCATTCACCTACTGAAGGACATCTTGATTGCATCCAGGTTTTGGCAGTTATGAAAAAAGCTACTATAAACGCTTGGGTGCCAGTTTCTATGTGGACATAAGTTTTCAACTCATTTGAATAAATTCCATAGGGTGCAACTGCTGAATCATATAAAGGATGTTTAGTTTGTTTAAAAAAAAAAAAAAAAAGGCCAACTGTCTTCCGAAGTCCTATTCTCACCAATAAAATGTTCCTGTTTATTTACATCCTTCCCAGCATTTGGTGTCAATGTTCTGGATTTTAGCCATCTTAATCACCATACGGTAATGCCTCATTTTAATCTGCAATGCCCTGATGACACATGATGCTCAAGAGTCTTTTCATGTGCTTATTTGCCATCTGTGTGTCTTCTTCAGTAAGGTGTCTGTTCAGATCTCTCACCCACTGTTTAGCTGGATTTTTGGTTAAGAGTTCTTCATATATTTTAGCTAACACTCCTTTATGAGACATGTCTTTTACAAATATTTTCTCCCAGTTTGTAGCTTCTCTTTTTGCTCTCTTTACAGTGCCTTCTGCAGAGCAGAAATTTCTAGTTTTAATGAAGTCCAGCTTATCAATTATTTGTTTCATGGATTGCGCCTCTAGTGTTGTATATTAAAAGTCATCACCAAGGCTAGGATTGTAGCTCAGTGGTAGTGCACTTGCCTAGCACGTGTGAGGCACTGGGTTCGATCCTCAGCACAACATAAACATAAATGAATGAAAAAGCTGGATGCGGTGGCATACGCCTGTAATCTCAGCACTTTGGGAGGCTGAGACTGGAGAATCACAAGTTCAAAGCCGGCCTCAGCAACAGTGAGGGGCTAAGCAATTCAGTAAGACCCTGTCTCTACATAAAACACAAAATAGGGCTGGGGATGGGGCTCAGTGGTCGAGTACTCCTGAGTACCCTTGAGTTCAATCCTGGGTACAATCAATCAATCAACAATAAAAGATGTAGTTGGTATTGTCCCATCTACATATATATGTACGTGTGTAGCTATATACTATATGGATATATATATATATATATATATATATATATATATATATATATATATATACACCAAATAGCTAGATTTCCTCTTGTTACCTTCTAGAAGTTTTAGAGTTTTGTGTTTCACATTTAGGTCTTTGATCCATTTTGAGCTACCTTCTGCAAAAGGTGGAAGGTCTGTGCCTAGGTTTTCTTCCTGCAGTGTCCAGTTGTTCCAGCACCATTTGTTAAAAGGACTGCTCTTCCTCTGAGCTGCCTTTGCTCTGCTGCCAAAGTTGATTGTCCTGGAGAGGGTCTATTTCTGGGCTCTCTAACCTGTTCCAGTCTGTTCTTTCACTGGTATGAACGCTGGTATGCAGTCAGGTAGTGTCAGTCCTCCAGCTTCATTCTTCTTCAGGACATGTGGCCATTCTGAGCTTCCTGCTTGTCCACACAAGCTTTAGAGTCTCACAAAATAACTTGCTGGGATTTGGAATCTATAGATCAACTCAAGAACTGACAGCTTCCTAGTATTTAGTCTTCCCATCCATAAACATGAAATTCTCTCCAACTGCTTATATCTTTGATATATTTTCATCAAAGTTTTAAAATTTTCCTCATATAGACCTTGTATGTATTTGTATCCAGTGTTTCTGGTGCTAACACACATGGTATTGTTTCTCATTTCAAAGCCCAGTTGCTCATTGCGCGCTGCTGGCATCCAGGAAAGCAGCAGGCCTGTGCACATCATACCCCATGTGCGACAGCCTGGAACACTATCCTGCAATCTGAAGCACTTGTTAGTTCCATAAGGTCTGGTTGTTGTTGTTGATTCTCTGGGGTTTTCTGCATAGGCAATCCTGTCACCTGTGAACAAAGACAGTTTTATTTCTTCCTTCCCAAACTCACACCCTTTACTTCCTTTTCCTGTCTTACTACATTAGCTGGGACTTCCAATGAGCTGAAGAATAGGAGTGGTGAGAGGGGACATCCTTGCCTTGTTCCTGAACTTAGTGAAAATGATTTTAGTTTCTTATTTGACTCCAAGATGGAAATATTTGAAAAACAGGAGGAAATCTGCTTCTCTACCACAACAAAAAGAAAGTCTGCCATGTAAGCAGTTACAGTTACCTCTGAGACGGTGTGCATTCGGCAGCTCTGGGGAGGCTGTGCTCTCTCGGTGAAGACCTATGACTCCAGGTAGCCCACTGTGCTCCAGAGAGCACTCTGAGACTGCCCAAGTCCTGGACTCCACAGAAACCAATGGGGGTGACCGTCACACCCAGAAGCCTGGCCCACTGCTCCCCTGGAACAAGAGCTTCGGAAGAAGAGCCACACTGTTCCTATAGACTGTGCCACCCACCTCCAGCCACCCAGCACACCGTCTATGAGCTGTCTCCTGAACAGCAGAAATGCCTTCCCAGAAAAACCAGACTGGGGCCATCTTCCAGATGCCAAAAGACTGGCAATCTTGAATTCCAGAATGAGGGACACCACAAAATCCCTTCTAACTCAGGACAGAATTTTAAGTAGACACAGCAAAGAAAAGTGTGACCTGCCTTAAAAGGCATGAGAATGGAGGCCCTCCCCTTTGGCAGTCATCAGTCCATATGAGGACAAAGCTAAGCACCGCCCAGGTGGGAGTGTTGTTTGGTGGCATGGGCACTGGGTCAGCCACCTGCACATCTATAGGAGGCCAGAATTTCTTAACAGCCTTCAACAGGCAGACCACCATGGCAAACCAGATGCAGACAATCCCTACCTTCCCTTCAGACTCTGAGGAAAGGTGCAAAAATATAAAATAAGGGCATTTTTTCCTCTGAACCTTGAAGCATTTAGAAAACACATTTCTCAAAACATAGTCAATGTTCACAAATAATGAGTTGCTTTTAATGAAGTCATAAATTAACAAATAAAATTATAAGTGTTTTATTTTTATTTCTAAAATTGGTAAATGTTGTTGATGCGACCCCCACAAATAAAGCCTCTTTGTTCTCAGTAACTGTTTAGTGTACAAGGCCCTGAGGCCAATAGAGTGGCACCAGTGACAGGGAGCAGAGGTCCACGGGTTGGGGTCCGTGCTGCACCTTCCCCGCCCACCCACTCTGAAGGGGACTCGCACACACTCATTTCGAAGAGTGAGCTCACAAACAGGGCAGGCTGGCAGAGCGCCGGCTCTGAGCCCCTAACACCCTCATGACATGGCCTCATTTAATCCTCCAGCAGGTGCGTGGGACCTGTGAAGCTTTGACTTCTGGAAAGCACCGCCAAGAACAGGACCCAACAAGTCTACCTCTCCAGTCCCCAGCAAGTCCCCCTGCCTACCCTCCCAAGCAACGGCCACCCTCTAGTGAGGGTCATGCTCCCTACTCCAGTAGGAGCCTCGTTTCCTGCCCATGCACTGATGTGCGCACAGGCAGCTGGTGCTCACCAGTGTGTGGACCAGAATCAGCAATCATGGCTACATCAATGCCACTCTTTCTACTGACTGCTCAACTGTGTTTCTTGGCCACAGTATTTTAAACAGGTCATAAACACTGTTCTCATGACCCAAAGAAGTGATTCATCACTAAACAAACTTGAAAAAGCACCACCTATAAGAGCTAACATGATGAGGGCAGGTACAGGCTTAGGAAACAGACGGCCCCGCATTCAGACACCAGCAGGAAGTAGCCCTATGGCACTGGGGAGACCACTGTGAAATGAGAAGCTTGCTACGTGGCCTGCAGGGTTAGTGCAAGGACCCCAGTATAGTCACGTGTGAGCTACTGGTACCCACAGGACCTAATAAACATGTGCTCCTATTCTTTCTCCAGTTTTGTAACAGAATCTAGAGACCTCCTTGAGGTACATGGCACCAACAGGAGCCCTGTGCCAGTCCTGACACTGCACTCACACCAAGTCCACCCACAGACAGAAGCACAGGCAGGCCCTGGCAGAGACCCAGGAAGGGGAGGCCACCAGACAAGCACTGAGGAGGCAGGGCTGGGTCTAGCTCTATCAGCCCACCATGCCCCACCTCCTACACCTCCTAGGGTTGAGGCCACAAGACTGGTTTCATATTTATTTATTTACTTACATACTTATTTATTTTGGTACTGGGGAATAAACTCAGAGATACTCACCAATGAGCCACATCCCCAGCACCATACTGTGTTTTATGTAGAGACAGGGTCTCATTGAGTTGCTTAGAGCCTCGCCGTTGCTAAGGCTGGCTTTGAACTCGCAATTTTCCTGTCTCAGCCTCCTAAAGTGCAGGGATTACAGGTGTGTGCCACCACACCCCGGCTACAAGACTGGTTTTATGCTTTTCTGAATAAAGAAAGAAAGAGTATTTGACTGCCTGGCAACATCAGAGAATAACCATCCATCTACACTTACACACCAAGAATCAATACGTGTGTTTTCCTGGGCTTGTTCTCCTGGGCTTATTTGTAGAAAGAACCGGAAGCAGTGTGTGTCACAGCTAAGGAGGAAGCTCTCTGGCTCAGGACTTATAAAGCTCAGACTTACCAGGGAACTTGAACAAGGGTTCACAAGAGGCACTAACTACTGGTGGATGATGCCCTTGGCACCAAGTTCTGTGCATGAGTAAGAAGACCCAGGACATCCACACCCTCAGTCACCCCAAAGACTTCTCCAGCCTGTGCTGCCAGGGTACAGCTGCTCACGGCAAGACACGCAAGCAGTAAGGGCAGCTACCCGAGGCCACGGCAACCACAGTCATGATGGCAGCTAACTTTTAAGTTTCTTTGTGCCAGATACTGTTGCTGGTTCCTGATCCCAGAGCAGCAGCGGACCTATGTCACACAACTGAGAGCCCAGCACCACACTCCACCCTGTGCTCTAACCTCAGGCCATAGTGTCCAGAGGTGCGTCACTGAGATCAATGTGCACAGCAGCCAATGATGTAGTAGCTGTCATGGGGCTGGGCAGGAACATGCCACAGATTAATTTTTTTTAAAGTTTTACAAACGATCAGAAGGGGCTGAGTTTAGTAAAGGTTCCAAAAAGGGACATAACTCCTCCCCAGGGGAAAACACACTTCCCCCGAGGCACACTGCACAAGGCTGTCCTACTGCACAGTCTCTGTCCACATCCCATCCTGCCTGCCATTTCCAGCAAGCAGGCATGTACTGACTGCAGAACCCAGCCATGGATATGCAGGCAGATCCTGAGAACATGGGACAAGAGGAGGAGGCTCTAGCACTCAGAGGGTGAAAAAAAAAAAGATTTTACTGACAAAATTGAAGGAAAGAACATCACATGGAGGGGACATAGGCTATAAAGTCAAGTTTATAGCATGAGATCAGGAAGGCCTTGTCCACAGCTGGTCTTCTGGCACCACAGCTGGTCTTCTGGCACCACAGCTGGTCTTCTGGCACCACAGCTGTGCAGCTGACTCTACCTCCACTCCAAAAAAACTCACCCCAGTTGCCAATCGGTCTGAATGCCAACTACTGATGCAACCCATATCTCCTACAGAGCTGCCCTTAACCTTCAAAGAAACCAAGAAAGGCTGGGATGAAGCCTTTGTTACACATGGGGAGACTAAGGCTGGGAGAGACAAATAAGATGAACAGCCAGCCTGGGACCAGTGGTGAGGACCGCCCACCTGCTCCTCTGGTAACAACAGCTGCTATTCCCTGGGCACTACTTGGTGCCAGCAGCTTCCACAACCTTCCCTTCCTCAACAGTCTTGCAAGGGAAGAGGCTTGACCTGGTTTTCCAGATGAAGCAGCAGCAAAGGATCCAGGAAGCACTTCTCATCTCAGGCTCCACATTCAGAAAGAAGCCCTCCAGCCCAGTCATGGCAGGCCCAGCCCCCTGGCTCTCAGAGTCAACACTGCAGTACAGAAGGAACCAAGCAGCAGGGGAATAGTGATCTGGCTTGGCCTCTCTGCCTGAGAGCACGGTCAGCGCTATGAAGATCAAAAGAGGACCAGGACGCCACATCAAAACAGGATCTTGGGAAGAAAGTTTCTAAGAGCTGGGAGCATGCAGCACTTCCAAAGACAGAAAGGCAGCTGGCTTCTCTCACATGATGGCCCTAGCCTGAGCGCCACCATGGCAGCACCCCACCCCACAGAGTGCCTGCTTCTGTCCCACTCTGCTCCAGCCTTATCTCCAGACACTGTGGGTCACATGGGACAATCCTCCCTCCAGGCTGAGGTCTGCAGCCAAGGCTGCTGAGCAGGGTGAGCTGCCTGTCCTGGGCCCAGCAATGAGGCATTCATTCTATCCTTGACCAACATGGCTGCCTCCCCTTGCTCTGGCCCACTGGGGTCACACCCCTGAAAGGTCAGATTCCTGAGAACCCTATAAGCCAGGTAAGGAAACATGCCGGCACATCTAGGCAGGATGGAAAAGAGGTGCTGCAGGACAGCCCAGTACCAGGTTCTCTGCTCAGAGAATGTGACAGTGGCTTGGGAGCCAGTGCTTAAGCACTAGCGCACCAGACACCTGCTGCCTGGAGAAGGACAACTCCTTATCTCCTCACCCTAGCACTGCAGGCCGCAAGGCAAAAATCAGTAGCACTTACCAGCTTATGGTGGAGTTGTCCCCAAGGACACAGCAAACCTATCTTATGGTTATAACTGCAGCTAAAAGAGCTGAAGACGTCTTTAAAAACAGACAGACTACACAGCTGATTTTTCACTTTGTGCATAGAGCTTCCAGTTGTGGAGACTTTTAAATATTAACATCGTCAAACTTAGCCTTTTGTTTTCCATGGCTTCCAAGGTGTTGTGGGTTACTATTTGAGATAATAAAAAATAATTTCATGTTTAAAATAAATAAAACCAGACTAGAGATCAGGAAAACTCTATATTCCAGGTCTGATTATATCCATGACATAGGTGGAGTCTCTTCCCTGCTCTGGTCTGTCCTCTGGGTTCTCTGAGGACTCTTCTAGTTTGATATCTGTTGCTCAGACTCTAAAGAAGGCTGTACCTACCTCTCGCCACGCACCACCTATCAGCCAGGAGACTACAGTATGTAGTGGGTTCAAGGCCCTCAGCTTCTGCCTGAGGTAGCTGGTCACTCCCTGACTTTTGCTTGACCCACACAAGATCCAAGCTGGAGGCAACCCACAAATGCTGGGCTCCTCACCTGGCAAACACTTGAGGGGCAAGGCTTGGTTGGCACCCAGATGTAATACCAGCAGCTGCTTGAGCAGCCCCAGCCATGTCCTGACCTGTGGCCCTCAGAAGGACCCTGCAGGGAGAGGGGGGCAAGTTCCTCTCCCCTCTACAGAGAGGATTATAGCATGGAGGCTGCCTGGTCTTTCAAAGCCCCAGTTGGTGGCAGCAGAGCCAGGAGGGTCTGCGGCCAGTGCAGGCACACTGGTAATAGAATCACTTCTAACAACCACCACCAATAGGAGAAGGGAGGCGCTGGCGTCACTACTTCCAAAATGATGAGCTTTATCTGTCTTGGATTTCTTTGTCCAAAAAAAGGAAAGTGGGTGGCATGGGCAACTCTCATCCCTAAGTCCAAGCAGGGAACAAGGTCCACACCAGGACAAGCTCTGAGGCTTGACAAGTCTTGGAGCCTGGCTGCAGGTGGGAAACAGTGGGGGCACCACCAGCCTCTGTACTTGAGCAGGGTGGGACTCACTGGCTCCCGGGATCATCTCCTATGGCAACTATGACAGAACTAACCACTTTGAAAGTGACTGCATTTTGGGATGAATTTTTTTCCAGTGCTTGAATAAAAGGGGGAGTTTCACATTTTATCTACTTCCACATCCCTTAACAATAAGAACTTATTTAAAATCCATGAATATGGAAATGCCATTTTAAATATGGAAATGCAAAACATGCAAAGCAACAATCTGAGTGTGAAATATTAATGGCATTTCGCCTTGCTGAGGAGAGAGAACAGGAGCTGGCTGAAGTGGCAGGCTCAGGAACCCTGGCCACCTCTGCTCCCAGGACAGCAGAGAATGAATCCCACCCAATCACTGGAGGGCAGCGTCCCAGCCCTGAAAAGGAAGTGTGTGCATCCACCCACTGCACCGGGACCCAACCTCAGCCCATGGCTGGCCTCCACCCCTATGGCCTCTACCTCTAGCTCATCCAAACAGACCCCATCCCCAGCACCACACCACCCTGCAGGGCATGACTGCATGCCAAGCCATCATGGACGTGAATCCGGCAAGCATGCTGATGAGCCTACACCTTGCTCTGAAGCCCAGGATGAGCTCAACTCTCTCTGAGAGAGTTGAACCTGGACCTGATCTCAAGCTCAGAAACAGGACAGCTGCAGTCTGAAACAGGAAGACACTTCAGATAGAACCTAGGACCAAGGCAAGGGGAGGCTTTCCACCATAAAGGGCCACAGCCCCTCCTGCCTAAAGAGTACTCCCTTGCACTTCACTAGCACTTCACTAGTGAAGAGACCCTCCCTGCACTTCACTAGCACTGGCCAGGACAGTACTGGAGGACCAAGAATGCACAGCACAGAATGGTGGTGAGAACAATCCCAGGAAGGCCGCTGAGACAGATGCCCACTCATCTCAAGGTCTTTCTGCTCCCTCACTCTAACTGACAAGACATATAACCTTGGTACCAACCCTGCTGCTGAGGAGGCCACAGAAAGAGGCTCTGCTAGGAAAGAACAGAAGTAGCTTCAAATGCTGCAGGCACCATCTCACGTCCAATCTGGGCACTGCAAGCAGGTCCAGCACCCTTCCAAGCTGCTCCACACTGAGGCCTGAGGAAGGTCCACCTCCGCCACACTGCCAGCTACTGGGACAGTGCTGCTGGGTTCCCTTTTCCTGCCAAAAGCCCCAGGCAAGAAAGAGGGGCTGAAGAACCAAGAGGACAGGCAGACTAGAGTGACAGGCCAGGAACCCCAGGGTGTGCAGCACCTCGCAGTCTGGATGTTGGGAGGCAGCAGTCCTGCCACAGCCACTATATGGGACCACACAGGTATGTGGCCTGCTCCTCATGTTCCCTTGAGCAATGCAGCCATGGAGCACTCAATACGTTAAGGAGACCATATGAATATGTGATGCTAGACAGCAGGCATAGGGACAGTGTGTCACTGGGTCTGTCCTACAACAGAGGAAACCAACCAGGAAAGATGACTTTCCCAAGGGTGTACTGAGACTGACAAAAGCTGCATTGCCACCAAGCTCCTGAAGGAAGCCAGGTGCTGTGCTTAAGGGCCATGATCTAACCCCATCCTGAGAAAGACTACCTGTGGGGGCCTCACCTGGGGGGAGGCCCAGGCCCAGGCCGAGGCTAGTTCATTGGGCT
This sequence comes from Xerus rutilus, assembly GCA_028644305.1. Taxonomy (NCBI): domain Eukaryota; kingdom Metazoa; phylum Chordata; class Mammalia; order Rodentia; family Sciuridae; genus Xerus; species Xerus rutilus. The sequence goes on along the minus strand of CM053415.1, from coordinate 12,709,543 downwards.
GGGTGCCACTAAGCCCCAGCTGCATTCTACACTCCAGGCTGCCACTGGGCCCCAGAGCAATCTGACCTGGGCAGCTAACACTGCCACATCCAGCAGGCCCATCACTGTCTAGGTAGCCCCTGGGAGACAGGCCTAGCATCAGTCAGTCCAGGTACCAAAGAGACTAGGCAAATAGAGCCCTGGTCTCACCTCCTGCAGCACTATTGACAGGGGCCAAAACAGGAGCAAGACAGAGGGATCACACAGGCTCTCCACTTCCAGCCAGAGCACCCCCAGCTTCCCAGAAGGGCATCAGAATCCACTACCAGGCAGTGGGCAGCACCAGGGCCCAAACTTTACTCCCAGAAGTGGCCCTCCCATCTTTATACAACCTGGGCCTCCGAGCCTGAGTGCATCCCAGAAACTAGCAGTTCTAGAAGACCACAGCTAAAGCTAAAAGCAGTAGGCACTTCCCCACAGGACAGCCATAGCTGGGCTGCCCCAACTCAGCACCATCAGATGTCGCGTGAGCTTTAGCACTGCAGAAGGTGAGATGAGGGCTGATTCCCCCAGCCGCTCACAGATAGCTCACCTCTGATGCTACTATTTTGTTTTATGTCTTCCCCCAAATTTCCATGATGCCAAGTGGACAGCAAAGCCCTTACCAAGCAGGACACTGGGCCCTTCCTCTTGGGCACAGCCACAGACCTGAGCAAAAGCAGTTTCCCAGGTACATCTGAGGGGAAATGAGACAACTCATCACCAAGGCACAAAGCAAAATGGGAAAGCATGTTCTCTAGCAGGACACTATACTAACAGTTCTAACCATTCACCTGCCACAGGCCAGAGCAAGCAGGCAGGGAGTGGCTGAGAGACGCTGCTGAGAAGACAGGAGCCACAAGGGCCAGTGCAGACCAGCCACAGGCAATACAAGGTGCCAACCCACAAACATCCTCAGCTGCTGGCCAGAACAGGCCACCCAGCAGCTAGGAGGAGGAACAGTGGGCAAAGCAAGAGGAAGAGAGAAGTGACCCCATACACCACAGCCACTTTAACGAATGGGCCAGATGGGAACCCATAGGGCCACCCTAACTCTCAGAGGGCTATAGGACATCCAGGAGAAGAGTAGATGTTCATTTAGTCACTCAACAAATATCTCCTGGGCACGGATTAGGCATAGGCACCCAGTGAGCACAGTCCCTGCACACCCCAAGTTCACATCCTAACTGAGAGAAATACACACATGGGTCTCTAACAAGCTAATGCCTGAGCAGAGACCCCCAAGAAAGTGAGCCAGGGCAAGAGCCCCAAGGCAAGGACAGGGTCAGCATCCTTTAAATCAGTGTAACTGCAGACAGACCAGAAAGGCCAAAGGGACCAGCAGGTGAGGGTGGAGACTGCAGTGCCATGAAGCATCAGAGGACGCGTCATGGCTATGCACCTGGGGAGTGAGAGGGAGGTGACCGGTGAGGCCCCTCGCTGCTGCTACTGCTACTGCTGCAGTTGCAAGACCCTCTGCTAAGCACAGGGCAGCTCAAGAGGAGGCCACCAGAGGCTGGCCCAGGGCTGCAGGACAGGTAGTACACCCCTCCATCAGCAGGATCCAAATCACTTCCTGATAGCTTAAAGGGGGTGGGAGAAAGGCCAGAATAATTAAAGAAGGGACACAGTTCAAGACCCACACATCTGCAAGAACAGTCAGATCATTCACTTTTGTCATCCCCTGGCTCACTCCTCACTGAATGTGGACCACAGGCCATGGCTACACTCTTGCCAGAGTCACAGTGAGTAAAATGACCCAGGTATGGCCCCAGTCCAAGAAAGGCAAGTTAGACAAACATACAAGGAAGGCAAATTTAATTACGTAACAGACATTCTAATGAAAAGCATCGTTTAAATGGGGTCTGCAAAGGTCACCAGAGGAAATAAAAAGCTAACTACTAAAGGGCATAAGTACCAATCAGGGAGACAGGTCAGGAAGGCAGAGTCAGAGGGGGCAGGTGTCCAGAGAGTAAGGAGACCAGCGTAGAAGAAATGGGAAATGCAAGGAGTCGGCAGGGCTGCGAGGCAATGTACCCATGGTGGAACCTGTGCTCCCCACCAAGAGCCATGGGAGCCAGAGAAGGGTTAGTTGTGGGGACAGCACATCTTTTTAAAGGTTCCCTTAGACGGCTGCATGGAAAGTAGGTGGTACAGAGGGCAAGTATAGAAAACAGTGACACAGATTCTTGTCATTTGAAAGAAAGGTGGTGACAGAAGCCTAGCACACATTCTTCAGGTGGAGAAAAGAGCTGCACAGAGTCCAGGAGCACGTGTTTCCATGAGACAGGGGACCATAGGCCCCATGAAGGATGAGACACCAGTGGCCTGCAGGGACTAGGCCACTGGTGCAGACAGAGGGAATCGTGGGCCCCAGGAAAGATTAAGTGCTGTGGGGACTGGACCAGCAGCGCAGACATGGGGCACAGGGTGCCAGGGGCCTGTGGTGAGTGGGCCATTATAGACAAAGGTAACAACATAGAAACCAAGGGTGCAGAACAGCATCTCTCTAGGGCAGCAGCACTCAGTCAATGACTCTTCCTTCATTCAGAACTGACTGAGCAGGGGCCAGCCTATGCTGAATATCAAAAATACAAAAGGGATCATATTCCCAGAGTCTACACTGAAGCAACAGGAGAGAAAGCCAACCAGGCTCAATCTCCACAAACTCCAGGAGGAGCCTGGCAACAGTCGGCACAGGGATGGCTCTCAGCGTGCCAAGTCATAGGCAGAGAGAAAGCCCCGTCTGCTGAGTCATTTCCTTGCCACATCCTGGAGAGGGGAGGTATGGGCTTCTTGGGTGGTCCTCCCTGGGCCTCACAGCAGGTCACTGGGCTCAAGAGTTGGGACTCAAGACTAGCATCCCATGTGAGAGCTTGGCCTGGCATCACCAAGGACTGGTGCAGAGCCCATGTTGAGCAAGTACCATTGTGTCTCTAAAATGTGTATCATTAGGGGGCACGGAAGTGTCTTTGAGGACACATGAAAACAACCATCAGACACAAGCTGTACCAACAACTTCTGCTGAAGTCCATTTATATCAAGTGCTACCAAAAGCCAAATGAACACCATGAGGCCTCTTGTCTATGTCCCTGACAACCCAAGGGACCAGCCCGTGCCAAGACAAAAACCGGTTTGACAAGCATGAGACCTGGCGGACAGCAGCTGCGGGAGGCAATCCAGGCCAGCACAGGTGGCCATGCCATCACTAACTCTGCTCTTGCCCACCATATCTCCCAAAGCAAATCCTATCCTCTCCACCTGACACATACCTATCACCCACCTGACACTGCTACTGGCCACACATACAGATGTACCTTGTTACCTGTGGCACCCACTGGGAACTCCCAGTTCTATTCCCCAAACACTCTCAGTTCCTCAAACACTGACGACAACAAAAGACAATTATAGCAACAAGCCCACAGCTTGCTTGCTGCACCAGGCACCAGCCTGTATCCTTTAGAGGTAACTTCACCCTCACAGCCCCACTAGAGCCATCCTCTTCATCACCATTCTGACAAGCAAGATGTGGAAAGGCTAATTAAATTGTTCAAGGACAAAGTGCCAAGATTTGAACACAGGCAGCCCATGTGTGGAGTCAGCAGGAACTGTTCGCCCTCGCTGCCAGTACTGCAGGGACAACGTGACACCCACTCAATGCTTGGAGCATGCAACCCAGCACCCTGAATCTCATGTGCCTGTCACTGGCTTTGCGGACTCTGAACAGCTTGAGAGCACCGTAACTCATGGAGACACTGGCTGACAAAGGTGACATGGCCTCATTAAGCTCCAAGACAGTTTAAGAGGATGGCTTAACTACTTTGGACAAAGAACAGTTGAAGAGCCACATTAAGAATTATGACTATAAGCCAGGCATAGTGGCATCAGCCTGTAATCCCAGCTACTCAAGAGGCTGAGGCAGGAAGATCGCAAATTCAAGGCCAGCCTTGGCAACTCAGTAAGAGCCTATCTCAAAATAAGAAAGGGCTGAGGATGTGTCTCAGTGGTAGAGCTCTATGAATCCTATTTCCAGTACCACTGTGGGGGAGGGGAGAGTATTATGACTATAATGCTGATCTTAACTCACTCTCGGGAGTCAACAGAGAAATTAGTGCCTGGTCAGGTAGTCTTCAATATGGATGGGGTGACAACCTTCCAATGATTTACACTAAACTCTTTGCTACATAAGAACACATGTCCACATGCTGCCTGGGCCCAGGCCCCAGGGCAGGGCAGGGAGGTGACCCCAGGGAAAGGTAGCCCCAAAGCAAATGTACCAGCTCAGCCCATCCCAGGACCAGGAGGCTCTGTGGGCACCTCGGAGGGACAGTGATGCAGGTGCTTCCAGCCTTGTCACTCTGGCAACTGCAAGTAAAGGCTCTTCTGCCCAGAGGCAGCAAGATATGACCTTCCAAACTGCAGCCATCAGAGTGAACACAAGTCTGGAGCAGAGCAGACAGTACTTGATGGATGATGGGACAAAGGGCTCATCAGCCCCAAGAGCCTGGCCCAGCTAGCTGGAGTGTCCAAAGCAGATGGATAGGCACCAGCTCCGTGTCCACCATGCTCAGCAGCTTCTCTCCATTTGGCCTTAGAGCCAGCTCTGCCTTAAATCAAAATCAAGGAAGGTGACCAAGGCTTCAGCCAAGCTGGACAATACTGAGCACACAGGATTCATCATTCTGGACCCCACTGAGGTAGAAAAATAAGTCGCAAGGGCCTGGATGGCACATGTCAGATGCTACTCAGATACCTGGGCAGCCCTATGCTAGACAATGTTCAGGAACATAGGCCTCAAGTGACAAGGGTCTGGATGGCATGTGGGTGCTGTTCAGGGACCTAGGATGTAAGCTATGGAGACAATAGGCTTGCGTTCAAGTCCTGTCTCCACTACTTCCTAACACATCAACCCAACACTCAAGTGCCTCATTTGCAAGACAGTGTTTATCAACGTGACTGCTCCAGAGCTATCTTTAAGGTTCAAGTCAGATACTGCATAGGAAGCACTTGGTGCAGGCTTAGCTCAGGCAAATGCCATCAATACTGATGGCTCTCAAAATCACCCTCGTCATCATCATGACAATAGATGAGGAGCAGAACCCTGGATTCTGGCAGGCCCTGAGAGGCCCAGTTCCCTCCACCACTCCTCTTTAGGGTATAGCCTTTATTTGCAGCAAAGCAGAGAACCCCCAAGGAGCAAGACTCCTAGAATCTCTGTACAAATCTCCCAATCTTAGTTGTTCAATATTCTCCAGAACATAGCGACCTGTCACCTTCAGGGTCTGCATAATGACAGCATAGCCACAGGAAGCCTCCTGCCCCTCCTGCAGAACCAGGACAGCAGTCAGTGGGTATGTAGTCAGATCTAGGCCCTTGGATTCCTGGACACTAGCAAGCCCCAGCAAGGGCAGAAGGGGCTCCAGGGAAGCACTTGGGGAGGTCTGTGCAAGGACGGTGAGCAGAGGATGTATCTAGATCTGTCCACTCACTCTAAACAACTCGCTTGTCCTCAGTCTCATAACTAGGAAGGATGTTATCAGACTCCAAGAACCAAAACCAAGACAAGGACAGCAGAAAGGGCAAGGCTCCCACACTACAATCAGATTCCACTCAAAGGTGAAGAGAGTTCTGAGACAAGCCCTGACAGACCTATTCATATCCATGATCAATGGGGCCCCTGGGCCACCCAAGGATGAAGAAAAGAAAAACAGAGTGTTCCTGGACTGGTGGTTCATGACAATACTTTCATGGAAATGAGCACTCAGATTCCGTAAAGCACTTCCTACTGCCAGAGCGCAAAAGCCTTACAAGGTCTCCATGAACACGTTGCCCTTGGACTACAGAGTAAGAATCTACCCCAACCCCTGGCTGCACAGCCAGCCAAAGGACCCTTCTCACCATACTGCCACATCATCATTGATGGCCATGGGCTGCCAGACACCAGGTTTGTAGCCCTCAGAACAACCCTACAGACAGACACACACTCCCTTTTGAGATAAGGAAATGCACTGGAGTAAACCCAGACCTACTCAAACTAGCACCTTCCCACTTCCTGCCATGTGGAAGGACTCGTGAAGTTTCCTGTCCCTTCATTGCCAGACATGATGAGGAGGAAGCACAAGCCCTACCATCAGGCTTTCCAGACCACAGCCTTGTAGACCCAGACAGAACATTAAGAGAGAGAATTCCACGGTGGTGCACATCTGCAATCCCAGGAGTCAGGAGGATAAGGAAGGAGGATTACAAGTTCAAGGCCAGCATGGGCAACTTAGAGAAACCCTCTCTCAAAATAAAAAAATCAAAAAGGACTGGTGCTGTAGCTCAGTGGCAGCAAACAGAAGCCCTGGATTATAGCTCCAGCATCACAAAAAAATAATAATCATTTTAGTTCAATGTAGAGTTCAGAATTGTGCTGCACCAGTATGGAGGAGTCAGAAGCCATATGCGTCTCAATGCTAGAAAATACTTTCTCATTCCTAGCTGGCTGGTGGCCAGCAGGTGGCTCTGGGGTACAACATCATTTGATCTTCCTCAGCATCCGTTAGGGCAGGATGTTCAATGTCCCTGCATCTCATTCACACAGAGCTCGGGTCAGAGCCATGCTTAGTGGCTGTCCCCACTCAGAATTCTTCCTGCTGGGAGAGTCACAGCTCTGCCCAGAAACAGGCCAGAGTCTATTACATAACTAGAGAGTGGACAACAGAAGCCTGAACCCCCACAGTACAGTGAAAACCTCAAGTAGGAGACAGACTTGGAGGACCCGCTGACTCACTCTCTGGTTTCCAGCTTCACAGTGACAGACACCAAGTTACTGAGACAGTGCACACAGGAAGAAGCAGCCTTCTGTTAGATCAGCAAAGGAGGAAAACTGTGACACCCAGGTGAGTGCTGCTCAGGAATGATGAGCTTCTGTTGCTTGTGGCATGGGGTGATGCACAACATCTGTCTTCTAAAGGCCAAGCTCCTGGAGATCTGCATGCCACCAACCATCCCACTACAGGGACGCATCCTAAGGAATCAAGCACCATGCTACAAAAGTCTACGACAGGGCTGGGGTTGTGGCTCAGTGGTAGAGCGCTTGCCTAGCATACATAAGGCACTGGGTTTGATCCCCAGCACCACCTAAAAATACATAAATAAAGGTACTGTGTTCATCTACAACTAAAAAAATGTTTTTTTAAAAAGTCTATGATAGCAACATTTAAAATCTGGGGAGGGGGCGCATGAGGAGGAAGAAGAAAAACACCCAGCAGTGGGCTCGTGAAGTATAGAGTAGCCACATAATGGCATATTAAAAAGCTACTAAAATGATATAAATAAATGTTCATTCACAAAGAAGACACAATCCATGGCTCTGTGGCAACAGTGGGTAAGAACACCCATGTGAGAGGACCCCGGACTGCTGGTCTACACAGCCATGGGTAGCATGTGGACAGTCATACCCCATGACACCACAGTCTCAGGTAGGACCATATGTCAGCTCTGCAATAACTATACACCACCCAAGGAGACAAAGCACACCCCACAAAGCCCTTTCCAGAACCACCAACTGCCTGTTGGGCACTGGCCTGGCACCCTAACTCTGCCACATTACCTCTTCCCCATTTTATTTGAATTTCTACCTAATTGCCTTTAAGAGATCCAATGGAAACCTATCAGCCTTACAATGTCTCTATGAACACAATGAAGGCCTGCCACCTAAGGCCAACACAGTCAGCTCAGGACACGAGGGCACAGCCCAGAGCTGGAGGAAGCCATCTCGACCACCAAGGCCAGTGCCACTCTGCCACCTTTGTCTTAGAATCTGGGAGTAAACAAAAAGGCAGGGCCTCTCAGCCCCAACACACAAGGCTCAGCATGTAGGGTCTCAGTTCATTTCCTGAGTACCAGAGGTCCCAGGTCACCCCCGTAGGGAACTGTCCACCCCCATCACAGTGGCAGCCTCAATGCCTGATAGCTACCCACATCTCCTCCCCATTCATCCCAACAGCATGGTTCTTGGCACAGCGATCAAGCCAGGCAGCAGAGGTGCTTGCCAGCCCATCCAAAGCTAACATCTGGGCTAAGGGGCTATATCACAGGTGCCATGTGAAGCCAGAGTACAAGAGGCCAACACACACAAGCCAGAAATAAGTCAATCCTCAAAAAACACTCCAAGTGAGGCAGGGACAGCTCTGGGGCCTCATGTTCCCTCCCTGGGACAATGCCACAAGGCACCACAGCACTCACTCCACAGGCAAGCATGGAGCACTGGGCACTTCCACAGGGTGCCCTGTGACTCACCTCTCCTCCCAGGGCAGTTGCACTGACTCTCAGAGGAACATGGGGCACCTCCTAGGAGGTGGGCAGTGGGCCAGCAATCTTACAGGCCACCTGCCTATGACACAAGCTACTTCCTGAGACACAGACACCATCCCAAACTGATCCAAAAGAAAATCCACATTCACACCCACAAACAGAGGTGGTGTTATGCTACGTGCAGATGGGGCTCTCCCTTCCTCGTGGCTCGCTGGGTAGATACGGATCTGTGGCTACTGGCACACAGCCGGCAGGAGAAGGATGCCAGCAAGTGCCCTTCCCTTTAATAGTCCGTTCTGTTTCGTGGCGTGAAATGAAGAGGATGGAACAGCAAAGTGTTAAAGCTTTAATTCCAAATCACTTTTCATGCCTGTTTCATCTGACAGTGGCTTTGAAAGCAAAAGGCAATCTTTATCATTTGAGCTTTTTAAGTAAATTGATGTGATTATGTCCAACATAACCAAATGCTTCTAAAAGCCGATTTTCAAAGTGACATCAGTCCCCAAAATAAGAAACCCTTCCTTCTGGCTACTAATAAATTATTAAAATACATCTGCACAAGAGGACAAGACTGGGGTTTGATAATCAATGACAGACAGGCTGGCTCCAGGCTCTCCTCACAGACTCACCTGCCAGGCAGTCAGTCTATCAGGATGCCCAGGCCTCTTACCACAGTCACTGCTGCAACTTCTGCCTGTGGCTCTGCTCAAGGCAAGAGCCCAGTCCCATACATACACTTGCTTGACGTAAGCACGAACCAGATGACCCATGGCCCATGGTGGCAACTCCATCTTCTCTAGCACTAAATGATTCGTGGCAAGCATGCAGCCCAGTTTTGGCCAGTGAGGGGCATCTGCTGGACAGCAGTCCTAGAAAGGTTTCTTTGTTCCAGAAAAGACCCAAGAAAGAGGTCTCACCTTTCTGCCTCTGGACATGACACCCAAACCTGGGAAGGAACCTCCAAGCCACAAGAGAAACCAGCCTGAGCAGCTAGCCAGCAAACAAATAAACCATAAACAGCAGTGTAGTATGTATTCTGGCCTTGGTCTCAGTTCCTGGCAAAAGTTCTAAAACTCTTGGGATCTCCTGGGTGGTGGGAGTCTTTTCTTGGTAAGGAGCCGGGTTTATGCTAATGAGGTGACTAGGACAGACCCTTTCCTAGCTAGGATGGGGCTGGTCACAGAAAGACCAGCAATTAGAGCTGAGCACTCAGAACTCTCAGGCCCCCTCACCAGCCTGGGGAGGGGAACTGAAGACTAGGTTGTGGAAACTCTTCAACAGCAAGATTTGGGAGCTTCTAAATGGTAAGCAGATCGTGGTGCTCAAAGGGGGCGCAGATGGTGAAGGCAGGGAAGCTCAGCACCTGATCCCTGCACTATGCACCCTCCCGTTTGGCTGTCCTGAGTTGAATCAGGAATAGTAAATGAGGCACTGTCCTGAGCTCTAGCAAGCCATTAGAATAAGTTATACTCCATGTACGTATAATATATCAAAATACATTTTCCTGTCATGTATATCTAAAAAGAACAAGGAAGCCAGGCATGGGGTGCATGCCTGTAATCCCAGCAACTTGCGAGGGGGAAGCAGGAGGATCTCAAGTTCAAATCCAGCCTCAACAACTTAGCGAGGCCCTAAGCAACTCAGTGAGACCCTGTCTCTAATAAAATATAAACAAAGACTGGGGATGTGGCTCAGTGGTTAAGCACCCCTGGGTTCAATCCCTGGTACCAAATAAATAAATAAATATATATATAAAATAATATATTATATAAATACATATTAAATAAATAAATATATAGATAGTTAGATATATATCTCAGGAAAAAAACTGAGGAGGGAGTCATGGGGCCCCCTGAATTGGTAGGTAGCAAGAGTAGATAACCTGGGGACTGGATAAAAGGACTGGCATCTGCATAAACCTACAAACTCTAGGTAGTGTCGGAACTGAAATGAATCATAAGACACTGAGGTGGTGTCAGAACTGGAGAGGTAGAAAAGAATACACATTTAGTGTCAGGAAGAAAAACCTAATACCAGACCCTGCGTAAAGTCCTATAGCCACCCATCTCTTGGCCTCCTGTTGGGCTAGGAAAGAATGTACTCATTGCTCAAGCCAGTTGGCTGAGATTTTTGTCACTTACAAAGGCCTCAGATGGCTGGCACACTCTCTACAGGTTTTCCATGAGGTCACAAGTCTATACACTTGTACCCCTAGGGGCCAGGTTTCTATACCATGACAAGGTTATCTGGAGCCCACATACTGCTAAAAAGATGAGAATAGTCCTGATCAAGCAGTGACTCCCAAGTCAAAAAGCTAAGCCACTAGGGAGCCAGAGGTACACGTTGTCAAAACTGTCACAGTGCCCCAAGCTGAGTCACACTGCCACACAGTGGGAACTTGGAACTTCCAACCTCACCATCTCAGACCAAGGCAGACCGAACAGTAAACCACAGCCATCCCCAAATGCCACATCTCACATGTGGTTTGAGGTTATTCCCCAGGGTTTCTCAGTGCAGCAGTTATTAGGGGCAGAGCATAGCAGAAGGTTCTCAGGTCACACATACACTGCCCTCAGAAGGGACCAAGGTAATTATCAAGACCCCTTGGCAAGTTCTCACAAGGGTTGTCACAGAAGGAGCACGTCCAGTGCTTTTCCTGGCTTCCTGTGTGGCGATGTGCTCTCCTTCACACACACGCCCCTGCCACCCTTACCAGATTCAAGCTGACGTCACACCAGGCCTTTGGATCTCCAAAACTAAACATACCTCTTTCTGTAAAAAGTACCCACCCTCAGGTACATTGCTACAGCAATGAAAATGGACTACTATACCGAGTGAGACAGGACAGCACCCATCTACCTAATCTCAAGTGCCAGAACACATGCATGCCACAGACATCTGGTCTACCTGCTGGCAATGGCGTTGTTCTTCTCCTTCAGGGAAAGTTCTCGCTGTTGCAGCTCAACAACAAATCTGGAGAGGTCCTCTGGAGTCCTGAGGGATAAAGAAGACATACTCAGTTCCACCTGTCCCCAGAAGTGGGCCTACAGTACTATTCCACATCTGGAATAGAGCTCCAAAACCATGCCAACCACTGGCAATTCAGAGACCAGGATGAGTCTATCATGTGGGCCATGTGCAAGGCAGAGAGCACTCACCACAACCCAAGTCCAGACACAGCCCACCACCAGCCACACAACAGCAGCAGGCTACCTTCATAAGCCTTGGCTTTATTCTACCTGTAAAAACAGGGTGACACATAATGGTGTCACCATGCCAAGGAAATGACATTCACAAAGCGCTGCCCAATTCCTGGCATGGAAATGATGCACAGTAGCTCCTGTCTTTGCTTTTCCTCCAAAACAGCTGCATATACACAGAGTTAAGTGTAGTAAGCTGAAGTTGTGGCTCAGTGGTAGAGTGCTTGTCTCACACATGTGAGGCATTGGGTTCAATCTTCAGCACCACATAAAAATAAATTAAATAAATAAAGATTGTGTCCATCTGGAACTAAAAAATATATATTAAATAAAAAAGAGCTGGGCACAGTGGCACACACCTGTAATCCCAACACTTTGGGAGGCTGAGACAGGAGAATTGCGAGTTCGAAGCCAGCCTAAAAGCAACAGTTGAGGCGCTAAACAATTCAGTGAGACCCTGTCTCTAAATAAAACACAACATAGGGCTGGGGATGTGGCTCAGTGGTATAGTACCCGAGTTCAATCCCTGGTACCAAAAAAAAAAGAGTAGTAACAGCACAGCCCCACACACGTGCTGCAGCAGGATTCTCAGAACTATTCCAGATTGACTGTCCTAGTCGACGCACAACAGTCCTGTTCTTTATGTTTTCAAATTTCAATGAGAAAAGGGAGACTCCAAGATGCCATCTGGCGGTTCACAGTCCACTCGGCCCATGAGCTCAGCTGGACTCAAAGTGAGCCACATCTTCTGACTAGTCCATAACCGAACATGTCCCAGAACTCCGTAAATTTGCGAGTAGCATGAACAGTGCCAGACACACATGTGGGGCACATAGTGAGAGCTCCCAACATGGCACGGTCAGGCGGCACGCAAGCCCAAGATCAAGGACACATCCTGCTTTCCTCTCCACCTACCAGAGCAAGCACAGGGCTATGGGGCCATGTAGTGTAAGACAACCCATAGCCCTGTCACCCTCTAGGAACACCACTGCTTCACTAAGTGGGTGAGAAGAGCCCCTGCCACAGAGGCCATGACTCTGGCTATAGCAAGGCAGCCCTCCATGCAAGGGGGCACTGCACCAAGCTATAGGAGAGTGCTGCTGGCCACCCTCCACACCAGTGGCCTCTCGCACTGCCATTTCTCAGGCCAATGTTGAAGACACTCGCTGTTCAAGAGGAGACACTAATCCTGGGCCACAGAGTATCTATGGTCCCCCTGGGCAGGGCCCTAGCAGCACCCGGCACAGGTAAGCCACCCCCACCACAGTTCAGACACTTGGCTATGGACTGAACTCTATCCTCCTGAAGTTCCTATGCAGAAGCCCTACTCCCACGGGATGGGATTTGGATATGAGGCCCTGGGGAGGTGAATAGGGTTAGGTGAGGTCAGATCGGTGAGGTCCTCACAGTGGGGTCAGCATCCTGATAGAGACACAAAGAGCCTGTTCTGTCTCTCTTTCCTGGCCATGCAAGGACAGAGCAGAGGCAGCTATCTACAAGGCAGGAAGGGCCCTCATCAGAAACACCAGCCTCCAGAACAACAATAAACTCCTGCTCCAAAGCCCCATCTGTGAATTTGTCATAGTAGCCCAACCACATTGAGAGGCTGCTCTAGCAGAAGAGCCATGCAAGTGGGCCAGTAGCACAGGCACTCAGGAAATGGCTCAGGCCCAGTGTGTCTCCAACTAGGCACTCAACCCCTAAGCACAACTTCATGTTTCTAAGTACACAGAAAATAAGTAAAATGTATGGACTTACATTCATTGAACACACCTAGAGAGCTTCACCCCAAATGTACCCAGAGTTCACCTCCACACCAAGTGATAGAGATCAAGAGGTTTTTAAGAAGCCTCTGTGAACTTCTTACAATGATAATTCGTGTACTACTTGTACGAGTATAAACAAAAACAGAGGAAAAGCCACAGCAGGCTCCTGGGGTAGGAAAAGATGCCAGAAGCACCCAGCCAGGGGAGTAGGGAGCCTGGACAAGACGAGGTGCCAACCACACACTGCTCAGCCCAGCACAAGCCCAGAAGAAGAGGGCACAGAAGAAGAGGGAGACAAACCACAGGAAGCCCTGGAATTCAGGAACAGGCTCAGGGCTGGAGGAAGAGCACAGAGCTAGTCCTCCCACCACCTGTCCTGAACTCCACAGGAGCGAGCCCTCGGGAGCTGCGGATCATGGAGGATTTCTGCACAGTCACAGCCATCACGCATCTCAAACCAAAGACCAGAGGCCCACACACCTCCGACTGGCAGGAAGAGTGTTTATTTTCCGGAAGCCTCCTGACCTGTGTGTGGTTAAAGCTACTCAGAGATGCTTACCCAGGGCGCTCCAGGGATTAGGTAAGTGCTTATAACTAGAAGGAGTCACACCAAGTGCCATTATGGCCTAAAAATAACACTGACAGTCCATTCTGAAACTCGTACTTCACAACTTCAAAGTGGGAGGCATTTGGGGCCTCAGGAGCCTCCGACACAGAGATGACAGGAAAGTGACAGTTCCAACTGCAGCCCAGGCTGTGACACCTGCTGCGGAAAACTCTGGCTTCAGCTGCGATGCCTTTCACATCCTAACGGGGGCTTTCAGGGAAAAAGTCTTTTTGTTCCATCTGCAGCTGAATTTTGATGCAAACTCAGCTGTGTGCAGAATAGACGAGGGCTGGGGGATCGTGCCCACTGCTCTACCCCTGAGGCAAAGGCAGTTGCAGCCGCAGCTATTTTGGGGTCCTATAGCAGATGCCACAGCACTTACAGAAGCCTAAGTGCCAGTTCCACCAAGTCTGAAAGACACCTGATCCAGAGGATACCAGAGTCTAAAGTGAATCAAACACCAACAGCCACAAGAGCAAATGAGAAACCTTGAGCTTCTCCTAAGGTGTCATTATTTTTTTTTTCCCAAAGAATAGGAACCCACAGGACATAACCACCATACTGCTGGGGCTGGGCTTCAGCCAGGGCCCAACCAAACGGAGGGAATACAACACAAGCAAGATGGGCTTTTTGTTTTCGCAAAAAGTATGCCAAAACAGGAACGGAAAATACTAGACAGCAAATACTTAAAGGAATGGCAAGTGCTGAGGGCTGCAAACCCATGCAGGCAGCCTAGACTTGTCTCAATAATGTAACACAACTGCTTGGGAAAAGGGATGCAGGTTACCCTGGGCTGACACTGATGTGGCTGCGTATGTGGTGCCCAGGACGGGGGAGAAGCAGCTACTGAATTCCTGGGGAGGAGGGACTAAATAACTCCAAGCAGTGCAGCAGCTTCACCCTGGGCCAGCTCTAGCAGGGCTACTTGCAAGGGCTGTGCCTACTGCTCACACCCCTGAGCCTACCAAGTAGGAGGTTGCAGTCTGGTCCTAAGGTCATAGCCACTCAGGCTTCAGGAGACTCACAAAGGGCATTAGCCCATCTCACCATCTGAGTACAGGGTTGCTCTGTAACATCCGGGCCTTGGTACACAATGCCACTGACAAACCTTCCACAGCATCCATTTCCCATCAGCACAAAAAGCCGTTCCTGCTCTGTGGACAGTTCAGGGCTGGCTGTTGTCTCAGGCACAGTGGCCTGCCATGCCTCCCTCCAGGCCCATCCACAGATGAGAGGCCCCCAGCAACAAAGGCCTGAAAGCCCCTCACCCTGTGGCAAGCCTCCCCCACAGTAAAAAGCATTTTCAAGTGGAAACAAAGTCACATCAACTAACTGAGAAGGAGCGAACAAGGAGGCTGGTGCTTCTCAGATTTGCTGTCTTCCAAAGCCAACAGCACAGTCACACTTGGCCTCAGGCCCCTCATGTCCCTTTTCCAGAATACTTTCCCCTAGATACTCAAACACCTCGCTCCTTCATCCATCTCCAGGTCACATACATCAGGTTTCCAGCTGGGCCTCCCAAGCATCCCATCTGAAACTGTGGACCCCACCACCCAGCTTCTCCCCACATCCCCCTGGGCACCACACTGCCTCCCAGCCCACCACCCTCAGATACTTGCTCCCCCTATCAGGTTATCGTCTTTCTCCCTCAATTACAATGAAAGCTCCCTAAAAGAAGGGACATTTTACATTTTGTTCTGTTTTCCCCCGCCACTGATGCAATCACAGACTTCCAGAAATGTATGTGAAATGAAGGAAAAATCATGATACCTTTCCAGAGCAATACCACGCAGCTCAGTTCTGAGAAGTCTAAACCCAGACCACTGGATTCCAAGTCCAGGGTTACTGATTAAATAAACTTTACCCACCCATACAATGTCATCTGTGTAAAATCAAAAGAACGCTGAATTTTTCTACATATTAAAATGAAAGATCTCCAAAATGCATTGCTAAATAAAAGCACAAAAAAAAAGAATGTAATCGTTCTATGCTGCCATTTATATAAAAGAAAAAATATGCATGGTTGTACTGGATTATGAAAGTATTAAAAATGCCTCAAGGATGAAAAAGAAGTAACACTGGCTTCCAAAGAAGAGGACACAAATGGGCTAAGAGATTTACTTCTAGATACCTTTAAAATGTGTAAAATATTTTGTGCCAAGGAAACATAAAAGCTATTCAATAAATAATTTCTCAAAGCTCAGCACTGTAACCTTGTACTTCAGAATCAGGTACTATATGAAAATTTTGTAAAAAGAAAACAAATTATTCCCACAGCAGATTAATGCATAGAAATCAAACTATAACTATTTACAACAAAACAATCCTACCATTTGTAAAAGATGTTTAGCTGTGTACAGACTATACCACAAATAATTTGCATTATAAATGGGGCAATGATGTATTAGTGAAAGACCTCCTACCTAAAATAATCAAGACTGGCAATTGATCCCAAAAGGTAGTTAAGAGGGGAACTGAGCCTGGAACAGTGGCACACGCCTGTAATCCCAGCACTTGGGGAGGCTGAGACAGGAGAATCGTAAGTTCAAAGCCAGCCTCAGCAACAGCGAGGTGCTAAGCAACTCAGTGAGACCCTGTCTCTACATAAAACACAAAATAGGGCTGGGGATGTGGCTCAGTGGTCACGTACCCCTGAGTTCAATCCCTGGTATCACAAAAAAAAAAAAAAAGAGGGGAATTAGATGTATGTATTTCAAACAACTTAAAACATAAAAATACACAAGTATTCCCTAAGCCGCAAATGTCTTCTTCAAATCCAGGTCAACTAGAGCTTTATCTTATATTTTTGCATAAACCACACACACAACAAATAACTTATGACTTTTAAGTTTGTTTCTTTGAAGTGGACACCAACATTCTTTCTAGATTTTACAAATTTTCCTCTTAGCCTTTCAGAGTCAATTTGCCTGATTCAACAGCAATTTTTCAAGGATTTGTCTTTAAGACTTTCAGAAGGATCCACCTTCGTATTCAAAGAAATACTACTTCCGTTACACATTCACTTTTCATTAGCCTCCACAGACCTAAAGTATGTGATGACAACAGCAATGGCCACCCCTAAACAGTTGCCAGTGTGGCGGTGGGTCAAGGCCACACTTCTTGCCTCTAGCTTGAAAGTGGGCATGTAAATGACCACCTGGGGCCTTTAAAGACAGGTTTTTCCACATGAAATACAAACTTTTAAAAAATTAAGACTGGGGCTGGGCACGGTGGCACACACCAATAATCCCAGTGGCTCAGGAGGCTGAGGCAGGAGGATCACAAGTTCAAAGCCAACCTCAGCAAAAGCAAGGTGCTAAGCAACTCAGTAAGACCCTATCTCTAAATAAAATACAAAATAGGGCTGGGGATGTGGCTCAGTAGTCGAGTACCTCTGAGTTTAATCCTTCGTACCAAAGAAAAAAAGAAAAAAGAAAAAAAAAAATAAGAATGGCTCCCTAGTATAAGAGTCACGGTGCCGCAGGATCTATCAGAGTTAAGACCAGAGTGTACTGGTCAGGCCATGTGTCAGGCAGGATAATGGACCTTCCAAAGCTGCAACTCTGCTGCCCATGCACACCTGCTTAGAACTGCAGAGTCCTGCTGCCCCCACACACCTGCCCCATACTGCAGTGTCCAGACTGCAGGAATCATATAGAGAACAACACATGCATAAGCCACACTCATTTTCAAAAAGCAGACTCCACAAACCTCAGAAGCATCAAAAAAAAAATAGCTTACAGAGCTAACATCTTGGATTCAGAAATCAGGCCAGTGCTCAAATTCTACCTCCACTAGTTATCAACTACATGGCCTCTGACCAATCAGCAGACATCGCCTAGTCTCAGCCCCTCCTCTGGAAAATGGATGTCGAGAGAGAGCCAGACTCAGCAGAGAGACTGTGCCTTGGAGTCAGTGAAGCTCAAGTTCAGATCCCAGCCCAGCCTCAGCTTCTTCGTCTGTGAAGAAAGAATCACACACGTCTGTGAAGTAGGATCACACCTCCCACCTGACCACCACATTAGGGACATCCAGCCCCTAGGGAGCCTTTGTGATGATTCCTGTGTCTCTGCGACAGTGTCCAACACCAACCCCACAAACCTCTACCAATTGCTTGGGCACTGGCAGATGACATGCCTATTCAATTCTAGTAACACAAAATGGAGAGGGTAAATTTATTAAATGACAGACCCAGAGACTAAAACCACACAGAGAAGCAGGAAAGACCAATGGACTGTAGGCAAGATGCAAAACCCCTGCAGTGGGGGGAACAAAAGAAATCAACTCTTGGAATACAATGGGAAGGGCAACCCTGGTTCACAAGCAGGATCTGCGGACAGACTTGGGCATCCTGTGTCTGAGGTGATCTCACTCAACAAATCCAGCGAGCACTGTCACATAGTGGTCTAGTCTCAAGCCCTGCAGAACGCTCTAACACACACACACAGCTGCAGGCCAGCCCTGGAGACTTCCTACCAGTTGGGATGGTCAGGCAGTCACTGTGCACTACATTCCCAAGATCAGCACAGCAAGGAAGCACAGCGGAGGAAGAGGACATGTGACAGGAGTGAGGCGTGCACACCTCATACGCAGTCAGGACCCATGCCTGAAAAGGTGACACCTACCACAGACTGAGCATCACAGAAGTGAGCAGTGCAAGCTCAGGGGGGAAAATTTACAGAAGCTCCAGGTCAAGTGAAACTTGACAGGAGAATTCCACTCAAAGAACTTCCTAGAGAGAGAAAGTGTTGTCTGAAGGGGACCTGCACACACTCCACACGACTCACAGAGCCACGCCCACACCTGTGTGGTTCACAGTATGCAAATGCTCAGCGCCCACACTGCAGGCTTGGGGAATGCTACAAACTCAGGGCTGAGCCCAGTCACCTGCTGACTGAGAAATCAATAACCTAGATGGCTCAGGAAAGGCACTGCCCAGAAAAGCCAGGAAAGCGCTGCCACCACTGGGTCCACCTCCCTCCTATTCCATCACCTGGACGCCATTTCTGTGGAGCTGGAAGAACTAGACCATGAGAAGCAGCAGCACATGACCTTGGGGAGAGCACATGACCTTGGGGAGAACAAATTCTGCACCCAAGTCACCACAATAAACCAATTACCACTAGCCTTGACACGAAATTACAAACGTGTGGGTTTCAGCTCTGTGGGATGGAACAGGGTGGATATAAGAGGTCTGTGAGGTGGCAAACTCCCAAACCTGAGGAACTGCAGCAGACTAGGGCAGGCTGCTGGAGGAGGGGCAAGACAGTGCCTCTGGGGACGACAGGAAAGCGTACAGAGACAGAGCCAAGCAAGAAGGGGGACCCTGTTGCTCTGCTCTCACTCAGCTGTGGTTTCGCAGCTCTTCTGCCAGGGACTGGCCTCCCACCCCTCCCTCGTGAGGTCCAGATCTCATCAGTTGTCCAAAGCCAGCATTGCAGCTTAACTGCTTCAAGCAAACGAGCCTCGTGGGTCCCCAGACACATGTAAATAAAATGAAGAAATTTCAAATTTACAGTTGCTGCCTTCGAATTCTTTCTCCCGGCTCAGGAAGGATTAAAAGGACTTCAAAGCAGCCTGGGTCCCAATTAAGCCAGTGTGACCACCGCAGGGATGCTGGAACACTCCTCTGATTAACAAGAGGCGCGCTTTGAACTGTTCGTGCTAAAAAAAGCTCTTAGAACCTCTCAAACAAATGCTGTAATTTCTCTCCCACTTCCCTCACTCTTTGGAAAAGTTGATCCTCTGAATGCTTTAAACATTCAGAAAGCAGCTGGATAACAGCCCCAAACACAATTTCAGCAAGGAGCTCAGAACAGGAGCAGGGACACAGGCCTTGTGCAACTGCACACAGCAGGCTGGGCTTTTAGGACAGCACTGGAGGCCTGAGACTACACAGTGCCATCACACTGGTGTGAGGCCAGCGTAGCTGTGATGGGGAAAGGTCTTGGCAGAACACTACATTCTCACTTCACCTCAGCCTAGGTGGCCCCAGTGACAGATCTCACACAGAGGATCCCTAAGGAAGAGCATGCCAAAGGCAGAACCTGGCCCTGGAGAACATCCCTGACACTGACCTGAACAGTGCTGCACAAAGCACCTGTACAAAAATGGCCAGAGCTGCTGGAGACTAGGGTCAGCAGAACAGGCAGAACCTCCCTCCACACCAGAGGCAGGCACAGCTCACCGGGTCGAAGTGCCTAGGAGGGCCACATGATTCAGAACGGGAGGCCACCCACTGTGGACAGTGACATCCAACGTGCAAAGAGAGACAAGATGTCCTATATAGTGGTGACTCGCTCTGGGCAACACACCTGTGGTTGGACGTGGGCTTGGGAGCCGGTCAGGGACATCAATCACACTGTGACTTCAGAGATCCCAGCTCACCATTCCCAATAGTCCCACTCTCAACTGTGCCTTTAACATTAAGCATTAGAAAAGCCCTCCTGTAATACCTGCAGCCCATCTATTCTACCTGTGAGGATTTCTTTCAGGGAGATGCAGAAGACCGCAGGGAGAACAGTGAGTTAAAAATGAAGTCAATCTGGCTGCTGGGGAACAATCAAAGCAATGCACGAACAAAGGACGTTACCGGATACAGAAACTCAGAGAGAAACCATCATTAGTAAGATGCTCTCTTTGAACTCACTGAGTAATAAAAGGAGAGAAAATGTCTCAGAACTATGGAAAAGAAAAGACTACATACAGGCAGAACTGAACTGTGGTTTCAGGCTGGCCCTGAGCTTGCTGTGTGGCCCTGGGCTACTTACTTAACCTTTCTGAACTTTGGTTTACGCATCTTTAAGTGAGAGTAATGAACTAGGATACCACATCCTGATTTGTGATTCTCTCCAAAAACAAAAGCTGCCTAAGAATCTGTTCCCTCTGATTATGTGAATGATGTGAGAGAACAAGACTCCAAGCAGAGGGTGTAGCGAGGGCAAAGTCCCGAGGCAGAGTCACATAATGGGGACCCTGGGAAGGCTGAGACAGCAGGCCTGGGGCAGGGAGAGGTAGAGGGTACATTGAGGACTGCAGTTAGAATTCAAGACATGATTCTCAATGGATGGTGGCTTAAGTGAAAAGACTACTAAGCTCTGTGGCCATATTCTAGATGGTTTTGTTTGTTTGTTTGGCACTGGGGATTGAACTCAGGGGCACTCAACCACTGAAACACATCCCAGCCCTATTTTGTGTTTTATGTAGAGACTCATTGAGTTACAACTCATTGAGTTGCTTAGTGCCTCGCCGTTGCTGAGGCTGGCTTTGAACTCATGATTCTCCTGTCTCAGTCTCCCTAAGTGCTGGGATTACAGGCGTGTGCCACTGTATCCAGCTTCTAGATGTTTTTTAAAAGGAGACGTACACCCAAGTTCACCTGAGTGCTGCTTTAACGGTGAGAAGAAAACAACCCAAATACCCAGCAAGGGAAAGGAGGCGAGGCGAGGGCAACTGGGCTATGAAACGAGGGCTTCGCTGCAAGATGGGCGGGGACCAACAAATGGCTCTGCACAGGGCTGTATGTTCACGCTTCTCCTCAAAGCCCCTCGGTGCTGGAGTGCAGAATGGGCTGCAAGTCCCAGAAGGGAGACAGGAATCATCAGGTGGCCTCTGCACTGAAAAAGGTTTGTAAATGGTGTGACAGCAGTAGGGGTGGGCCAGAAGCAGTGACCTGAGGGAAGCTGAGGGAACAGAATCAACCAGTTGACAGGCAGACAGAGGAAGGGATCAGGGACAAGACCAGGGAGCTGGCTGGGCACAAGTGGTGGAGCCAAGCCCCAGCAGAGACCTCAGGAGAACAACTGCCCGTGGCCATGGCAGGCAGAAGCACAGGCGCTCAAGAGCAGGACAGCTTCCTTTTCTCAGCATTTCTGAGATCACTGTTGGAAGACAAATAATTTGCCAAGACAGGCAAAACTCAACAGTGCCTCCACGGGGCCCCGTGTTGCTCGCTGCTGTGCTTTCAGGGGAAAAGAGAACTAAGGAGAAGACTCTAAGAATCCTGACTCTCACTTGAAAAGAAACAG
The DNA here is from genome assembly GCA_028644305.1 of Xerus rutilus. Taxonomy (NCBI): domain Eukaryota; kingdom Metazoa; phylum Chordata; class Mammalia; order Rodentia; family Sciuridae; genus Xerus; species Xerus rutilus. The sequence continues at coordinate 12,687,627 of CM053415.1, read as the reverse complement.
CAAGTAGGGCATTCGCTGAGCCTCCTGAGGCCACAGCTATCTCTGTCCCCATTGTACAGATGAGATTCAACAACCAGCCTGGGCTCACGCAGCCATGAGGCAGCAGCAAGATCAAACCAGGCTCCTAACAGAAAGCCAAAGGCCAGTCTGCCTCTGGGATGCCAGAACCAAAGTTCAGACATAGGCATGTGCACACACACATGTGCACACACATGGTCAATTTGCCCCAAGAGCATCCCCTGGTTACAGGGTTCGGAAATGCTTCGACATCCCCTTGCCACAAGAACAAAGCAGAAAGGCACTGCGGCTGAAGTGAGCAGTCACCAGGTTGCTTGATCTGGACTCCACTGCTGTGGCACTTCCAAGGGCTTCAATGAAAGAACAGCACCCACCCCATCACACTGTGAAGGACACATGCAACACACAGTGTGAGACCAGAGGAAATGTAGCAAACAAGCCAATGGAAACCTTGGCTCTTAGGTCCACTGCAGCCACTCACCACGCTGAGCCTGAGCCAAGTGAGCACAGCAATGAAGCTCGCCTGGGTGGGACACTGCAGTGGTGCCTTTTGTATATCAAACTGGCCTTTTGCAAACAAAACAGGCACTGCTTTCCTCAAATCCAAGGGGAACTGCCAAATATAAGGCAGATGAAAGCAGAGCAGATTTTTTTCAGGAGGACACAGAAAGCCACTCAGCAGCTCCCAATTCCTATAGAAATTTGCAAGGTGTAGGGTCCAAGGCACCGCTGGGATCTGAAACCATCTACTAAATCCCAAAGCACATCCTTAGAGTTCTCAGTTACTGGCATGTTCACAAACCCCACCAGCCACACGGTGCCTCATACAACCCTCAAGCAGGAAGGACATGAGTGTCGTGGCTGCTGAACAGATGAGACAGCCAAGTCTCTGGGTGGCACATCACTGGTGGCTGTTGAGGCAAAGTATGACCTAACTGTGAAGGCTGCTCTCACCACCTCACTGTCCTCTAAAGCAAGGAATCAACTCTTACCAAGGTCCTGCAAAACCATCCCAGCTTCATGGGATAGTGAGGGATGGGTAGACGAGGCCAGAGGAGGCTTTAGAGGTCCTGATCTGCTTCTCTCCAATGACCTGGAGGTCTCAGGGTAACAATAAGATGGAGAGCAACAGGGTATGAACATCACACTGCTTGGGCTTAGAGGTGAGGGCAGGCAGAAGGGACTATTCATGCATCCCAGGCAAACACATGTATGAGGATGTGGGCCCAGCTGCGTGCCTGACCCCAGCAGCCCGCCTACTCACCCTGAAGGCTAATACTTTGTGGGCCTGGCTTCATGTGGTTGTCTCCCCAACATCGGACGATCTGGAAAACAAATAACTTAGGCCTCAAGAAGGCTCCGAAGGGCAGTATCCTGCAGACTTTCCGGCAATGCTGAGCCAGAATCATCTGCTTACTACACTGTGTAGCTCAGGGCCAGCAGTTCCCCCAAGAAGCTCTATCTCCTCAAGATACAAAAGCAAAAAAAAAGGCCACGTGAGCCATCAAAATGACTCCATTTACTGAGCCACTCAGTACCAGGTACCCAAACCTCACAAGAACTATCTTGTTAGTTCACACAGCCTGGGATAGCTAGGTCATCCCCAATGGGGCAATTGCAAACTAAAGGCACTGCCCCTCGACCTTGGTGGGCAGTGTACTCAGGATCCAGCCCGTACCATGGCATAGTCAGCTGTATGCTTAGGATGGCTGCAAACTCTCCTTGCTGCATTCGTTTGTTGTGTCTGACAACAGCAACAGCACGACCCACCTCAACAGGTAACAGGGAGCACAGAGGTGGTGCCACCAAGCTCAGGGCATCAACCGGCACCTGCAGGTGCTCACCACGCTGCCTTTGACCCTCATGGCCCTGTGGGGTGAAGTCAGAGGGATACAGGCTGTAGCACCAGGCAACTCACAGGAACATCTGCTTGGTGGTCTGTGCACACAGGAGGGTCCAGGGGAGCAGGCACCCTAAATGCACACCTCTAGCTGCAACAGCAGCCCCTGCTGGCACCCCAACACTAGCAGCAGATTCTCCTGTCCTCCCATTTGTAGAGTTGTTTCTACCCAAGTGACACAGTAAAGAGTCAGGCTACTAGGTCTGCCACAGAACAGTAGTCCCTGCTGCCCTATATCTCCTGCACCAGGTCCCCACCCTAGCAGCAAACACTGGAGTCCCCTGAGCTAAGCCCACTGGAAATGACTCCTCCTCTTGGAATGCACTGTAGCTTTCTTGGGGCATCACCTCCAACTTCCCAGGATGAAGAGGACTCGGCTCTTGCTCCTTACCACTGCCCTCAACCTTGGGCACATGCCCCACCCCCCATCACTATTGTCAATGATACAGCTAAATCTCAGACTGGAGAGTTCTCGTCCAGTTCCAGTCAACCCACTCGCACAGAGGCCACATGGCAAACTGTGGTTATTTCTATTTCCTGCACTACTTTGTGTCTTCTCCAAAACTACTGATGGCTTTTCATTTGCTGGTCTGTGTAGTTACCACCAATTCCCCCCTGAGCTCTGTGAACTATCAAATCTGCTCCCAAGATGTCAGAGATGCCAGGTTGTCCATCAGTTTCACCCCCAGGCCTGCCTTCTGCCCCAAGTAGAACTGTAGACCCTCTGCCAGGGGCACAAGCAAAATCTCAGGTTCTTACTCCCCATGGTTAGGAAGGTCCTGTCCCCTGCACCCAAGCCCTTCCTCTTCATCAGCTACTCGCTCTTCCAACAGTTGAAGCTTTCTGGAAAAGGATGTGAGGGAGACACTTTTTTGAGACTCTGCAAATCTCAATGTTCCTTCAATCTGCTCTCCCACTGACTGTTAATCTGACTGGGTTGAGTGCCTGGAGCTGTGGCATGCATCCATAGTCCCAGCACTGGAGAGGCCCAGACAAAAGGATCTTAAGTTCAAGGACAGCCTGGGCAACTTAGCAAGACCACATCTCTCAAAACAAAACAAAACAAAAAAAAGCAGAATAAAAGTTCTTTTCCTACAAGCCCTGGAAGAAAATGCTCTAGTCTCCACTAGACTCGGACGAAGCTGGGGACAAGGGTGAAGCCACTCAGACTCCAGATGGGTCTGTGGTCTATTCTCATCCTCTGAGAGCTCAACAGTCACCACCTCACAACATGTGCCTTGGTGATGGCCCGCATCACCAATTCTCATCCATTGGACAGGCCCCTTCAGTCTTCAGAGTCCTTAGTTCTAGGGAATGTTTGAACTGTTCCAAGGTAAAGTGCTTCCCATTTCTCTGCTGTACTGTATGAACATGGTCCTCCTGGACTGACCTTTGGGTTCTGTTTTCCTCACTCTGTCCTTCTGCTTTTCTTTCTGGGAAATTTCCTCAGCTTTCCAACACATACATTTGATTCTCTTCCCCACATCTGTTCAGTGTTGATTTCCCAGGGCTCTCCCGGTTCGCCAAATGTTCTTCTTTCAGAGAATTCTCTCCTTGTTAAAATACCTACTTCTTTTTCTTGGGGGATGTCTACAAAAGGTTTTTTCCTTCAAGTGTTGTCCTTCTGTAATTTCCATTTCCTCTAAACTCCTTTACCTCGGGCACACCTTCCCAGGCTCGGATTAGGCAGGGTTCACCACAGGAGAGCAGAGAGCTCTCAGCACCATTGTGTCCTCCTTCTCAATATGGCCATGTCATCTAATCTCTTGCTCAGTGGACAGTGGTCTGCCTGCCAGGGCTCTGGCCCAAGCGGGACAAGGGCTGGTACCTCAGCATCAGTCATGTGCAATTTACCTCCTCCCCCAACCTACAGGAGACACACCACCCTCAAGAGCACCATTAGAGGGACAGCAGCATCACCCTCTGCTCAGGACCTTCCAGTCTCCATTGGGCTAGGCAGAGTAGCCTAGCCAGGGCACTGAGCTGGGAAGAGCCCTGGGGCGCTGCCCACCTTATAGTTGACCAAGTCCATCACAAATCATTTTTATTTTGTTCATTGTGGTCTGGAAGTACACAATGCTGCAGCCCCTGAGCTGTGGGAAAACTTGGCAGCATAAATCAAGTGGCTCTTGACTTCTGCCTCCCCCAAATTAGCATCTAGTTTTCTCAAGTCCATCACCACCTCTTCTAATACACATTCTACTTTCCAAAGTACAACACTATTGCATTCTTTACTTGTTCTCTATCCACATGAGTTTTTGCTCTTGTTTGTTTGTTTGTTTATTTGTGGATACAGGGGATTGAACTCAGAGGTGCTGAGTTCATTCCTAGTCCTATTGTTTTTGTGTTGAGATAGTATCTCACTGTTTTGCAGGTTGGTTTTTGGTTTTTGTTTGTTTATTGGTTTGCTTTTTGTTTTTGGTACTGGGGATTGAACTCGGGGGCACTGGGCCACTGAGCCACATCCCCTGCCCTATTTTGTGTTTTATGTAGAGACAGGGTCTCACTGAGTTGCTTAGTACCTCGCTTTTGCTGAGGCTGGCTTTGAACTCGCAATCCTCCTGCCTCAGCCTCCCAAGCTGCTGGGATTACAGGCGTGCGCTACCATGCTTAGCTGAGCTCTTGCCTTTTAAAACAAACCCTCTTTACTGTTGCAGATTAGGTTTCAGAAAAATGAGAAACAAATGTGTATATCCAATCCACCATGTTTATCTAGTTTCTCCTGTATCCTTCCCCAACCCCTAAATTGGTCCTAGGAAAAAAATTTGACAATGCAATTTCACATTTTACCAGTGTGAGAAAGTTCAATGGTCCATTTTCAGAATATAATAGCCTTAATTGGTATGTAAAGATCCAATTATAGCCATTTTTATCAACAGCCCTTTCCTTTGCCTGCCCCAACTTTAAAATTAGCCAATCACAGAGATTATAACCCTGAGCTCCTCCTGATATGACAAGGGAGAGCATTGCATCAGGGATAAAAGTAGGTGGACTGCCCATCCAAGTTGCTAGCCAGGTTCAGTGGTAGACCCTTCTGCCACAAGTAGTCTGTCTTAACCACACACTTCCGCACACGTTGGACTTCTTGCAGCACATTGGTATTTCGACCAGTAAGCCATATTCCTTAGGCTTATGTGATGACCACCCAAATAAGGGCCCAGACTGAACCTGACAAAGCTTAAGAATTCCCACAAAACGAGGACAAGGTCATTCCTTCTTCTAAGGCCCTGGTCCTTCTGGTTCTAAATGAATCCCATAATCACCCAGAAAGTGTACAAAATAACCCAAGCAGAAGAAGCACAGGTTAAAACAAATGAAATGAAAAAAAATAAAACCCACAATGGACAGTGTCCACAAAATCAAAACTCAGTTGTCTGAAAATAGTAAAGCTAACGATTTCTAGAGATGATAATTAAGATAAAGAGAAGGCACAATGGCCAGTATCTGGACAGAAAAGAGGATGGCCATTATAGATGCAATCCATATCTACACATTATAAATTCTCAGTTAAACATGAAGTCAGGAAGGCAAAGGAACTATTTCAATAAAGATTGAAAAGATGCAAAACTGCCTATTTGCAAACATCACTATTGCTTACATAGAAATTCCTAAGGAACTAAAATGAAAATTATTGGCATTCAATTGAGCCAAATCATTAAGATACAAAACCAATATTTTGAAAAAACATGTTTCTCATATGTTAGCAGTAAATATCCTAAAGCAACATTTGTAAACTTCTATTAATAGCAGCATTGACGGTGCTAGGGTTGTGGCTCAGTGGTAGAGCGCTTGCCTAGCATGTGTGAGGCACTGGGTTCAATTATCAGCACCGCATTTAAATAAATGAATAAAATAAAGGCCTATCGATGTCTAAAAATATTTTTAAAAAATAGCATCAACAATGCAAAATACTTAGGCTTAAATTTATCCAAAGGTATGCAAGATCTATTAATAAGAAGATATGTGAGAAATAATTGCTTGGTAAGTGGTGTGGCAAGAGTCATAAAATTAGAAGAGACAGCCTTCTCAAAGCTAGATTGGCACAGGCAAAACGTTATCAACGCCTATTCCAGAACAGTGCTTCAGTTGAGAGTCCCCGAGGTCTGTGAATGTCTTTACATCCTGGGATCCATTTGAATCTCAGGGAAAGCACTGAGCAAAAATCCCAGGAAATAATCTGGTTAAGTTTTTCCATGTCAGAGACCACAAGCTCTAGCAGATGATACCAGGGGTAGTGCAAAGGTAAAGGTGCAATGTGGACTATTATCTTCCTTTAATAGGAATCTAGCATCATCTAGACTGGGAATCAAGTGGAGAGGCCTTTCAGACTAAGCTCTGCAGTTCTGTGAAAAAAAGGGAGGGAGGGGCTGGGGAGTACCCCAACTTGCTGAATCTCTTTTGATACCCTTTTATATGTTCCTGTAATATTTTGTCTCAGTACTGTATGTTTGTTGTACCTCAAGACTGTTTTCATTATAAAAATTATGTTCATCCAGTTTGATGAATCAGACATTAACAACCATGAATTGCTTTGAAACAGGCTTCATCAGTATCCTTAGTGATATTATGTCTAATTTTTTAATTGCCTTTTCTAATCTTTGTTTTGGATGCCACAGAAACAATTCAATTTCCTTGTCACTCATATTATTCTTATTATAAAACCATATCAGACATTTCACATTTGAAAATTATCAGTAATAAATTACCATTGTCAGTAAGTCTGTCATCTCTGGACAGATTCTGCTTCGCTTTGACAACACTTGCCTGGAAGTTCAGTGTTAACGGCAGGCCAGGGTTCACATCATCAACAGAGAGAGCAGAAGGAGACTCAAAGTCAGGCAAGGACACCACAGGCCTCAAACTAGTGACAGAACACTGGCTGCAGACATGACACTAGACTGTTTCCAGACACACCAGCAAACTGAGTCAGGACTTCTGAGCTCTTCTTAGTCAAGAAGCACACAGGTTTTGTTTGTTTGTTTGTTTTGTTTGTTTGTTTAATTTTTTAGTTGTCAGTGGATCTTTATTTTATTTATATATGGTGCTAAGAATCAAACCCAGTGCCTCACACATGCTAGGCAAGTGCTCTACCACTGAGCTACAACCCCAGCCCCAGAAGCACACAGTTTTAAGAGATTGTTAACTCAAGATGTAACAAGAAGAATTAATTATAAGGAACTGAATGAACTAAAGAAGGAAATTTTATTGAGGTCATTTGTGGATGTTGGTTTTATGTTCTATTTTCTGGATACATAAGGGAGCAATTATGCTTTCTTCTAAAGCTTTTTAACCTACAACAATTTAGTGAACCCAGCTTTGATAAAAATTAGGGGAGACATTCTAAGTAGTATCTGACCCTTACTTACATTCCAGAATTCAGAAGCCCTTCTGAGTCTCCCCCTATCCATGGCAGCATGGTCATTTGGACAGCTTGAACAAGAAGCACCACCTTCCCTTGAGTGTACCGAGAACACTTGCTCAAGGAAGCACAGCAGGCTGCTTCTGAGGGTCCAGATGGCTGTTCTGATACAGTCAGTGACACCATCACCCCTCAGGAAAAACTGCCCTAGTGCCTACTTCAGGGTTCCAGCCTCACAAGTAGTAAAAGACACATTCTAGAAGACCAGAAAGCTTCGGATACTTGGGAGACACCAAGAAGAGGGTAATTCACCCAAATGTATAGAAATGGCAGATGAACTGAGGTAAGAAGTTTATTGGGCTCTGGTCCCTAGCCTTGAGAGCTCAAATAACAGTGGCTTTTCACAGTCCAATCCAAAATTCCTTATAAACCTTTCCACAGGTCAATTTTGCAACTGTTCACAACTGCACAGACCTAGGATTTCGCAAAGCCAAATAAAAGGCCTATATGATATATTAATACACTTAATATAGCTACATAAATACTAAGGTCAGATCTACTGAGATTTAGACTTATATTCCATATCTACCAGCCTTCTTTTGTGACCTAGCACAATCTTTCCTGAGACTTATAACCACATGGAGGCAGGCAAAGTGAAAAACTCATATGGAGGGAAAAAGATGAGTTGGTATCTTGTCTAGCTTGTACATGGTTATTTCTAACTTTCATGGCCTTTAAAAGCTATTTTACAACTTGATAAGTCAAAGGAAACTGATAGTAATGTAAGTGATTTGTTCCCACACAAACATAAATTCTATCCTGCAGAATGCAAATGATTACAGACCTTAGGACATTGACCAGTGTCTCCAGTTTGGCAGCTATTCATAAATTAACTTCAGGACACTCTAGCTGATGATAAATACATGGTACCTATAATTCTCCTTTGGACCATTCTTAAGACCATACCAGCTTCCTCTTTATTTAATAAGTAACATATTTGACACCTTATAAACAAATAGATAAACACAACCTACAAGATCACCATAATACCACTATATTTTAAATTACAAAAAATTTCTGGGAAAAGTGAAACAGAGAGGTATACCAAACCCACAAATTGGAAGGATCAAGATTACAATGTCAATTTTCTCCAAACTGGCCTAAGAATTCAGTAAAAACTGCAGCAATGTTTTATAGCTATCAATGACCTATTTATAAATGTATACAGAAAAGCAAAGGAATCTAACAGCTGAATAATCTTAAAGGAAAAAAAAATTAGGAGACTTACACCACCAGCTTTCAAGACAACCCAAAGCAACCAAGACAGCAATAGAGTGGCCTAAAGACAAACATGTACTGATACAATGAGACCGGCTTCAGAAAGAGATCACCACACATACAGCAGATTTACTTGACAACAGTGACAAAAATACTCAACACTATTCAAAAGGAGTAACTTCTCAAAACCACTGCCAAAAATTGAGAAAAGTGGGGAAAAGAAATGAGCCTTAACCCTAGCCTTAGGCCATGAACAAGATGAATCATAAACTGTGTAGAAAAGATTAAAATGTAAAGCTTTGAGAAGAAAAAGTAAGAAAATAACTTTACAATCAGGAAAAGAGTCCCTAAAGCACAGAAATCACTATCACAAAATAATAACGATAATAAACTGGATTTCATCAAAATAAAATATTTTTATTTCTCAAAAAACACCATTAGGATCATAACAAGCCAGGCACCGTGACACACACCTGTAATCCAGGTGACTCAGGAGGCTGAGGCGGGAGAATCACAAATTCAAAGCTAGTCTCAGCAACTTAGTGAGACCCTGAGCAGCTTAGTGAGACCTCATCTCAAAAATAAAGGGCTGGAGTTGTGGCTCAGTGGCAGAGCTCTGGCCTAGCACATGCGAGGCACTGAGTTCAACCCTCAGCACCACATAAAAATAAATAAAATAAAGGTATTGTGTCCAACTACAACTAAAAACAAATTAAATTAATAAATAAAATAATTTTTTTAAAAGATTCTAACAAGCTAGGCACGGTGGCGCAAGCCTGTAATCCTAGCACTTTGGGAGGCTGAAACAGGAGAATCGTGAGTTCAAAGCCAGCCTCGGCAACGGTGAGGCACTAAGCAACTCAGTGAGACCCTGTCTCTAAATAAAACACAAAAAATAGGGCTGGGGATGTGGCTCAGTGGTCGAGTACCCCTGAGTTCAATCCCCGGCACCAATAAATAAATAAATAAATAAATAAATAAATAAATAAATAAATAAATAAATAAGACTCTAACAAAAATTTCATAGTAAGAGCCTGTGAATATTCACCCCTCCACAGAAGAAACTTTTAAAAAATGTTTTTAAATAACTAAAACTGACAGAACCAACTTTTTGAACTCTGCAAACTAGCCAAAGGCTTACAGCAATCCAGGGAATATCTAATCAAAAAAGTCAGCTGAATCCTGAGAACACAGCTTCATGGTATCCTAATTCAGCCCAGACCCAGTACCTGTGAGGAGCGATGGACTAGACGCCATTCCAAGATGGCGGCTGGCAAGATGCCAGGAGGAAGGTTCAAACTTGTTGTCCCGCTCTGAGGCTGCATCGCGCAGGTGCAAGTAAGACGCTGTAGGACGCGTGGCACTGTGTGATTGGTTGGCGTGAATGGCATATAAGACCGAGCAGGAGAAGCGGGGGGGG
>CM053415.1:12622413-12677152 GCA_028644305.1 Xerus rutilus | reverse complement strand
TTCCTCCATCATCAAGCTTGCTGAATAAACTCACTTGGAAGAAGCTGTGTTGTCCGTGCGTCATTTGTGGCATCCGCTGGTCGGACGCAACAAGTACCCACTCCAGATCCCCACAGCAGGCTAGAAAAACCACAGCCTTCATTCCCAGGAAAAGGGCAGCAGAATGGGGCTGGCATCATTCAGAATATCATTCCCAAAGGAAGGCAGCCCCTGACTTGTGTGAGACCCCACTGATGGCTCGTCTTCATTTGCTCTCACTGGACCCTGCCTACAGCTACCAGCAGAGGACAGAGGGGACCAGACAGGAGAGAGGCCTGAGGTGATGAACAATAGCAGTTGCAAACAAAAATTAACATAAAAACTTAAAAAGAGAAGTTGAGAAATGAGATGTGCACAGGAGATGGCAAAAGCTCCCATATGCTCCCGGGGTCCTAGGGACCACAGACACACTGAGGCTGTGCACGTGCTCAAGAAGGGCCTGTGGCAGTTCTTGTTCACCTGCAAGCTCTGAGCCAGTAGGAGGTGAGGGCTAAGGCAGAGCTTCAATGGCGCACTGTGCACCAAAGCCTCAAAGATAGACATTTTGAGAAATCTAAGATTCATTTTGAGACATATCTGTATTAAAAACTCAGACCTTGGCCTATCATTTACAATGAGCTTTCAGTCAATCATCAGAATCAAATAAAAACTATACATAGATTAAATAGACATTTACTGTCTGGTTAACTTTGTATTAATTTTCAAATGTGAAATGCCTGATGTGATTTTATAATAAGAACAACACAATTACTGAAGAAAACTCAATTGTTCCCATGGCTTCTGAAACAAAATCAAAAGGGAATTAAGAGACTGGGCAATTACACACCTATAATCTCAAGCTTCCAGAGTCTGAGGCAGGAGTGTTACAAGTTTGAGGTCAGCCCAGGAAACTTAGTGAGAGCTTGTTTCAAACTAAAACAAAAACAAGGGCTGGGGATGTAACTCAATGGTAGAGCACTTACCTAGCATTTGTGAGGCCCTGGGTTCAATCTCCAGGACAGAAAGAGGGGGGAAAAAAAACAATGAAGAAGTTAAAATATCTCCAAGAATAATAAAGGTTAGTAGATTGTTAATTGCTAGTGAACAGAAATCAAATACCAATTTTGATTCCAAAATACCAATCTTGTATGCTGGGTGCAGTAGTGTATACCTGTAATCCTAGCAACTTGGGAGGAAGAGGCAGGAAGATCGCACGTTCAAGATCAGCTTCACCAATTTAGCAAGGCCCTAAGCAATTTAGTGAGACCCTGTCTCAGAATAAAAAAATAAAAAGGACGGAGGATTTAAGCTCAGTGGTAAAATGTCTCTGGGTTCAATCCCCAGGACCAAAAAAAAAAATTTTGTACCCTACAACTCTACTGAAATTGTTTATTAATTGTGTGTGTGTGTGTGTGTGTGTGTGTGTGTGTGTGTGTACACTCTTTCCATTTTTCTGTATCTAAATTCAGGTCATCTACAAATGGAGTTTCCTTCTTTTCCAGTCCAGCTGTCTTCCATTATCACAACTTGCACAAAGGCCTTGGACAGCACTGCCAGTACTGTGCTGAACCAAACTGGCAAAGGTATCTTTTCTCTCTTCCTCATTCTTTTCTTTCTTTTCCTCATCCTGGTTAATCTCAACTGTTTTACCTTCCAGTTTGCTAATTCCTTTCTCTGAAGCTTGAATCTGCTGAAGCTTATCTATGAAATTTTCATTTCAGGTAGTGTATTTTTTTTTTAGTTGCTGATAAAACTTTATTTTTATTTATTTATATGTGGTGCTAAGAACTGAACCCAGTGCTTCAGGCATGCTAGGCAAGCGTTCTACCACTGAGCCATAACCCCAGCCTAAGGTAGTGTAGATTTTAACTGCAGAATTTGTACTTGGTGTCTTTTTATAATTTCTTTTCATTGATATTATGTTTCTACTGACTGCTTTGCCCCTCTATGAATTATACTTTCTTGGTTCTTCAGATGTCTTGAAATTTTTGTGGCAACTCTGGAGATCAGACTCTCCACCCTCCTTGCAGTGTGTAGCTCTTGGCTACTAGTTGTACTTATTATTTGCATTGTGACTTTTTTGAACTAACTCTGTAATGTTGGCATCTTTGTTACATGTGGCCACTGAAATCTCCACTCAGTGGAGCTGTGAGAAATACAAATCACAACCACAGTGAGGTACCACTCATGTCCATTCAGATGACTATAATCAAAAGGCAAATAATAACAAGTGTTGATGAGGAGAAACTGATACTGTCATACACCATAGGAGGGAATGTAAAATGGTGCAACCACTGTGGAAAAGAGTTTGGCAGTTCCTCAGAGTCAAATACAGAGTTAGCACATGATGACCTAGCAATTACACTCCTAAAGATATACTCAAGAGAACCAAAAACATATGTTCATACAAAACTTATACATGAATGTTTGCAGCAGCATTGGTCAAAGCAACCAAAGAGCAAAAGCAACCAGACACCCATCAGCTAATGAATGGATAAATTAAATATGGTCTATCCACAAGATGGCTATCATTCAGCCAGAAAAAGGAATGAAGGCCTGATCCACACTACAACATAGAAGAAACTGGAAACACCACGCTGAGTGAAAGGAGCCAGCCACAAAGGCCACATGTCATATAACTACACTCCTATAAAATGCCCACCACAAGCAAGTGCGTGCAGATGAAGGCAGATCAGCAGCTGCCCCGGGCTGAGGGAAGCAAGAGGAGACGTCTGATTTTCGGTATCATGAAAGAGTTCAGGAATCAGACCGCAGTTATAGTTGTACACCTTATAAATATACTAGAAACCACTAAACCACATACCTTCACTGTCCATTTTACAGATTATAAATTATATTTCAACAATATTTAAAATTTAAGAAAATGAAAAGGCAAGCCATAAACTGGGTGAGAGTATTGCCAAAACAAATACTTAATAAAGGACTTGTACCCAGAATAAAGAACCACAAAAGAACCAATAACAAAAATAAAATGACTTGATAAAACTGCAAAAGATGGGCATGGTGGTGCACACCTGTAATGCCATTTGCTTGGGAGGCTAAGGAAAAGGGTCACAAGTTCAAGACCAGCCTGGGCAACCTAGCAAGACTCTGTCTCTAAATATAATTTTCCTTTTAAAATTTTTATTGGTGCATTATAATTATACTTAATAGTGGGGTTCATTACATCATATTCATATATGCACATTCAAATTATAATTTTTAAAAAGTCTGGGGATGTAGCTCAGTGGTAGAGCACCTACCTAGCATGGACAAGGCCCTGGGTTCCATCCCCAGCACCAAAATAAAAAAAAACAACTTTATAAAGACATAGGCATTTCCCACAGAACATACACAAAGTCAATAAGCACAGGAAAAAGAGTTCCACACAGTCACTAAGGAATCGATCGCTGCAGAAGCATGAATTAAAATTCAAAATAGCTAGCATTTCAAACCATGGGAATAATTACGTTAAAATAAACAGCCACACCAAATACTGATGAAAAATAGTGTCAATAGATCTCATACACTGCAGGAAAAGCATAAAATCATACAACTTCATTGAAAACAGTTTGGCAGCTTCTTATAGAGTTGGACCCATGCTTATTACTAAATGGCCTGGCAGTTTTACTCTTATCTTACTTTACTCCTGACTCAGGAGAAAGGAAGACCCTGGTGTACATATCTGGATGCTAATTAATAGCAGCTAGATTCACAACAGCCAACAAAGGGAAACAATGCAAAAGTGGATGGATGGCACACAGATAAGCATATTCACACAATAAATTGCTATTCAATAACAAAGAAGAATGAACCACCGGATATATCCCAAAACATAGTTGAATTTCAAAAGTCTTATGCTGAGCAAGAGCAGAGCCAGGAGGAAGTTGATGCAAGAGAGACGCCAGGACTGACTTGGGACATCTCTGAGATCCCACACTGGGGCTAGACAGGAGCAGCAGGCCAGGCCTCTGAGGCCTTGGCCTAGGCCTAGCCCCAGGCAAAAGAAGGCAGCAATTAAAGGATAAATACAGTGCCATTTCATTTATTTACAATTCTAGAACAGACAAAACTAATCCATGGTAACAGAAAACAGGACAGCTACATCTCCCCAGGACAGGAACTGCCTCAAAGGAACAGGAAGGAGTAAGGGAATGCTCTGCACCCTGCCTGAGGAGGTGGCTTCTAGGCAGCACATTTTCAGCTCTTGCTGAATTATAAACTTAGGATCACAGGATCTCTTTCACTGCATAGAATTATCATCTCAATTTAAAAATTTAAAGAGGAAGCCAGGCACAGAGGCACACCTGTAGTGGGGAGGGAGGATCCCTTAAGCCGAGGATTACAGGGCCAGGCTGGGCAATACAGTGATATCCTGTTTCAAAATTAAATAATTATAAATACAAATAAAAATTTACAAGGAAACTGAAACAACCTCATTCATATCTGTTTAAAGGCCACACTAAATGTCATGCTAAAGTAAGAAGAGAGCTGCCTCTGACAACACAAGCGCATCCTCTGAAGTTATCCACATGCTCCAAGATTGCTATGTTCTGTTTTTGTTTTGGCTTGTTTTATGGTACTGGGGAATCAAACCCAGGGCCTTGAGCATACTAAGCACATGCTCTACCACCAAACTCTATTCCCAGTCCTATACTTCAAGATTTGTGAAACTGGTTTCTCTAAAGCCACCTTTAATCCCAGGACATGGGTTGGACCGGGAATTCATTCCCAAACATGGCAAGGCAAATATAGGTCCTCCACTCCATTCACAGGAGATTTATACTACCATCTAAGTACCAGATTCACTCCTGGTCTGAGACTTCCTGCCACATAGTTCAAGGGCACTTGGGCCTCGGTGGGACTATTTCTGAAGCCCTAGACCACAGCTGGCCACTGTAGCAAACAGAATGGTGGTTCATAAAATAAATAAAAAGTAGAATTATTCTATCATCTCTCAATTCCACTTCTGGGCATGCACCCAAGAATTGAAAGTAGGATCTTAAAGAGGTATTTGCAAACCCATGTCAGATGATTATTCCCAGCAGCTAAAACATGGAAGCAACCCAAGTGCTCACGGACGGATGAATGGACAGAAAAATGCAGTATGTCCATACAATGAGTTTTTCAGCCTTAAAAAGGAAAGAAATTCTGACACATGCTACAACGTAGATGAAACTTGAGGACATGACGCTAAATGAAATAAGTCAGATACAAAAGGACAAATACTATGATTCCACTTCTGTGAGGTCACTAGAGCCATCAAAATCATAGAGACAGACAATAGAAAAGAAGTTGCCACAGAGCTGGGGAATTAAAATCTAAGTGTTTAGAATTTCCGTTTTGTAAGATGAAAAGAATTCTGTGGATAGATGATAGTGATGGTGGCACAACAATGTGAATGTTCTTAATCTTAATGCCACTGAACTTAAAAATGGTTAAGACAGTATATTTTGTTATGTAATTTGACCATAGTAAAAAAAAGGAGGGAACAAAAGGCATCATCTTCAACCTAATAAAGAGCATCTCTCAGTCTATGATGAATCAAAATGCACGCTGCAGCCGGGCGCGGTGGTGCACGCCTGTAATCCCAGCATTTAGGAAGGCTGAGACAGGAGAATCGCGAGTTCAAAGCCAGCCTCAGCAATGGCGAGGTGCTAAACTACTCAGTGAGACCCTGTCTCTACATAAAACACAAAATAGGGCTGGGGATGTGGCTCAGTGGTCGAGTACCCCTGAGTTCAATCTTCAGTACCCAAAAAAAAAAAAAAAAAAAAAATGCACGCTGCTGTCATGTATACCGAAGTAGAATGAATAAATAAATAAATAAAATTTTTTTAAAAACCCGAAACTAACATACTTGATTAAAAAAAAAAAAAAAAACTAAGCACTTTCCTTGAAAAGGCAAAAACCACCATTCTAGCCACTTCTGATTAAAACCATACTGGAGGTCTTTTTCTCTGTGGAGCTGGGGATCAAACCTGGGGCCTTGTATGTGCCAGGCATATGTTGTCTACTAAGTTAAACCCTAGCCTTTGTACTGGAGGTCTTAGTGAGTGCATATGGGCAAGAAAAAACATGCAGAAAAAAATATTAAAAGCTGATTTATATGAAAATGCAAAATGCCTAAAATTGCCAAAACCAACTGTTTTGTTTTGTTTTGGGGGTTGGGGGGTAGTACTAGGGATTGAACCCTGGGGCTTTACGGCTGAGCCACATCCCCAGCCCTTTATATTTTGAGGCAGGTTCTCGCTAAGCTGCTAAGAGTCTCACTAAGTTGCTGAGGATGGCTTTGAACCTGCAATCCTCCTGCCTTAGCCTCCTGAGCCACTGGAATTACAAGCGTACACCACCACACCCAACACCAAAACCATTCTGACACAGAAGAAAAAAGGTGGGGGGCTTCCTCCAAAAGTTATCACGCTTATTTTTTTAATTACAATTAAGTTACAATTGTTATGACATGACCTAGCAAAGGACAGACACAAGGATCAACAGAAAGAACAGGCTGCCAATAGACCCATGAGCAGGGGGCTCACTGGTTTTCATCAGGTGCGGAGTCATTCAAAGAGGCAATTAGACATCCGTATTGAAAAGAGTGACCCTCAACTGTCATCATACTGCACACAAAAATTAACTCAAAATGAACATAAAAGCTAAACCTAGTACGTCCCTAGAAGCTTGAGTTCAGCAGACACAAAGAGCAGAAACCACAAAAGAAATAAACTGATACATCCAACTGAATGAAATTAAAACCTTTTACTCTTCAAAAGACAGTAAGCAAATGAAAAGGCAAGCTGTAGCCTGAGAGAAAGCACCCCCTACACACCAGACAGGAGCCATGATTTAGGAATATACTCCACCACAACCAACCAGACACAGGCGAAGATTCTGGAAGCCACGTCCCCAAAGATGTAAGATGTCACAGAACACTCAGATGTTCAGCACCACCAGCCACAGGGCCCAGGGAAAAACACCACAGTGTGACACACCTTCCTCCCACAGAACAGCTGAAGAAGGGAGAGGGCAGGCCCACGGTGGGGACCAGGGACTCGCAGGTGCCGGTGGGAAGACAGAAGAGCACAGTCACTCTGGAAAATGGTTCAGCAACTTTTACACAGTTAAAATACACTGACCAAATCACCCAGGAGTCCCGCTCCTAGATGTCTTTTCAATAGATAGGAAAATATGCATACAAAGGCATGTACATAAATGTTCACAGAAGCTTTATCATAAGAGCAAAAAAAGGGGGATTAAAAAATGATTCATCCAGCTAAGTGTGGTGGCGCAAGCCTGTAATCCCAGCACTTTGGGAGGCTGAGACAGGAGAATTGCGAGTTCAAAGCCAGCCTCTGCAACAGCAAGGCGCTAAGCAATTCAGTGAGACCCTGTCTCTACATAAAACACAAAATAGGGCTGGGGATGCGGCTCAGTGGTTGAGTGCCCCTGAGTTCAATCTCCAGTACCAAAAAAAAAAAAAAAAGATTCATTCACTACATTCACTAATGAGGAGGAGAAAGCATGGATCCAGGCGACAACACTGGCAAGTGCTATTGAGGAAACACCGTGCACCTAGATGACAACATGTGGCCAAGACCCCATTTCGATATAATTCCAGACAGAAAGAACTATAGCAAGGGACAGGCTGAGGGCAGGTAAAGCTGAGCCATCTGTTCCCTTAGCAATGAGGAAAGCAGAACAGGCGCTAATGACTCCAAATGCAACACAGCAAATAACCATCTGTGACCCCGGAAATCCCATGTTCATCACACACAATGGCACAAGGAGTGAGCTCGTTTTTATATAATAATTCAAATGTGATCCAGAATGAGGGTAGAAGCAGCGTGTTAATTAGAAGTCCCGATCTGGGGCTGGAGAGAAGCCCTCCAGAGGCGATCAGGTACCCCTTCCCCTCCTTTATTAAAGACCAAGCTCTGAACACAGGAAAACGAGAAGAGTCCAGAGAATCCATCCAGTGGCAGAGCAGTGAAGACAGAGAAAACAAGAAAAGCTCAACCTCTTCAGGAACTGAATCCTCCAGGAATCAAGTTTAAAAACAATTCTTCCCAAGGAAGGGTGGGGAGAAGAGCAGTCTTCCTCCCAGCCTCTCTTGTGTTCCCAACTAACGTCATGCCCCAAGGAAGCAGGAGAAAAGGATGTCATTAATAAATTTATTTCAACTCTCTTTTCAATGGTGCTGAAAAGTATATGCAAATCCACCCATAATTAGGTTTAAAAATTCCATTTCATGGGATAATCAGACTTCAAAAAACTCAATTTTAGTTTTAATCAGATTTTAACAAGGATATTAAGTCCATTTCGTTTAGAAAAGGGAAAAACTGTGAATTTAACACAAAATGTATTCAAGCTTAGCCCTGGGAGATAATTAAATAAAATTAATTTGGCAAGGGTTGTCAGTAAATGGAAACGCTGCAAACAGTGGTTCATGTTTTTGATGGAAACAAAAGCAATTCTTACTGTACAGACAAACGTGAAGCTCACCATTCACCCAAGAGGGACAGAAAGACTGGAGCTCCTCTCCCCAACCCTCAGCAACAGAGTTTAGGTGGTCTGGGAGGAAGAGACAGGGAAGTGGGGCAGCTTGCATTTTCCAGAAGAGCCCCGGCAACATCTGCCAGCATGTGGGGAAGAGCCCCACTGACAGTCTAGCAGGCCCTCCTGGCCAGCCCTCCCTCCTACAGCTGGACATGCACCCCAGGTACCAATTGTCAACCCACAGGGGTGAGACAGACACTCCACACCCCAGCTCCAAGCCGGCCCCCCCCCAACTCCTGGGAGAAATTTCTCCCTCCCAGAGGGCTTTCCAGGCCCAGAGCCCTTAAGGTCCTCCCACTCTCAGCTCCCGGAGCCCCATGCTACAGCGCTGCATCTGCTGCCAATATAGGAACCACAAATTCCTGTTCTCTATTGCATCTCAAACTCCACATCACATTGTAAGCTCTCAACAAATATTTGTTGAATAGAATGAATATGGTCACCAGACCCATTCCTGGGAACATAGCTATCAGAAAAAGATAAGACAGAAATGAGCATTTCTCAAGTCTGAACAAGGGTATTACCCTTTAGAATTCTTCATGGAAGGGTAACAAATCCTTCAGATACCTCCAGGTTCCTGCATGAGACCTCTGCCTTGGGTCAAGACTCCAATCAGAGCAGGCGCTTGGGGCTAGTCCCCCAACACTGGACTCACGTATGATACTATGCTCAGGCAAGAACACACCCTGACAGCAGATTCTCCCTAGCCAAGAGAAGGAAAGAAAGAAATCAGCAGGCTCTTGCCCCCAGGCCAAACCTACCCATGGACTATTTTGAATTCTATTTTTCTTTATTTTGCAGTACTGGGGATCTAACCTAGGGTCTTGCACATGATAGGAAAGCACTCTACCATTGAGCTTCACCTCCAGTCCCCACTGTTTTGAAAATGAAGTTTTAGTGCTAGGCACAGTAGCCACACCTGTAAAGTCAGCATGTCAGGAGGCTGAGGCAGGAGGACTATAGGTTCAAAGTCAGTCTGGACAACTTAGTAAGAGCCTGTCTCAAAATTTTTTAAAAAGGCTGGGGATGTAGTTCAGTGGTAAAGTACTTGCGGGTTCAATCCCCAGCATGCAAAAACATAGAGTTTTATAGCCACTCACATGCTGTCCATGTTGACTTTCTTTTTTTTTTTTTTTTTTAAAGTTTGAGACACAGTTTTTTTTTTTTTTAATATTTTGTTTTAGTTGTAGATGAACACAATATCTTTATTTATTTTATGTGGTGCTGAGGATCGAACCCAGTGCCTCACGTATGCGAGGCAAGTGCTCAACCGCTGAGCCATAGCCCCAGCCCCCATGTTGACTTTCAAACTAGGACAACCAATGATCCTGTTTTGTCCTAGGCCACTCTAGTTTCAGTGTGTGAAGTCTCACCTCCCAAGCAAAACTCCTTAGTTGGGAAAACCGGAAGGGCTGGTGATCCCATTTGCACTACAAGGACAGAGTTGAGTAACCAACAGAGATCTTATTTCCCACACAATCTTAAAAACTTACTACCTAGCCTGATAGACAAAACTGGCCAGCTTCTGCACTAAATCCATCCCATCACAGTTACCAACTATTTAGTTACAAAAATGCAAAAAGAAAACCAAACCTACTAAATGGATGAAACAAGGGAAAGTACATCTTCTATCATGGAGTCTCTCCTCCAAAGAATCAAGCTTTGGTCATTTGCAGATAACTTGGTAGCGACCTCTCCTGGGATGTCTACAACATTGCAGCTAAGCTGCAGTAAACAATAAAAATGCCCCAACAGTAAGAAACACCAGCAAGGGCTGGGATTGTAGCTCAGCGGTAGAGCGCTTGCCTCGCATGCGTGAGGGCCTGGGTTCGATCCTCAGCACCACATACAAAGCAATAAAATAAAGACATTGTGTCCATTTACAACTAAAAAAATATTTAAAAAAAGAAACACCAGCAATAGCTACCAGTGACTCTCTTCCTAACTCTAATTTTCTTATAAGGCAATAATAAAAAATAAGCTTCGATTCACAGGAAACTACTCTAAAACCAACATGCTACAACTTGTCTCTTCTAAAAGATGGTTGATACCTGCATTTTGTAATTGCAATTCCAATAAAAGGCAAAATACTCCCGAGACAAAAGTGCAATAAACTCTAGCAATACACAAAAAGTAAAAACTAGAAGGGGCAAATGGGAATACAGAGAATTGCGTGTCTAAATGTCTTCCACATAGACTCATAAACAATTCCTATCAGTTCAGAGGCAGACAAACAGCAACGCACTAAAAAATTAACCAAGGTGGAAGCCTGCCCCTCCTTGCTTGTGGGAGGGTTGTTGATTCCATGGAACTGAAGAGGAGTGTGCACATAATAAAAAATTAATTGCTAATCTTCTACCTCAGCCGCCTCTGCGAACAAGACAGTATTGTGTTGCTGCCTCAGAAGTTAAATGCTTCCTCTCCCAAGTACTGACTCTTGCCCGACCATGCAGCCTCCTGCACAGAGGCACAAGCCCAGGCCCTGCCTGGAGGCGCTCAGCTCCAAGTGAAGGTGGGCGGGCCAGCCCTCCTGCAGGCTGACAAGGCCCTCCCTGCCAAGGTGCTGCTGAGCCTGCATGCTGTGGGAGCTGCCATCAGCTGGTGGGCTTCCTGCCACAGTGAGCTGAATTCTGCTCAGGCTAACTGAATGGGCGGCCCCCAGCAGGAACCTGAACGTGCCAGCATTGGGCTGATCAGCCACAAAGATGCAGGACCAGCTGCACGGCACCATGCAGCCAGCAGATGGATGGAGGTTACTAAGGGCAGAGCCCACCATGGTCCCCAGACCAGCCAAGCAACCCAGTGAGGGTGCAATAGACTCACTTGGATGACCTTGGGCCAATCAGACCCTTTCAGAACCTCTGATCCCTCCCCTGTCAAGTGGAGGTATCAGAGCTGGCTCCTCCTAGTCCATCAAGCAAGTAGACACTAATTAGGAATGGGCTACACAGCAGTTCTCTAGAGCAAACACCACTGGGAATGGTGCTGACCTGCTGGCAAATGAACACAGCATGTTCTGTAAGACACCTGCTTCCAGACTAGAGAAAATGCCTGGCCTCCAATCTCACCAACGTCAAACCTAGCAAAGATACAACAGGTCTCACTTAGTTTATCCCCAACCAAATGAGGTCCCCTGCAGTTTCCTCTACTCACATGCCTCAAGAGGAGCCCCCTCATTCTAAGCATTTAGAAAAGCTGCTTCTCCTGCTATGTGGGCAGGGGTCATGCTGTGCTCATGACCAAATCCCCAGGGCCTCCCAAAGCCTGGCAAGTGGCAGGAACCCAAACAAATGCACAAAGGATAGGAAAATATGTGAGGTTTCCAAAACCACAATTCTACCAACAGAAGCTGTGATCAGGAGGGAGCAGGAGAAGAAACAAGACAGTCAGGGTCAGAATCATGCAGAAGCATAAAAAGCCCAGAACAACCTACCTCAACTCTTCAGTCCTCACCACCACCAACTAACACAGTGCTCTTGCCGCCAAGCATCTCTGACTGCATCACCTCTCCTCCCATGGCCACAAGGCTGCTGCACCTGTATTGAGTTGGACAACCTAGGACATCCACAACAGGGCTAGGCCAAGCAGCAAGGCCCCACTCTGAAAAGCCAGGGAACGGCCTTTGTCCAAACATCATGCATGAAATTCCCTGGCCAGAAACGTCTGTCAATCCCTGTCACCTGCAGGATAAAGTCCAAACTCCCACACCACCTACAGCACTTTCCAGATGGATACCTGCCTGCTTCCTGAGCTGCTGATACACCCCACGTGCACTGTGGTTACAACCATTTGGAACCACATGACATTTCCCAAACATACAAGTCTCTCAAGCCACTTATCCTTCCTGTAACACCCACCTGGCATTCAAACATCACCCCTTCTCGGAGGCACCAACTGATATTTACTCAGAAACAAACCCTGACTTGCAGCTGCATCTCCAGCATCCAGGACAAGGCCTGCCTCATCCTGAATCTCAAGATCTTAACACTCTCTTGTGGACAAAAGAAGATCAAGCATCATGTGAGGTAACACAACGCAATCTTGACCATTAACCAGAGGGAAAACCTAGGACATCTGACTCCACAGACACCCACCCCCACCACACAAGCACCTGTGTGTGGGAGCAAGACCCACACAGGAGGCCCTGACAGGCAAGCAGAGGGACTGAGGCGGACGGGATCTAGCATGGTAATTCCACAGACACTCTGGTGCTCCCCTGTGCCTGCAGGAAACCCTCCACCTCTGGCAGCAGTAGATAGTGGGTGGTGTTCACCAGGCCTCGGGACCCAGGCCTCATGTATGTACATAAACACAAGAGGTTGCCCCTCGAATCTACCCAAGAGGCCCAGAGGAGCTAGAGGTCAGCGTGCCAAGTCGACCTAGGAGGTTAACAGACTCGAGTGCCTTTCCCTCCACCTCATCCATCTCCTTTCATCCCTCAGGGCTGGCTCTTCGTTAGATAAGAGCCCTACGGCCCCACCAGGCCCCAATGCTGGCAAGAGCCTGCACACAGAAAGACAAGACTCCCTTCCTAAGATGCCAGCCGCATTCAGGACTGCAGGGCTCACACCGAACAAGACATAAGTGAAGACCTCAGCATTCCAGAGATGCTCAAAAGGTACGTGGGACCTTTGGTTTCAGGGGAGTCAAAGCTCTGCCCCCAGGTCCAAAGGAAACATCAAAGTATGGAGAACAGACAGACCACCAATGCCCTGCAGCATCCTAGACAGCCCTATGCCTGTCATTTAAATGATTGTTTCATTTCACTGCTGTTAGTACAAACCTGTTCTCCTAGATAAATGTCTGCACAAAGGGATCTTCTTGAAGGACAGCCTGCTCCACAGCACCAGCTCTCCGTGCGGATCACAGTGTGCATCGTAGCCAGCCCACCCTCCAACCCCCACTGTACCTCCCATCTATCTCGGCAGGACCAGAACTTGATTCCCAGGCAGAACAGTACAGGACTCAGGAGGCACGGGACCTGGGCATCAGGTGCTCGGAGGTTCAAAAGTAAGAGGGAACATGCTCAGGCAGGCCAGCATGGGAAGCCAATATAGGCAGGACAGTGTGAGCAGGACTTGTAGTTTCTGATTCAAGTGACAGGGAGTTGTGAGGAAGGACACCACAGCTCGGGGCCCTGTAATCCCAGGTGACTCTCATGGCCTCAAGGCTTAAGGGGAAACCCAGGCCTAAACACACCTGCCTGAGTTGCTGGCCCTCTGAAGGCCACATGGCTGCTGAAAGCTACCTAGGCACAGCCTGCGCTCAGCTAGCTTCAGCCTTCTGTCAATCACTGCCACCTCCACCTGCATACAGCTTCTCTGAGTGAACCACCCCTTATCACTCTGGGTTCCAAGGCTCTCCATGTTTGCCTGGGGCAGAGGGGTTGTAGCACCATGTGGCTCCTGGCTGACAAGGAGGAGCCAGCAGGTGGCAGGACCCCAGCAGGTGCCTGCTGAGGCAAAACCAACCTGGACACCTGAGATGCCACTGGCACCTCCTGTACAATCCCCTGGGAATCATCACAGCCTCAAGGAGCTAAATCCTTTCACCATCTGGCTTTAGATTTTGTTACATCAATTTAAAAAGAGACATAGTAGAAGAGCCCTGTCTTCTAAGCATGGAAGAAGCCCCAGAAAGAGCATAGAGAGCTAGGAACAAAGCAAGAAATACAAAGCAATTCCAGGGCAGAACTCGCCCTGCAGAGCACGCAGTTGTCTGGGCCACAGGCGGCGTCGCTCCTGGAAAGTTTCTCTTCCACATTCCACCCTTGCCACCATGCCTGTTTGGCGTGCGGTACAGGCAGAGGGAACAGCTCCATCCCAGCCTGCCCAACCCAACCTGAACAAAGCAGCCATCCCCTGTCTTTCCCCTCTCAAAGCCATCAGCCCATCAGAGTGGTCACCAATTTCATAAGAACACCCACCTCAAACTTCACAAGGGACAGAGAAGCAGATGGGCTGCCTCCCTGGGGCTCCCTTTGCTTTCTGCTTCCCACTGGGCTCCAGCCCATGCCACGTCTAACACATAAGCACCCTCCCTCTCTCCCAACTCTAGTGAGTGCCTGCTGTGCACCACACACCAAGGCTCTGAAGACAAGGCCTACCCTTCAGTCCCAAACTCCAGGGCTAAAAGGACAACACTCAAAGACAACCAACCAAACTTAAAGGCAGAAAGCAGCCAGTTCCACCACAGGAGAACACACTGACACTGAAGGCACTTGAGCCTGTGAGGAGCTGTCGACCAGCTCAGGAGGCCCTCAATCCTGGCCCTCAGCTAGGAAAGGAGATACCCACCTTTCCAGGGCTCCTGGGTGTACAGATAAGCCCATCACAGACACAGGGGCCTGAAGGGTCCCTCCCTCTCCATCTTGTGGGCACAACAGGAAAAGTTCATGGTTAAGAACTAGAGAGAGAGCCCAAAAGAAAAGCAGGGGGGGAAAAAGCACCCAGGAGTCAAACACTTGTCTTTCCTCTTCTTCTACACCCCAAAGAAAACCAAGCCAAGACCGGTGATGATGGGCCAACACACCTGACAGCTCACCCACCTTCCCAAGCACCAACAGAGCTCCTTGCACTCATCAACCCAAAGCTCTGGTAATTATGTACCTTGAACACACAAATCAGAGTAATGACAGCATCCCGGCTGGTCAATTAGCTCCTTCCTTAGAAGGAGACCACACACTCCCCCTTGCCGTCCTCCTAATTGGTCTCGCACATCAGGGAAGCTAGTCCCCAAAACTTGACATCTGGCCAGGCTACAAATGTTTTGGGAAAATGTCCAGGTCAGCATTTGCAGGTTCTCCACTCTGACTCCAGGTGACGGGTCAGCAGTTTGAGGTGGGTATAGCTGCCAGGCTTCAGAGCTGACACAGACCTCCTGCTCTCCATCTCCCTGCACCAGCATCCTCTACACCCTCCCCACTTCCCAGCGAGCCCCATGCACACTGACAGGTATGATACCCACCAGCAGATCTAAAACAAAGCCAGGCTCAGGCACAAAAGGACAGGGCCAGGAGCCAAACCACACAGACATCTTGGCCACAGGCAAACTGCTCTCTCCATAAAGCAGAGGCTTGACTAGAGAGGAACCCGATGCTCACTCCATGCCTGTTTAATAAGGCTCTCCCCTCAATAAGAATTGCTAAATCAAATTTTTAAAAAGCCAAGCCACCAAAGATGCCTGCTCATATCACTTTGCTGTGACTTGCTCTGAATCTGCTAGAACCTTCGAAAGCACACTACCTACCCCAATTAAGCAATGATACTCACATACGATGATTGAAATGTACAGCAGTTTTGAAGGGCAATTTGGCACTAGCTATCAATTTCATATGTGCATATGTTTTGAACTAAAAATTCTGCTTTTAAGAATTTATCCAACCAACACAGCGCTGCTGACTTGGGAAAAACTGGAAAAAACCTGTCTCTCAACAGAAGATTGAAAAGAAATAGGAGTTCATCCATACCATGGAATCCTGGGTAGCTCCCACTGCTGGCACAGAAATGCAAAAACTAAATGAAAACAAAGACACACTTACACACACACACACACACACACACAAACCCCCCCAAAATAGAAAAAACCCCACCTAAAAAGAAGGAATGTAGGGCTGGGATTGTAGCTCAGCGGTAGAGCGCTTGCCTCGCAT
This sequence comes from Xerus rutilus, assembly GCA_028644305.1. Classification (NCBI taxonomy): domain Eukaryota; kingdom Metazoa; phylum Chordata; class Mammalia; order Rodentia; family Sciuridae; genus Xerus; species Xerus rutilus. Next base: position 12,660,927 of record CM053415.1, on the reverse strand, counting down.
GTATGAGGCCCTGGGTTCGATCCTCAGCATCACATACAAAACAATAAAATAAAGACATTGTGTCCATCAACAACTAAAAAAATATTAAAAAAAAAAAAGAAGGAATGCACAAAGAGCTAGCTGTACCTGCACATGCTTCTAGAAAGACAGATGAGAAAGTTATCAGGCATTACCTGGTAAGATGGACTGGGTAACTGTCCATTCTACTGTATGTGATTGGCACCCCTGAACATACTAGAACACAATGTCCCAGGGCAAAGAAGCTATGGAACAGGACAGCCATCCTTGGGTGAGCTCACCTGCTAGAAGTGAGGGGTGATGGCCACACCACACTTCTCATTTTAGCCACTCAAGTTTATCACATGACTGTTTTGATTTTAGTCAATCATGCAAAATTGCCTTTCTGCAGCGACGCCTGGACTCGCACACTGCCACGACTCACCAAATGCCACTTCCGCAGCATTAGTGCCCTAAGCCCCAAAGACCCAGTTAGACTGATGAAGCCCGGAGCTAAAGGCCCCCCCAGGAGGTCCAGGCTGCCATGGCCTTCAACCAGGTAAGGAATGGACTCCTTTCCAAAACAAGGCTGGCTCTCAATAGCACCTCCATCTTCTCTCTAGTCCAGTCCAAGTAACCCTCGAGGGCTTTTCAGTTTACAAATCAGCTTCTTCAAGAGCTATTTTACACCCAGTGTGACACATCCATGGCATTTGCAGGCAAATGGATGGAATTGGAGAACATTATGCTTAGTGAAGTAAGCCAATCCCAAAAAACCAAATGCCGAATGCTCTCGCTGATTAGTGGATAAGGATACATAAGGGGGGTGGGAACGGGAAACAGGAGAAATACAGGAACTCTAGACGTGGCAGGGGGAGGTGGTAGGAAGGAAAGGGGAATGGGCATAGTAATGATGGTTGCTTACTACCCCTGGTGCATGTATGAAGACACTAATGGTGTGACTTTATCTGGTTTGCAACCAGAGAAATGGAAAAACTGAGCTCTGGTTATGTACTATGACTTGAAACGCATTTAAATAAAATAATTAAATAAAAATAAAAAATAAAAAAAATAAAGGTGCAGCACCCCAAGTCCTGACCTGCACATACCTGTGTAGCCACCACCTCCACTAAGCCAGAGTGTTTCCAGCACCCTAAGACTTCCTGGGGTTCTCGAGAGAAATCAGGTCTGCTTTCTGTCACTACTGGTCAGCATTGCCTTTTTTAACATTGCAAGTAAATGCAGTCACACAGTCTGAGCTGAAGTTCCTTCTCTCAGCCAGAGGCTCACGCATGCTTCTGCACTCCTCACTGCTGGGTGGCCTTTCACTGTGTGGGCACCTCATGGTCCACTCTCCCCTCTCCTACCAACAGGCAGGACAAAGTTCCTAGGACACCCTTGTACAAGCCTTTGTGAAGCCATGCTTTCATTTCTTTTGGGTAAATATCTAGGAGTGGAATTGCTGGGTCATGTTCTAAGTGTACTAAATGCTGTCAAAACATTTCCAAAATGGCTGTACCGTTTCCTAGTTCCAAAAGCAATGTTTACGAGGTCTGGCTGTTCCACATCTCTACCGATGGTTGAGAAAGCCAGTGCTTCTAATTTTAGGCCAATTGTTGGGTACGTATTGGTATTTCAACAAGAATAATTTGTATTCCCCTAATGACAAATGACGATGAGCATCTTCTCACCGTCCTTATTTACCATGTATATATCTTCTCATGTAAAGCATCTGTTCAGAGTCTTTTGCCCTTTTTAATCCGGTCACCTTATAGATTTGTGAGTATTCTTTGTATGTTCTGGATACAAATCTTCTGTTGGATATTATGTATTGCAAATATTTTCTCCTAGTCCATGATCTGCTTTTTTACTTTCTTGTGTGTTTTGAGAGGTTTTTAAATTTTAATGAAGTCTAATTTATCGAATTTTTTCATGTATAATTCCTGGTCTGTATGTCCTAAGAATTCTTTTGCCAAACACAAGCTTGCAGACATTCTAGCTTTAGCGGATAGGTGTGTGCCCCACTTTGAGTTAAATTCTGTGTTCAGTATGAGGTGAGCATTCGGGCTCACACCTCATCCACATAGACACCCTGCTGTTCTACAACCATTTGTTGAAAAAATTACCGTTGTCCCACTGAATTCTTTCTCTCTTTGGACCAAGGATGGAACTCAGGGGTGCTTAATCACTGAGCCACATTCCTAGCCCTTTTTTATTTTGAGACAGCCTAACTAAGTTGCTGAGGCTAGCTTTGAAGACGCAATCTTGCTGCCTCAGCCTCCTGAGTCACTAGGAGTACAGTCAGTAGGACTGCAGTGCACCATTGCACCTAGCATCTCCTACTAAATTTTCTTGACACTTTCAACAAAAATCTACTGATTGTTGAATTACTTCTGAACTTTCCACTCTGTTCCACTGACTTACTTGTCTGTCTGCCCATCAATACCACACTCTCTCAGCATACTACATTTGTAGCTGGTCTTGAAATTGGCCTTCTAATTTTTTTTCAAAATTGTTACAGCTAGTCTAGGTCCTGTATGTTTCAATACAAATTTCAGAAATTAGTTTGTTGAGATTGTGCTGAATACAAGGATTAATTCAAAAGAACTGTCATCTTAACAACACTGGCTCTTGTAAAACAAACATGATTAACTCCATGATGCTATGGAACACACTTGGTCTTTCTGTCTCCTGACTTACAGAAGCCCTTGAAATCTTTTGTATGCCAATGAGACATACCAGCCAGCTGGTGACTGGCTGCCCTAATAAGCTTCAGGATGAGGCTCTTCACCAGAAAGACCAAGGTGGGATGAGAGGGCTGGCACTCTCATCCTCCACAAAAGGAGAGGGTAGCAGGTTGAGTTGGCCACAATGGTCAATGATGTCATCAATCATGCCTACGGAGGAAGGCCCCCCAAAACCCAAAAGGACAACATCCAGAGCTTCTGGACAGCTGCACACCTGAAGGTTCCTGAGCCTTTTACCAGGGTAAATCTGACACTAACTCCAAGTAGACAGTGTCTGCACTGAACTGCAGGCCACTCGCTGGTGTCCATGGAGGACTGCTTGTTGTGTGGAAAACCACAGCTGGTGTCGGAGTGCTGTGCTGAGAGCACAGGGAGTTTATTTTTTCCTCTTATGGTTTCTCTCCATTTTCCTATATTATTAGGTCATCTTTAATTACTGTCAGCTGCATCTTATGGGTTTCAGAGTGCAGATCTTCAACATTTTGTTAAATTTATCCCTAAGTATTTTACACGTGGATTGTTTGTTTTGCAGTGCTGGGGATAGAACCTAGGGCCTCTCACATGCTAGGCAAGCACCCTACCACTGACCTACACTCAAAGAGTGCACCTGGCTACCCCCATCCCTTTTGGTTTTTTGGTACTGGGATTGAACTCAGGGGTACTTGACCACTGAGCCACATCCCCAGCCCTATTTTGTGTTTTATGAAGAGACAGGGTCTCACTGCGTTGCTTAGCGTCTCGCTGTTGCTGAGGCTGGCTTTGAACTCGCGATTCTCCTGTCTCAGCCTCCCAAAGTGCTGGGATTACAGGCGTGCGCCACCATACCCAGCTCCCCATCCTTTTTTTTAAAGACAGGGTCTTGCTAAATTGCCCAGGCTGGCCTCAAACTGGTAATCCTCCTGCCTCAGCCTCTGGAGTAGCTGAGATTATAGGTGTGCACCATTAGGTTTTGATGCTATTATACAGTACAACACAAACAGTATTTCCAATGGTTTGCTGCTAGTACACAGAAATATAATCTATTTTTGTACATTGTTCCTGCATTCTACGACCTTCTTAACCTCTTTAATTGGTCCAGCTACTTTGGCGGGGAGGGTACAGGGAATTGAACCCAGGGATGCTTTTACCTCTGAGCTGCACCCACAGTGCTTTTTATTGTTTTATTTTGAGACAGGATCTCACTAAGTTGCTGAGCATGGCCTTGAACTTGCAAACCTCCTGCCTCAGCCTCCCTCTGCCTGGCCCAGCTAGCTTTTTATTCACTCCTTGAGACTTCTAACATAAACAACTATGTTGTCTCCAAATAGAGACAGTTTCATTTTTTCTATCCAGCTTGTCTAACCTTTTCTTTCTCTTACCTGATTGCACAGTGAGGACATTCAGTACAATGACAGCTCCGCCTCGTCCCCAGTGTCAGGGCAGTGGTCAGCCTATTAATATTATATTTGCTGTAGTTTTTTGTAGATGGCTTTTACCTGCTTGAGGAATTTCCCCCTCTTTTACTAAGCTTGCTGAGAGTTTCAATCACAAATGTTCAATTTTCACAAAGAATTCTGTTCCTCTTAAGATATTCATGTGTCAACAGCATTATTCTATTAAAATAATTTATTAATTAATTCCATTAAAATCATTATCTAAAGAGCAGCAGCCTTGTGTTCCTGGGATAGACTCCACTCTCTCCATCTTTCCTACCAGCCTGTCTCCACTATTCCATCAGGGCCCCAGGCAGTCAGTCCTGCCTGGTCACGGTCTCTGTGCACTTTCCTACTTCAAGTCATTCCCCAGACAAACAGAGCTCCTGAAAGACCAAGTTCATCATGTCGCCACCCCACACTGTGTTGAATCCTTCAGTAAACTCTCAAAGCCCCAGCTCACCTGCTTCCCAGCACCAATGCTCCCCACCCCTGCGGGACAGGACACAGGGCCCTGTCACCCCATGCCACAGCATCACACTGCCATTCCCTTCCTCCCCCGGACTCTCAGGAAGCCTAATCTGCTTCCAGCCCATGTGACCCTGTGCACTGGACATATCATGTTGGATAGGTTCGTCTGCTCCTAGACCACGTGACCCCGTGCACTGGACACTTCAGGATGGACAAGTCCATCTGCCCCTGGTCCATGTGACCCTATGCACTGGACAGATCATCCCTCGACAGACAAGAAGCCTGGGCCCAAAGTGTCTCCCTCATAGTTTGCACCAGCTGACCCACCCCAGCCAACTCATCTAATTCATCCAGCTATCTCTCCTAATATCCCTGGGCTATTTTATTTTTTTATTTTATTTTATTTGAGTTTATTTTATTTTATTTGAGTTTATTTTATTTGAGTTTTTATTATTTTATTTATTTTTCTTTTTTTTCTTTTTGTAGTTGCAGATGGACAGCATGCCTTTATTAAAATAAAATTTTTTTTTTATTTTTATGTAGTGCTAAAGATCAAACCCAGTGCCTCACACATGCTAGGCAAGCACTCTGTCACTAAGCTACAGCCCCAGCCCCATCCCTGGCCTTCTCATACATAAAAAATCCCAAACTGGCAAAGTGATCACTGTCACACTGTAGGGAAATTGATGTTAAGCCAGAGCCTGAAGCCACACATCCCCTAACAATCTCAGGAAAGCCAGATCTCTGTTCTCAGAAAAGCACCCACACTGAGAGTACCTACTGTCAGCCCCAGAAGCACACAGATCCCAGGGGGCTAAAGACCCCAAGAGAGACTCATCAAGAATAGGGCAAACATGTGACAGGCGAGAGCAACTGCCTGCCCACCCAGAAAAGGCAGAAACTGGGACCACAGACTCCTCCTACCCTAGTCAGTCAGAACCCTGGTGTTAATAAGAAAGTTCCTATGGGAGGGCAATGGCCCAAGGACAGGTTGCAAAGGGTGCCCACAGGGCTCCGAAAAGTCAGATCGTCAAGGGGGTGGTGCCACCTAGTGGTGGCTGGAACCCACAGAGCCAGGGACAAATGTGTCCCCAAATCATGACAGAACCTCAATCAAAAGGCCAGAGGCCAAACCCACTCTTCCTCAGTGCCTGGTCAGTGATAGCTGACAGATCATATCAGATCCCTGGATGGCTTTTAGGCAGTGGGTCCCTAAACTTGTACTGAGTCATGTGTGTCTTTACATGAATATATGAACATGCAAATATGCAATTGCTCCCGCCGGGACCCCAAGTCACAGCACTGGGCTCCAACTCCTCTCTGCTCCTCTTGTGCCCATTCCTGCCACCAGCTTCAATCTCATGAAGTGCAGGCTCTGCCAAATCACCTTCCCCGCATAGAAAGCCCTAATTACTGCCCAAAACCTGCTTCCCTGGAAAAGTGAAAAAAGGAAAGAAAGCCAAAATCTTCAGCATAGCAGTTTTCGAGGTCACCCCAATATTCAAGTCCAGCCTTTGGGGACATTGACCTACTAGATCTGAGCTCAGTCCAGGAATCTGTACTTTCTCCAAACTGCAGAAGGATTTTTTTTTTTTTAAACACAGAGTCTCACTATGCTGCCCAGGCTGGCCTCAAACTCAGGGGCTCAAGAGATCTTGCCTTAGCCTCCTGAGTAATGGACTACAGGCATTCGTCACACCAGTTATTTAAGTGAAGAACTTATTCCCTCCCCTGCCTTCTCTTTGTGCTGAGGATTGATCCCAATGCCTCATGCATGCTAACAGCACCTTCTAACACTGAGCTGCACCCTAGGGCCCAAGCATCAGGTGACTCTAACAAAGGGCCTCATCTAATGCAACTGATCTGCATGCCAGACCTATGTGACAAGTATAAACATGATGCACAAATCACCTGCGCTCAAAGCCTGCCCCAAGAGGGCAGGTGCCCAGATAGCTGCCCTGGGGGTGTGCAGGAACCTAAGCAAGCAGCACTGAAGCTTCCAAGATACCAGGCCCCCACAGTGCTCCTAGGAGACCCAGGCACACCACATGAAGCAGGAGGAAGACCTGTTCTACACAGATACCCGCCACCAAGGGAACCTCAGGAGACCAGAGGTAAACCATGATGAGGATGGCACCCCACTGACTTCCAAAAGGACAGTAACACCTTGAGGCATGTCCTAAAGACATGATTTGAGGGGCTGGGGTCATGGCGCAGTGGTAGCGTGCTGGTCTAGCACGTGGGAGGCACTGGGTTCGATCCTCAGCACCACATAAAAATAAAATAAAAATATTCTGTCCACCTGCAACTAAAAAATAAATATTTTAAAAAAAAAAAAAAAAGACATGATTTGACTCTATCTTCATAAGCACTGAGTGGGAAAAGCACTGTGCTCCTTTTCAGCCATGATAAGAGGGGCCCAGAATGGTGTAGCCCCTGGTAAATGTCTCACCAGCTAAGGGGCAAATGTCAGATCCACTTGCCTATATGGGGACACAGAGCACCTCAAGTGCCCACTCCTCCCTCTTTCCCAGCCCAGGTTGGCAAAAGGCACCACCGCCAGGGACCTGGGACAGCAGGGAGCACAATACACACAGCATGTAGCCTCCCAAGGACCAGCCCACCCTCATGCCAGCCACACTTAAAATAGGGACCCCGGACATGAAGGAATGGTTCCAAAGGGCTCAAGGAGCAGTTGGACATTCCAACCTGGTCACAGAAGTTCATGCCATTCTGGTCAGAGTAGCAGTCAGCCACATCAGTTCCATGTGTCTGATGCTGGATGTTGTTTGGTAGACCTCTCCAACAGAGCCAACCAGGTATAAGGGACTTATCTCTCTTATAAGACACGTAAGAAACGGACATGTGTCATCAGATCAAAGAAGCTCCAAGAGCAGGAGGGACCCATTTGGGCACCTAACATGCCCAGCTAACTGGAGGAAACAGAGAGCATCAACCCTGCTGGGCCAGCTCTCCATGAGCCCAGATTCTGCAGGTGGAGTTCAAGAGGAAACAGCAGTCTGTCCTCTGTGACTTCACAAGACAAAAAGAAAATCAAGAGGCATTGTTAAGGAACAGAACTGAAGCCAACATTGCCAATCAGAAGGTGGCGGATTCCAGAGCCAGCAGTCGATGTGTAATTATAGCAAAGGACAGCTCAGTAAGTCTCAATCTGACCTCACTCCAGGAAACTGCAAGTTTTATAATCCCCTGAGCAAATAAAACAAAAGGCTCCTTAGAACCTACAAGCCTGCATTCTGGGCTCCAATGGCTTATCCAAAAGGATCAACCCCCAATCTCCCTCAGACTTGGAGCACATTAGGAACTGAGAAGGGGACAGCTGGACCAAGTCTGGGAGGCAGTCAGTCTGTGGGGAGCCACAGCAGCTGAAGAGCAGTTGACCACCAAGCCAGTGCTATACAGGATGAGCAGAGGTCTCCAGAGGATGGGGCAGTAGACAGATAGGACTAGTAACAGGAATAGCTCTGCCCTTTGTATGTGTCAGAACACGATGGCCAGCAGCTCCAACATGTAACCCACTCTGCATTCCTCCACCAACCCACTGGCAATGAGCTTGGCACAGACCAGATACAGAGGCTGCTACAGGGGCCAAGTAGGACAATATCCACTATCATGAGTTTAACCCTAAATCCAGTTCATCCTCAACCTCTTAGGTTACAATCACCCAAAAGAAATTATTTCTCCCAAAAGCAATTACTTCCTCGGCATGTACATTGTCCTCTAACAAAGCCTGACAATGCAGGGCGATTGGACAGCTGCCCCTGTTCTGTTGTGGACATCTGGTTTTCAATTAAGACATTACCAAGACTTAGGCAGGAAAAGTCTCTCATTCTTCTTTCCCTCCCACTGTGAAATGCCTCACTAAACACAGGCAGTGTAAGACCAAAGCTCCTACCGCTACCTGGAAAGGACTCCAAACTGCCTCACTAAACACAGGCAGTGTAAGACCAAAGCTCCTACCCCTACCTGGAAAGGACTCCAAACACAGGCAGTGTAGGACCAAAGCTCCTACCCCTACCTGGAAAGGAATCCATCTACTGTCTTTTCCAGCTTCTAGGGCTGCCCACATCTGCTTCCTCCATCCTCACAGCTAGCAATGGCAGGCGACTCTTCCTCTCTTACTTCCTTCAGGAGGCAGAGCTGCCTTGTGGATGTAGAAACCAACTACCCAGAGAGGTAGAGATGGGGGACAGTGCCCACCTACCTGAGGTCCAAGCCCATGGTCTGGTCCAGACTCTCCCAGCTTTGCAGCTTCACCAGTAGCCTCTGAAAAACAGGTATAACCAGGTCCTCCATCACCATGTGTCAAACAACTGGCACAAACAACACCATGACAATGACACTAAGCCCCCCAGATGTTAGGGAAGGATCTGCCCATATCCCTGAGCTCAGATGTGTGGCTGCTCCAAGGGTGCACCAAAGCAAGCAGGCTATCCCCAGCTGCTGAAGCTATGCAGCACACAGCTCATTCCTTCCTGGACTCATATAGCTAAGCATGAGTCCAGCAAGGTACAAGGAACATGAGGATACAAAGGTTTTGCAGTAGCTTGTACCCAGGGTGCAGATCTGGGCAGCTGAGCCCCAAGGACTCATCTCTCCCATCTTCTAGGTACCACTCAGGATGCCAAGCCCCAGACAAATGCACTCAGTCTAACAGACAAACTTTCCCCAATCCTATGGCAGACTAAGACCAGCAGACCCCATGGGAATGGGCCTGTTCAATGCTGGCCCAAAGCACAGAAAGTTGCTCTTCTGGAATTGAAGCAATTGAGGGAAAGGACCGCTTGGATTTGACCTTCTGTCACCTCCTCCCATAACCAGCAAAGTGCTCTTATAAACCATTCATTCAAGTATTTCCAGATCCCCTGTATGTGCCAAGCACATTCTTGGTTGTTAACTTTCCTACAGCCAATGCTGGTAAAGTTACTATGCACCAGGCCATGCTCTGAGCACTTGACATGAGGCAGACACTGCCACCATTCCTGACTCTGAATATGAAGAGACAAACAGGTTAAGGAACTGGCCCAGAGTCAAAGAGCCAGCAAGCATCCACAGCAGGACTTCAAACTACAAGCAATGTGATTCTAAAGCCCCAAATCTTAAAACAATTTCAAAAATAACTATGTCCAGTGAAAAAGAGAAAAGCACTTGGCCTGGGAGTTGTCTTTCCAGTACACTCCTACAGAAGCTGCCTCTGAGGAGAACCCCACACTGGAAGGCTCTGCTGACAGCAAACAGCCACAGCAGCTGCTCACAGAGTGCTCTGTAGCCCCAACAGGCCCGAAGCGGTCTTGAAGTTCCAAAACGGACAACAAGTGCACACCAGGTCAGGAAGTGGCCAGTGCAATTTGAGGCAGCCAAAGATGGTTAAGACGGTGGACTGACATTGGCACTCCTCCAGTCTGGGATGGGTCTAGGGAATAGTGGTGTGGTACATGCCAGGCAAACCAAGATGGAACAGCAACAGTGACTGAGGAGAAACAGTAAAGCCTCAGCTCTGGTCCAAACTCATTGAACACTGACCCTCAGTTTCCTCCTCCAACCACAAGGTGACTTCCCAATACTGTCTAGCAATGGCATTTTCCCACACAGTGCCACTGCTAAGTTACAATGACAGATCAGAAGAAAACACCCAGCATGGGTCTCCACCGTGTCCTTACTTGTAGGCACCGTGTGCCATTTCCTTCCTGGCACACCCTCTGTGCCAGTCCTCTACAGCCACTGAGTTAAACTGCACAAACTTAGTGGCTTCAACAGTCAGTCTCCTACAGTACTGTAGCCCAAAATCTTACTTGGTTCTCACTGAGCTGAAATTAAGGTGTAGGCCAGCTGCATTCCTTCTAGGGGCTCCCAAAGAATCCATCTACTGTCTTTTCCAGCTTCTAGGGCTGCCCACATCTGCTTCCTCCATCCTCACAGCTAGCAATGGCAGGCGACTCTTCCTCTCTTACTTCCTTGAGACTATGCAGCCCACCTGACAACCCAGGATCCTCCCCCATTGCAGGTCAGCTGATTAGCAAATTCAACCTTACCACACGCATTCAAAGGTTCTGGGATTAGGACATGGACCCCCGTGAGGGCCATTATTCTTCCTACCACACCACCATGGCAGTAAGCACATTTCAGGTAACCAGCTGTTGCACAAGATGGAAATGGCTAGGGTCCTCTGGGGAGGGCTGAGGACAGTTCCATAGGCATAGCTTGCTCACTTGGACCCTTACCTCCTTCTCCAGTTCTAAGTCAACCAGAGCTTCCTGCATCTTCTCCTGGCGGCCCAGTCTCCTCTGAAGCCCCTCCAGCTCCTCTGTGAGCAGCCCATTGGTCTCCCGCATATCCCTGCAAGGCCAGAAACCATCACTCCAACAGACACACATACTGAGTACAAACCCACCCCACAAACCCCAGTCACATCTGGAAGCAGCTCAGCCGCATCCAGCTCCTCACCGCAGGTGTGCATTTTCCTCCCGCAGCCGCTTCAGCTCCCGCTCCATCCTGGGAAGCCGCAGCAGCTCAGACTTCATGCTCCTCACCACAGCGGCATCCTGCTCCTGCAGACACAGTTTCTGCTCCAGGTCCTGACAGAGGCAGGCAGAGAGGAAGAAAGGAAAGGAGAGTGAGCAGCCAGGGGACACCGAGGAAACGCAAGCCTCAGCTAAGCGAGAAGCCAATCTGAAGAGGCACATGCGGTGGGTTCCACCTGCAGGACACTCTGGAGAGAGAAGGATGGGGCAGTGAAAGAGCAGTGGCACTCGGAGGAGGACAGGAAGAGGAAGTGGTGCGCAAAGGGCTGCATGAAGTGTCAAAGGGAACACATGTCAGGGTGCATCTGTCCAGAACGTGGCCACCAAGGGTGAACCTGATGTAGGCTATGGACTAGGTGATGAGGAGTCAGTGCAGCTTAGTCAACTGTGGCAATGACCTACTTTGCAGGGGTGCTGACTGTGGGGGGATAAGGGTAGAGGGACAAAGGGATCTGGAAACTCTCTGTACCTCCATACCTTCTGTTCCATTTGGCTGTGAACCTAAAACCTTTCTAAAAAATAAAGTCTACTCATGAGAACCACAAAGTTCTTCTCCTAAGTAGTCCCAGGACTAGGACCTCAGCAATCTCCCTGGATGTGACTCTGGCTGTGTCCTCACCAGCTGCCTCTAGCCCTGCCCACTTGTGCCAGCATCCATCCACACCACATCCATCCATCTATCCATCCATCCAGTTCCTCCAGGACTGGTTTCTCCAGGAGGAACCAATCACACACCTGGCTCAAAGACACTCAGAAAGAACATAACCTTCTGGTCACATGAAGTCACTTCTGCACCAGCAGCACTCCTACAGCAACTGAGTCCATTTCAACTGCAAGGATAGACTTCTTCACAACATCTATCACCTTAAGACTCAACAGGAGCACACGGGCATTTAGTGACAAGTCACCAAACAGGCGGAGTACAAAACCAGGCCCAAATTGGTCTATCACTAAGTGCCACTGAGTCCAGCTCTGTACAGGTGCTAAGTCAAATGGCAGAGGCAGAATGACACAGAATACAAATCAGGCAAGCGAAGACTGAGAGGCAGGCTAAGGTTGTGGAGGGAAGGATGAGGTTCAGGAGAAGCTAACCAAGAAGGCAAGTTGTGGGGGACAAGTAGGGGTGCCAAGCAAGCTGGCAGTCAAGGAGAGCAGGAGCAAAGCCCATAGCCTGCCCAAGCATGCACAGCAGGAAGCTGTAGGGAGCCACTGCCATGGGCCTCTTGCAGGGCCTGGATGTTACTCTAAAGGCAACAGGAGGCCATAGAAGGGATCTCAGAGCATTGTCTTTCTGGCAGCACCCTCCACAGTGAAGCACATGGCCTGAGCTCCCATCAGATGGACCTGGCTTAGAGACCCAGCTCAGTGACACTCTAGCATGTGACTGTGGGCAGAGTTTCAAGCTCTGTAAGTCTACTTTGTATCATCTCCAATGTCACTTTTTTCCTTGTGTTTCTAGTGGGCCTTTCTTCACTAGGACACAAGCTTCCTGGAAGCAGAAATGGTTATCTTGCTCACTTTGGCCTCCCTGGCAGCCAGCACAGTGCCTAGAAGATGAGACAGTGGCTAATATCCACTGAGGGCAGGGCTGGGGCCATAGCTCAGTGGTCGAGCGCTTGCCTAGCATGCGTGAGGCACTGGGTTCGATCCTCAGCACCACACATAAATAACAAATGAATAAGATAAAAATCCATCAACAACTAAAAAAAATAAAAATAAATTTTAAAAAATATCCATTGAGGGCACCTCCAGCTCAAAAAGGCCTGCAAATGGTGGGTGGCAGGAGGGCCAAGACCACCCCTGAGATGCCTGCAGGACACACACAGGGCCTGACACAGAGCAACCCACCTTAATCTTCTGTTCTTGGTCTGTTCTTGCTTCTTGACTAGCCTGAAGTTCCTGAATTTTCTGATTAGCTTCCTGACATTTCCTGTTTAGAGAAGAGTACATGGTATGAAGGAACACTTCCAGAATACCCTCAGCCTAAATTCCTGGCACAGACCCACACACCCACTACAAGGGTACACCCAAGTCCTGGACTAGCCCCTGCAGTGGCTCTCATCTGGATGGTGCACCTACAGCACCACACAGTTCTCCACACACTGCTCACCCAACACGAGTGTTCACCAGACCTGGTGTAGTCACAGAAAGGACCCACTCAGACTTGATCTCCCCACTCCCCAAGGAGCAAGGGACTCAGACTACAGCTGCTATGGGAAGGGTCAACTCCTCGGGAAAGAACCCAAAGCCTCCTGACCACACCATCCTCCAGGTGCTCCCATGTCTACCTTGCTTAGCATGTCCCCTGTGCCTAGAATGTCCTTTCCATCCAGAGCCCACACAACCCCAAGGGATGTTTTGCATGTCCTTCAAAACCTAGCTCAACATAACACTGCCTCTGGAAGCCTGCTCTAAAAAGGTATGCTGCCCCAAGAAGGAGGAGCTGCTACTGTTCATCCTGGCTCAAAAAAATTTAGAACACCCCCTATCCTAGCACTCAGAATCCTAGTTTTTATATCAGTCAGAAAGCATCCAAGGGTCTGGCACAGGCACAGGGCAGAGCCCCGCATCCCCAAACCCCTTCCCCATCACCTGAGCTGCAAGTCAAGCTGCTCCTTCAGCTCCTGCTTCTCAGACTCCAGGCGCTTCACCTGCACCTCCTGGTCCATGACACTCCACTGAAGCTCTGAGACTCGACCCTTTAACACATTGATCGTCTGAAAGCAGAAGGGATTTCAGGCAGTTTGTGGATCAAGGTGTGACTTCCCAGCAAGTTACTGTAAAAGGAAGAGCCATCACTTCCCATCTCCTACCATGGGGAGGGAACAGAGCTCACCCCTGGGGAGCCTATACCTGGGTAGATGAGAGACACTCTCAGAAGTATTGCAGGCCAGGACCCTGGGTCATGCTCCCCATAAGCTGACAGATAGATCTGGTTACAGCCAAGCCCTCAAGGAAAGCTAGTCCTTAGGCTCCCAGAGCAAAGCTGCCACTAGCCAGAATGGGCCTAGCCTCTCAGGCATGGTGGCCTCCATGCCCACTACCCTATGCCCATAGTGTCCCTTCCCACCAGGAATCCATCCACCTGAGCCTTCCCTCCACCCTTTGGCTCTCATCATGCTCTCGGCCCAGAATTTTTCCTCTAACCAACCTCACACCACAACTCCAACCATCAGTAAGGATGCAGAACTCCCAGGCCAGCAAGCTGGGTTGGAACCAGCTGGGACGGCCATGGTACTCAGAGACAGTCCCAAAGCAAAGCCAGCAGGGCCCATCCAACAGCCTCCAGGAAGGACAAGTCCACCTGACACCACAGAACAGCCACATAAAGGAAACACCACCCTCTGCTCTGATGGCACCTCATACATCATCCTCACCCGCCTTTCTGAGGGAAAGAGCATGCTGGACAAGCCAACACGAAAAGCCAGCCCTCTTCCTTGTCACGCAAACTAACACAGGAAAAAGCAGACTGAATCCAATCCTAGGGAGTCCACACAGAGGGCAAGACAGTGGGTCCAGCAACCTCACCACAATAAGTCACACTAGATAGACCTGTAGGGGGCAAAGGGACCTCCCCAGGTGACACTCTCTGCAGAGAAGCCACAGCACTCCTTTCTTTTCCCTGAGAATCTACACCCAACCCAGGACCCAGGGAAACACACTGGCGCTATTCACAACATGACGCTCTGGGGAGACACACATGGGGCACCCCACACTCAACAATCTGTATGGTTCACTCTACCACAAGAGTGAGAACCAGACTGGGACTCAAAATACAATGGAGGTGCCAGGAACGGCTCACACCTATCATCCTAGCAGCTCAGGAAGCTGAGACAGAAGGATCACAAGTTCCAGGCCAACCTCAGCAATTCAGCAAGGCACTAAGCAACTTAGTGAGACCCTGTCTTAAAATAAAAAATAAAAATAGCTAGGGATGTGGTTCAGTGGTAAATTGCCCAAGGTTAAATCCCCAGTATAAGAAACAAAAAAAAGAAATGGAGGTATTAAAAACACATCCACCAGTGAGCACATCCATGGAAAGGGTCTACTGAGCAGTAAGCACGCACTGAGCACCAACCACTACACCAGAGACAGCCTGCCCTGATGGAGGACAAACATCCTGGGGAAAGTCAGACCATCAGCAAATAAACAGATGACAGGGAAAACTTCAGAGTGGCAAGTAACATAAATTGGGGCACTGTGATAGGAGAATGCAGTCGATAGGGAAGACTTGTGACTTTGAACTGAGTGATAAGAGAGGGCTTCTCTTAGGACACGGCCCCACTCAGGACTACCTCTTCTATCCTTCACTGATGGGTATGTATGGCTCCCTTCAGCCACAGAACAGTGACATGATCTAGAATGCAGATCTCAGGACCCACCAGAGACCCCAAGCAAGGCAGAAGCCAGCTTCTCTGAAAGCTGATCACGCCTCCGCTCCTGCCAACACTTGCTTCAGAAGACAGATGTGGGAACAACCTTAACATGCTCCCTGGCGCTGCCAAGGCAAAAATAACCTGCAGCCCGCTCCTGAGGATCTATCAAGTGGAGAAAGCCACGCGGAGACAGAATACCAATGATGCAACACGGCATCCCCCCCTCAGGCAGTTCTCATCTGTTTCCTCTTGGCACCTGTGATCTTGAACGCCACAGAATAGGGACAAGGAAGGTCAGAGGAGTCCAGTACCCAGCAGCGCCAACACTCGGGCTGTCTCTACAACGCACATAGCTGTCCCTGGGACTACAGTTCATATACATCCTGGTTCAAAGGCACTCTCTGATGCTGGGAGATGCTAACAGACTTTGCTAATAATCAAAGAAATGCAAATCTAGAGGCACCTACTTGCATCTTCTGGGAAAAAGAAAAGAAAAAAGCATTTCCAGAACATGAACAGGAAAGGCTACAGCAACCCCAGATATTCCATGGTGGCTATCAGCACAACCCAGCAACTGGCAGCAACAACCACAGATCTGTGCCTGGGTCCGTCACCCTATTCCTCAGGTTTGTCCGAACAAAACAACGTGATAGAAACAAACAGTCTGCATACACAAAGCTACCTGCCAGGGGGATATGAGGGCAAACACAAGGAAACGAAACACTGGAAAAATGACAAAAATGGATTAGCCAAACACTAAATTTCACATTTACAAAAAACAAAAAAGGGCTCCACTTACTAACTGAAAATCACAGAATGGAAAATTAATGTATTTACTCTGATTATGACCATGCAAAAACTGCAGGTGCACATGTGAGGAGCATAGTTTAAAGGATGCCTTGTTGCCACTATGGTGAAGTTGGGAGGTCACTTGTTCTTTTTTTTTTTTTTTTTTTAATTTTTTTTTTAGTTGTAGATTGACACAATACTTTTATTTATTTTTATGTGGTGCTGAGGATCGAACCCAGTGCCTCACGCATGCTAGGCAAGTGCTCTACAACTGAGCCACAACCCCAACCCGGTCACTTGTTCTTTTTCCTTCAAAAATGGCTGAAGGCGAGAGGGCAAACCCCAGGGCCTGCGTGCAGGCCTGTGCTTACCTCACTGGCCGTGGCCAGGCCGTCCTCCTGCTCCCGCAGCTGCTGGCTGGCAGCGTCCAGGCTCTGTCTACACAGCTTATGGCGCTCCAGTTGCTCCTGCATCTTCTCCTCGGCCTCAGCTTCCCGCTCCTGAAGCTGCCGAATACGTGCCAGGAGTTCCTGGTTGCGGTCAACCTCACGCTATGGAGAAGGAAGAGCATGGCCAAAATGAGTTGAAACTCTAAGAGAATGTCACAACAAGGACACTCCAGTCTCAGCTCAGACAGGCCATTCGGGCCCACAGAAGAGCCAGGCAGAACCATCAGCCAAGTACCCAGCATAAGTAGGTGAAGAGGGGCTGAGGTTATGGCGCAGTGGTAGCATGCCCGCCTAGCACGCGTGAGGCACTGGGTTCAATCCTCAACACCACATAAAAATAAAATAAAGATATTAAAAAAAAAAAAGTAGGTGAAGACCTGGAACCCTGATGGCACTGCCAGTGCTTCTGCCACAGTAGCACAACAGCTCCCACTGAAAGAAACCAGGGCCCTCCAAGGGCACTCAGCATGGATAACACCACACACTCATCACACTGACTGCTCACAGTGATCGTCTTTGCAGGGATGAGATGGAGCATGGAAAATGTAAAATTCAGAATTGACCTTGGAAAAAAGCTGAGCTTTTGCCGCACCAGCAGATCTTGTCCATCTGCACTCAGGCCATCATTAAAATAAGTCTGCACTCTGCAACAAGCCAATGACCGGAGCAGGGATAGGTGGGGTGGAAGTCAGCCTGCAAACAGATGGTTTACAGCGTAGCCAGATCTGCCACAAGTACATCTGTTCCCACAGCCCTTCAGAGTCACCACATATCATCATCCTCAGGGAGGCCATGTTGGTTATGCTGGTAAGGAAGGGACAGAACTAGGACACATGCCACTGTGACAATTCATGAGGGCCTGAAGGGTTCACCACCAGATGGTAAAAAAGGACCATAAAGTAGGAGCCAGACCCCAAGAAGAAAGGTAGTGAGTGCTACCCATCCAGCACCCAGCCTTCTGGCTCACCCTGCCTGATTCAGCAGCACCAGCGCCCTCCTAGAACCACCAGGAACTTCTCCCAGGTCTTCCTCAGAGTAAAGGCTTACACCACCCTTGCCTAGGACACTCCAACCCAAAACCAAAGAAGGGTTTAATAAGAGCACACCCCGCAAGGGGACTCAAGAGACACAACTACAAGTACAGCCTGAAGATAGGTTAGGGGACCCTTCTGCAAGGCAGAAAAAGAATCTTCCATTAGGGGACTAGGGAGTGTAACTCAGTGGTAAGGCACATGAGTTCTACCTGGGCTTGATCCCAGCACCCAAAAATAAAGAAACTGCTCTATCAGCACAGGGCCCCTCCACACATCACTACTGCACTGCCAGACAAACCCAGATGAGAAGCTCCGGCAGACTTTCAGACCCTAGGTCTCAATACCTAATCAGTATTTCAGGAAGAGGACTATCTGTCCTCTCTACCCACCTACCACCAATGTAGCCCCTGAAAAACCAATGTAGAGGCCAAGATCCAAGAGACATCTGAAGACAAGTAGTTGCCATGGCTCCTGGGGCCCCCTCAGCATGTCTGTGGGCAGAAAAGGCTTCTGGGAAGGCAGCTCAAGTTCAGCAGGGCCAGTCCGAGCTTGTCACCCTAGGCTCCCGGGCCCTCACAGACCCTGCAGCAAGCCCTCAATCACTCAAATGTTCTCGGGTATCCCAGAAGGCATCACCAACTATGCCAGACACTGGAGACCCAGAACAGCCAAGCAGGCCCTACCCTCAAGGGACTCTGCCCAGAGAAACTCCAATAGTTCCAGGGCCCGTCCATCTGCCTGAGAGCCAGGACCATGCCATTAGCACAGCATTTCATGCAGTCCAAGGGCACCCAGTGTCACCTACCCACCCCAACAAAGGACATCTCAAAGCCTTGGCTCATGAGCCCAGACAACACACCAAGGCAGGAATCTTTATTCCTAGCTTAAAGAGTCCAATTTGCATCACACCCTAAAGGAGGTCTCCACAAGGACAGGAAAGAATGTGCACATGTACACAAGGCAAGATGGAGCCACAAAAGAAAGGGTAGAGCTGGGCACGATGGCACATGCCTGTAATCCCAGCACTTTGGGAGGCTGAGACAAGAAAATCGTGAGTCCAAAGCCAGCCTCAGCAACAGCAAGGCACTAAGCAACTCAGTGAGACCCTGTCTCTACATAAAACACAAAATAGGGCCGGGGATGTGGCTCAATGGTCAAGTACCCAAGTTCAATCCCCAGTACCAAAAAAAAAAAGAAAGAAAGGGCAGGAAGGCCCAAGAGACACCCTGGTCTGGGGCACTGCCTGAATCTTGGCAGCCTTTCCACAACTGATCAGCACTTAGTGAAAACCTGGCAAAAGTCTGTTAATCAAAGCAATGCAAAAGAAAGTTCTTGCTCTGAGTCTTCCTAGAGTTGCAAGGCTGCACTTTCCCGCTGTCCTGGGAAGTCAACAGCAAGCATAGCAGCCAGAGTAGGGCACTCTCCTGAGGCCCTGCAACCACCCTGGCAAGACATCCATGCAACTCAATAATGTTCTAAGCCTGTCGCCCCCATAGCACCTGGTAGATCAAGAGACCCAGTAGAAGCAAATCTGCCAGCACCATGGCCTCACTGAGCAGTAAACACAGCCAGATTCCCCACTTTGTGGCTATCCTCATATCAAGCCACCGTCCTCCAGCACAGCTAACATCTGACCCACCATAGGTGTCCTCACAGGAACACCCTGGCAATCCCCATGCAGAGCACCTCGGTTTGCCCTGGCTGGTTCCTGATTTCTAACAGCCTAGTAGGCATCGCACCCAGTCTCTTGTCCCCAGAGACCAGCTGCACCAACTGTGCCCACCTGGACCCACCTCGTAGTTCCTGGCGCTGGTGTTGGCTGCCCGCTCCAGCTCCACTCGAGCCCTCTTGTGACTCAGCTCCATTTGCATCTTCTCCCGCTCCACCTGGATGAGGTAGGACTTCGAACGGATCTGCTCTGCTCTCTCCTCCAACTAAGCAAGTCACACCCAAAGAGAAAGAGAATCCTCAGCAGCCATGTCAAATAAGGCAAGTTGCTTAGCTCAATGCACCCCCCAAATGCCACTCCAGCAACGGCCTATGCTGAGCCTGGGTCCCCAGATGGCAAGCAAGGAAAGATTAAGAGAATCAAAAGGAGATGCATTTTAAGATGACAGTGAGTGAGCTTGTTTTAGGAAAGAAGGCGTGTTCATTTTCTATAGCTGTATAACAAACTGCCACAAACTTGGCAGCTAAAAACACCACCCATTTACAGGCTGTGGGCTCTGCAGGTCAGAAGTGCAGACATGTGTGGCTGGGTTCTCAGATCAAGGTCTCTTAAGACTAAAATGAAGGTGGTTGGCAGGAACCCCTGGCTAGCCCACACGTGTAGGACAAAATCCATTTCTCTGCTGGCTATCAGTACCTGGAAGCTAACCACCTCCCTCACCTCATGGCCTTCTCCCTCTCCTGCTGAGTCTAACTCTTCTGACTCTAACATCTGGACTCAATCTTTTTAAGAGGATCATGTGATTAGGTCAGACCCAGGGAACCTTCCTAACTTAAGGTCCACTGATGGGCAATCTTAGTTAGATCTTCAAAATCCCACTGCAACACCACCACGTTAGCATTCAATTGAGCAACCAGGAGGTTACCATCTACCATGGGGTAAGAATTTGGGGGCCATCTTAGAAGCAGGCCCACAAGAGACAGGTGCAAGCCGGTGACTCAAGCCTCCAAGAGCCCCAGAGGACATGCCAAAAGTCTCTCAGAGTCACTGATTTTACTGGGACCAAAGCCTTGCTGCCCTGAACGTCCTGAACACTTAACCTACACAGAACCTTGAGCTGAATCAAAATCACTTCTAGACACATTCTCAGGAGGTTCATATGCACATTAAAGTCTGCCAACCACTGGGCTATCATGGTCTCCTTATGGGGGCAATCTTGCTCCAGGAGACATTTAGCACTGTCTGAAGATACTTCTCATAGTTACAGAACTGCAATAGTAGTACTGGCTGCCCACCGATACACATGGCAGAAGCCCAGAGATGTTGCTAAACATCCTATAGTGCCCAGGAAAGTCCTGCAAAAAAAAGTGTCCAGTTCCACGCCAACAGTGCCCACAGGCTGAGGGCCCTGGCTAGAGCAAGGCTTCTCCCCTGCCCTCCCGCCTGGGTTCCTTCTTTATTCTTATTACGTTTATCCTCATTTTAACTCTGACCTGTTGATATCTGAAGGTTCCCAAGCCCATCCTTCACTCTCATTAACTTGCCCATTCTCACTCTGTCCCAGAAAGTCGGATCATCTCCATCTATAACAGTGTCACCACACAGGGACCAAAGGTGCCAGGCATACTTAACCAGTTGTGTCAGGAATAATTTAAAACTTTCCTTCAGGCTGGAGCTGTGGCTCAGTGGTAGAGTGCTTACCCATCACTCTTAAAGACACTGGGTTCAAAATTCAGCACCACATAAAAATAAATAAATAAATAAAACAAGAGTATTGTGTCCATCTACAACAATAAAAAAATTTTTAAAAAACACTTTGCTCCATGTTTAAACAACACTGAGGTATGACAAACTGCATGATATACACCTCTGACTAAAACAAAGCCTAAAAAGCGGGGAGAGACCTGGCAAACAAGACACCCCATCCTAATATTTGCCTCCAGATTCCCCAGATTGTCCTCAGGTCCCTCACCTACAACTCAGGGGGCCTTGACAGGAAGAAAAAGAACCATCACTGCCATCCAGGGCAGGACATGACCAAGGTCAAGCCCAGGCAGGTCTACAGTCATGATTACTACCCACATCACTAGGGTACAGACTTGATCACTGATCCCTACCTTAGGAAGTCCTTAACAGTAAACAATAGGGACCTCTAAGGTCCAATTCTGATTAAAGAATCCCATGGATTTTGACAAGCTAAATTTCCCACACATTTACATCAATAAAATTATACCGTTTTTAAAATCATAGCATTTTTTAAAGATTTTTTTAAACCATTATTTTATCTATTTATGTATTTTGTATGTGGTGCTAAGGATCGAACCCAGTGCCTCACGCATGTGAGGAAGCGCTCTACCACTGAGCCACAACCCTAGCCCAAATTCATAGCTTTTTTTTTTTTTAATTTTTTATTTTATTTATTTTTTTAGTTGTAGGTAGACAGAATATCTTTATTTTATTTTTATGTGGTGCTGAGGATCGAACCCAGTGCCTTACGCGTGCTAGGTGAGTACACTACCACTGCGCCATAACCCCAGCCCCAAAATCATAGCATTTTTTAAGACCAAAGTTACCAACTTATTTTGCCAGAAATCAAAGATAATAACCACCTATTAACACTGTCTCTTCATATGAACGTTTTAAGTAGGGCTTAGTGGTGCATGTCTGTAATCCCAGCGACTTGGGAGGCTGAGACAAGAAAACCTTCAAGTTCAAGGCCAGCCTCAGCAACTTAGTGAGACCCTGTCTCAAAATTAAAAAAAAAAAAAAAAAAAAAAAAGCCGAGCTTGGTGGCACACACCTGTAATCCCAGCAATTTGGAAGGCTGAGACAGGAGAATTGCAAGTTCAAAGCCAGCCTCAGCAACAGTGAGGTGCTAAGCAATTCAGTAAGACTTTGTCTCTAAATAAAACACAAAACAGGGCTGGGGATGTAGCTCAGTGAGAAAGTGCCCCCTGGGTTCAATCCCCAGTATCACAAAAAAAATATATTTTTTACCATAAAAAGTATGATAGGTCTAAAACCTCAGAATAAAGACCCAAGAAAGGGCAGTGTGCAACATAACGCTCTAACAAACAGTAATTCCATCATTGAACAAACCAGCACAAATACATACCATCTCTTTTGCCAACAGGTACATGGGCCTCACCTGGCTCAGTTGACATGGGTCATAGAATCCAGAGTACATGCAGGATAGACAGGAGAGAAACACACAAGCAGGGAAGACAGGGAGGAGGCTAGCACAGCCTTCAGTGCAGTGACAGGGCTCAGGCAAGGACAAAATATCACTTCTTTCCTTGGGATCCCAGATGTCCTAGCCTAGAATGAGACTGAGCCCACAACTCTCCAGGAACCCAAGTCCTTTAGGAAACCTGAACCCTTTGCAACTGTATCCATAGTGAGCATTCCCAAGAACTTGAAATGGAGTGAAATGTAACTACAGAGAAAACTGCAAAAATCACCAGGATATACAAATTGCCCCCTATAGGCTAAGACAGAAATATTCAGTCCCTCTACTTATTGCCCTGGCTTTCTCACTAGGCTGACCAGGTGCCTGTGTTCACAAACAGCCTCCCTGTGTTATGTCTTCAAGGGGACAGCATGCTGGTAACCCTGGCACCCATGCTCCTACGCAGTTGGGTTTTGTCAATTAAATGAACAGACTGCCTTTACAAACCCTATTATTAGCATCCACGAGTCCATCAGTATGAACACACTGCTAAACACCATGTCCACTCTTGGGGTGCTAACAAGGCAGGTCTTTAACCATGACAGTTCAGGGCAGGCCCTGGTCTCCAACTAGCACTCCAAATGATCAACGTCCAGAATGAGATCTGGAAGACCACAACCGGCCCTCTAGGCCTACCTAATACTGACTTACCTCAACTGCATGGAACTTGAACAGGCCCCACCTGGGCCCAGGTGCCTTTAACCAGAGACCCCACCTAGCACATGCCCCTCACCTGCATGCTCTGCTGGTACTGCGTCTGCAGAGAACCTGGGGCAGAGGTGGACACATCCAGACTAGATCCTCCCTCCACTCGCTGAGAAATAAAGTTGTTCAGAGATCTCAGGGTGGACAAGACAGTGGTGTTCTCCCCCAGGTCTTCCATGGCCACCTTCCTTCTGGGAGACAAAAAAGGGTCAGAGTCAGCCTTCCCATGTATCATCAGATGCCACCATCAGCAGTGTTTTTGGACAGCCACTGCCCTAATGCCCTCTCAGAGCCCACAACCACTTTCTTCAAAGGAAACAGAGAGTCCACATTGCCAATTTACCAAGAAAAAATGAGGCCTAAAAGCATGCCAAGCCGGGTGCAGTAGTTCATGCCTGTAATCCCAATGGCTTGGGAAGCTGAGACAGGAGAATCGTGAGTTCAAAGCCAGCCTCAGCAATGGTGAGGCGCTAAGCAACTCAGTGAGACCTTGTCTCTACATAAAACACAAAATGGGGCTGGGGATGTGGCTCAGTGGTCAAGCGCCCCTGAGTTCAATACTCGGTACCAAAAAAGAAAAGAAAAGGATGCCAACATCAGGCTCAGTAGCCATATCTGTAATCCCAATGACTCAGGAGGTTGAGGATGGAGGATCACAAGTCTGAGGCCAGCCTCAGCAACATAGTGAGATCTTGTCTCAAAATAAAAAGGGTTGGGGATATAGCTCAGTATAGTAAAGTGCTTGCCTTGCATGCACAAGCCTGTGGGTTCAATACCCAGTACTGGGAGGTGGGGAGAGTCACCAAGTCACTGAGTACTGGCCTACAAACCAAATGGACACCCAGCTCTCTGGAGAAGATGCTCAGCAACCCAGCGGCCTCTGAGAAATCAAAAACAAAGCATGCAATAGGATGGTAAAGGCAATGGTGGGCACAGGAATGCCAAGTGTGACTCTACATTAACAGCACTAGCACTAAGTGCTATCACCCCTTCCAACCAAGTCCCAGACAGGCATTCCACAAGTACCCAAATGGTAGATCGTGCAACTGTCACCTCACATTTGATCAGCACTCTGCTTATACATTTACAACAGCCCAATCTTCAAAACAAGTTGGTGAATTCAATCTTCTTAGAAACTTTACAGATGATGAAACTGAAGCTTCAAAAAGTACAGAACAGCCAGGCATGGTAGTGCACGCCTGTAATTCAGTGCCTCTGGAGGCTGAGGCAGGAGGATCACAAGTTCAAAGCCAGCCTCGGCAAACTAGCGAGGCCCTAAGCAACTTAGCAAGGCTCTGTCTCAAGATGAAAAAGAAAAAGGACTGGGGACGTGGCTCAGTGGGGACGTGGCTCAGTGGTTACGTGTCCCTGGGTTCAATCCCCAATACCAAAAAAAAAAAGATGATAGAGAAAAGAACAGAAGCTGGGTCTGACTGATCTGAAGGTAGTATGCATTCCACAAGCTCATGTGTAAAAGAACTGCTTCCTCAACACCTGTGCTTACTACATGTCATGCTAGCTGCCACCAGCCAAAAGGTGCAGAACATCCCAGGTACATTTATGGCCAAGAGACTTGAACTCCCACAGGTGTATACTGTTTCTCCCCTTAGGAAGGGGCAGTGCTAGTTTGTTTCCTTTCAGTATCAGACCGAAAATACACACAAATCCCTTTAAAAAAATTTTTTTTTGAGTGGGTGCCTGTAATCTTAGCTACTTAGCAGGCTGAGGAAGGAGGATCTCAAGTTTGAGGCCTGCCTGGACAACCAAGCAAGACCCTGTCTCCAGAAAAAGAAACGATTAATTTAGTCTGTCTCCGGAGCAAGGACCTTGGGTGTGTTCCTCTATAACACACTACAAAACAAAAACAGATGAGAACAGAGGCACTCTGCACCTTCAGTGCTGTGACCCTGAGGAACCCAGGCGGGAAATAGCAGAGCTCTACCCTCCAAGCCCAAATCCGTTTTCCAAGTTCAGACCAGAGCCAAACTTTCCATCCTCTTCTCTAAACACTATCCCCTGAGAACTGACTCACTAATATACTAAAATGAAAAGAACACTGTATTTTCAACTTCCTGGAACCAGGATGCTCCACACACACCCTCTTTAGTGAGGCTCAAACCTTCCAGCCACCTGAGGTGCAACCCCAAGTGCTCTGGACACCCCCTGATCTGGAGGTCAAGGGCACACTACCCCCTTCCAGCCTCAGAAAAAGAATGGCAGATAAATTTTAAATAAGTGAACAAGATCCAGGCATAGTGGTGCAAGCCTATAACCCCAGCCACTTGGAGGACTGCAAGTGCAGAGGCCAGGCTGGGCAACTTAGGAAGACCCTCAGCAACTCAGCGAAACCCTATCTCAAATAAAAAATGAAAAGGGCTGGGGATGTAGCTTAGTGGTAAAGCACCCTTAGGTTTAATCTCCAGTATCAAAAAATAAAACTAGGGGCTGGGATTGTAGCTCAGCGGTAGAGCGCTTGCCTCGCATGCGTGAGGCCCTGGGTTCAATCCTCAGCACCACATACAAACCAATAAAAAATAAAGACATTGTGTCCATCTACAACTAAAAAAAAAAATAAAAATAAAAAAATAAAACTAAAAGTAAGAAGTGACCAAGAAACTCACTGCCAGGGCTGGGATTATGGCGCAGTGGTAGCGTGCTCGCCTAGCACGCATAAGGCACTGGGTTCGATCCTCAGCACCATATAAAAATAAAATAAAGATATTCTGTCACCTACAACTAAAAAATAAACATTAAAAAAAAAGAAAAAAGAAACTCACTGCCCTGGTCCCCTGGTGAATCTTGGCTTCTCTAAACACACACTATCCCCATCACTATCCCAAGCAGTTGGACTTTGGGCACATGGTGCCTCCAGAAGCAGCAACAACAACCATGCCTGCTTGGCCAGTGCAGACAGCCCGTGAGGCTCAGGGGAACAGTAGCCACCACTCCTCGGCCAGCTGCGCGCTGGCTCTAGCTCCCTAGGGGCCTCCAGCCACTGGATTCTCAGGGGAGCAAACAGCAGCGACCTGACTGACCCCGGGCACTAGGAGCGGCTAGGGGGCGAGTGCAGGCGGGGGTCTCCCAGGCGAAGCGCTTACAGACCCTGTCAGGACAGTAGGGACAGGGACAGTCCTACAGGTGGCGAGGACAGACCAGGGGTCTCCAGAGCAGGGCTACGTTCATACCGCAACAGAACGACGGGCCCCGCTAGGGCAGCAGGGGTTGCGCCCCAACCTCTAGCGGCGCGAACAGAATGTGGGGTCTCCAGAGCGCTGGGACCTAGGGGGCGGCCCCCGCGCCGATTGCGGGTCGGCCCCGAACCAGGGCCTTCGCCACCGCCCCTCCCAGCCCCCGATGCGCCCCGGGATCCTGAGCCCGCGACCTCGCGCCTAGTCCACCACGGCTCACCTCAGCCGTCGGCTCGCGATTGCCGCCGCCGCTCGGATCTCCCTCCGCTCCGCCCGCGCTCACTTATCGCGAGACCTGATCCTGAGCTCTCGCGCGACCGACTGGAGGCTTGCCGTAAAGAATCAAGTGCGCGCGCCTGACAACTTGGGGCTCCGCGTCCGGGCCCGGAGCCGCTCCACCGGAGAAGCCGCGCAGAGTAGGACTCGGAAGCAATTGTGGACCACCGATGGCTGGGTCGCCCTACCACCCCACAGGACGCGCTCGCACTGTGGCCACCGCCTAGCGCCGTAATGTTCAGCGCCCACAGTGGCTTCCTTTTCTCAGCCTCCCAAAGTGCTGGATTACAGGCGTGCGCCACTGCGCCCAGCTCCATAGTAGCTTCCTAGCGACAAACTTCTTTGCAATTTTTTTTTTTTTTTTTTTTTTTTGGTACCGGGGATTGAACTCAGGGATACTCGACCACTGAGCCACATCCCCAGCCTCATTTTGTGTTTTATGTAGAGACAGAGTCTCACTGAGTTGCTTAGCGCCTCGCCATTGCTGAGGCTGGCTTTGAACTTGCAATCCTCCTGTCTCAGCCTCCCCAAGTGCAGGGATTACAGGCGTGCGCCACCGCGCCCGGCTTTTTTTGCATTCTTGACTCTTCACCAAATCTTCCTGGTACATTTTGTTTGAATTAAAATACGCTCTTTCTTCTCCAGGACCACCGTCAATGCACAGTATTTATGCTGGTAGGCCACGTCCCCAGAGCTGTCTGCCCTCAGAGTCCACAGCACCAGCCTGAGCAGCTTTCAATGGAGTATGGTGACATTTCCACCGTGAACGTCTTTCTCATTTCTGAATTCTCCCCTTCTCCCTCCAGCCCCTGTTTGGAAGGTACTGCTGCAAGGGTCTGCACTTAAGTTTCCTTTCCCCAGAAGACAGATGACCCAGTTTTGTGTATCCGGGAAGGAAATGGGTGAGAAGAGAATGCAGTGGAGGTACGGGGGAGTTTCTGTGGATTTTACCGGACTACTACTAAAAATAAAATGGAAAGTAAAAACACCTGATCAGCTCCCTTCAGGGGAGGCTGGAGGAAACCCTAGCACTTATCGCTCCAGGGCACTCAGTCTTTCCCCTGGCCATTGGCATCACATTAGTGTTAGTCTACAGACACCTCCTCAGGTACACACCACTCCAAAAAATGGCTTGGAAGAAATCAGTCAAGTTTTGAAAAACAAAAGCAAAACCTAAAAGTCGTGGAACTCCCTTAAAATAATGCACTATATATTCTTTTACAAAGCTACATGGAGTTCCTTGAAAAATAAAACTAAATGAACACACCACATCATTGCTGGCTTTGCAATTTATAGTCTTGAGAGCCTGCTCTTTACAGCAATACGTACTTCCAGCATAAACCAAAGCACACCCACCCCATGCATAAATCCATACCAAATGTCTCTCCTAATTGCTCTGGGAGTTCTCACTGCTTTAAGAATAGATGTATTTCCAGATTATTCACCAGGAAGATGGAAATTAATCCCCAGATGGAAATTTCAGATTTTTCTACTTTACACTATATAGCCAAAATAACAACTGGGAACCTATGTATTGTGTTCCGAAAGCAGTAAAGGAACACCTGTTTCCCTGTAATATGCTAAGAGTCTATAAGCTGAGAAATTCCACAAAGGCATTATGGGTATGTCTGGCTCTGTCTCAGCAAGTCGTTTGTATCCTCCCATCTCTTCCCATCTTTCAATCTCCACATCTTTCTCCTGATAACTTTCTCTGCAAAAATCGTGATACAGAAGCCTGGTTTTAATCATTTTTTATGGCCTTTAAATATAGTATGTCATCTCTGTTTGGTTTACAGCAAATACCTAGATGGTCTTGCTTGTCTCCCAATCACAGCAAAGCTCCCAGCCACTCCTCAGAAAAGCACTCAGGCCACATCCACAGTCAAAAAGCACTCAGCAGCTGGGCGCGGTGGCTCACGCTTGTAATCCCAGCACTTAGGGAGGCTGAGACAGGAGAATCGCGAGTTCAAAGCCAGCCTCAGCAATGGCGAGGCACTAAGCAACTCAGTGAGACCCTGTCTCTACATAAAACACAAAATAGGGCTGGGGATGTGGCTCAGGGGTCGAGTGCCCCTGATTTCAATCCCCGGTACTAAAAAAAAAAAAAAAAAAAAAAAAGCACTTAGCATCCATTTAAGAATGGCAGAACCTCTCATGGCTTCACAGAGTCCTTCTTTCTGTGGTACTGTGTAGCCAAGAGGTACACCTCTGATGATTCTTTCCTGCTGGCCTCGGGTTTTACAGTTCTTGTGTTCTTGAATTCCTCTGTCAATCTCTTCTGAAACCGCTGGCTTTGACTTCCAACCCACGTCTTACAAAGCAACGTTCCCCCTGGGTGCAGGACATTTGAAGCCATGTCCAGAAGTGACAGGCACAGGCTGATAAGCCTGTCATGATCGAGATCCCGGATCCCAGTGGCATTGGGTGCCATGTCGCTCAGAATCACATCTGCCCTCCCACCAGGAAGCAGTTCTAGGATCCTCTGCAAGGTTTTCGGGTCAGTCACATCAGCAGGGCACAGAAAAGTAGCTCCTTCCAGTGGGGTTATGTGAAGAAGATCTATCCCAAGCACAAAGCCAACAGGAGAGCTGGGATCTATGGAGGGAACAGTAGATGTGTTATTTACATCCCAAGTCTTTCCATAGAAATACAAAACAAAAACACCAGGAAAAAAATAGTGCACATATATGAACAGGAGCCCTCCCACTATTCAAACAGCCTATGGAGACACATACAGGGCAGTGGGCAGTCCTTCACTTGGCATCTGAGGAAACTGAAGCCAGTCATCCTTAGTTACAGTCAGCTGGAGCCACAGCCAGGACCTCCCTCTCCTGCTTCTGGCACATTACCTCAACCTTACTCTGTGGTAGGGTTCTCCCTGGTGGTTTTGTTTGTTTTGGTACTGAGGATTTAAGCCAGGGGCAATTTACCAGTGAGCTACATCCCAGCCCTTTCTGATTTTTTTTTATTTTGAGACAGGGTCTCAGTTAAGTTGCTTAGGGCCTCACTAAATTGCTAAGACTGACCTTGAACTTGTGATCCTCCCATTTCAGCCTCCTGACCCTCTAGGATTACAGGCGTGCACCACCAAGCACGACTTCCTTGGTGGACTTTTTTTTTTTTTGGTACTGGGGATTGAACTCAGGGGTACTCGACCACTGAGCCACATCCCCAGCCCGATTTTGTGTTTTATGTAGACAGGGTCTCACTGAGTTGCTTAGCACCTCGCCATTGCTGAGGCTGGCTTTGAACTTGCGATTCTCCTGTCTCAGCCTCCCTAAATGCTGGGATTACAGGCTTGAGCCACGGCGCCCCACTCTTGGTGGACTTTTTGATAAAGGAAAATAGATTCTGATACACCAGTACATAAAGTGCCTCTGGATTAAATCAGTAATTCCTACAGCTTAAGCCAATTCCTTTCAACGTACAAACCACTGGAAACAATCCAAAGTTGGGGAAAATGGACAGATACAAAATGAGACACAAAAATTGACACACTCTCCGTATTTGAGGGATACTACTTATAAAACAAAAAAAGATGTTTTATAAAACAAAAAAGATAGCAGCCTCGCCTAACCTGAAACAAGACTTCCCACCTACTCCCGCTCTCAGCCTCCACCTCCTCCTCCCATGCCTTACCCATGTACAAAGCCCCCCGCCACACACCCAGTACCTCATCCCTCTGGGCACTGCAGAGGATCTCAGCTCTATGGTTAAGTGTTGATAAATTAAGGGTATAGTCACAGATTTTCAAGTTCGGTCTATTTAATAAAACTCAGAGCAGAGAGGATGTGTATTTTATTTCTAGATAAAATTAGAATTCTGAAGACTACCTCACTTTTTAAAGGTGAAAACTCTATTTTCAGCCCAGGAAAGTGGGACATCTCACATCTTATTTTACATTCTTGATCTCTTTCCTTTATTATGCCCATGTATTATATCCTTAGGAAGTTTCCCCAGAAAGTAAACAGCTTTGGTTGCAATTTTGCAACAGTGGGAAGGAAAGCTCAGATCACCCATGCATTCTTTGCCCTATCACTTTTTCCTACAAGTTAAACTGGGCCATTTTCATACTTCTGAAAAGCAATCAGAAGAACAGAAATCACTAAAATCAGTTATTAGGAGGTCCCTATTACAATATTCCACCATTGGATTTTAAAGTTGATGGGTGACTGGTTTATCTTCTTTCCTAATCATGAGAATTGTCATACAAAAAATTCTTGGTCAGAAACCCTAAAATATAAAAGAAAAAGGCTGAGTCCTCAGGCTGACCCAGAGTGGAGAATCCAGAGCCTTAGCTATGAAACCTTTCTTGAGGCCCTAAAGGCAGCAGCCCCCCTGGGACCTCCATGAAACCCTAAGACTTCAGGAACAGGACTTAGAAACCTCTGAGGTTGATTCCACTGTACTACCATGGAAAGATGTCAGTATATCATTAATGAAAAAAAAATTCCATTAAGACTCCAATGTAGCAAGAAAAACATGGCATAATTTCTCAAAATGTAAGAAAGTAGATATGTAGGTCTGTATACAAAAACAAACTCTGGAAGGGTGTATACCAATATGTTCATGTTATATCCAGATGGTATAATTTGAGGTGATTTTCATTATACCTTTCCACTTTGTCTTTCACTTTGAAAAGGTCAGTATTCTATTTTTATCATTATCACTACTAATCAATCCACTCAGAAGTATGTGCCTTCAGGAAGAAGCTCAAGCACTGCATCCACAGCAGAGAACAACTCACTTTCGTTCCCCCAGACTGGGGATCAGAAAGTGCTAACAGCAGTGCGGCGGGTCCCACCTCTGCCTGTGGCATTGACGCTCTGCACTGCCACCTGACTCCAGGCCCCAGGAGCTGCCCCACAGTCCAACACGCGAAGGCCAGGCCACAGAATCCGATGCCTCTCATTCATCTCCAGAAGCTTGAAGGCACTTCGACAGCGGTAACTCTCCACCTTTGCAGCCTTTACAAAGGGGTCCTTTAAATGCCGCTTCAGCCACAGGTGCTCAGCCCCTGTCCGGCCCTTGCAGTAGCACCCTGTGGTGTGGAAGCCCTGCCGCTGAAGGGAAGCACACACCAGCTTCAAGTACCTAGTTGGAGAAAAAAGAGAAAGAAGGATGGCATCACATGGATCAGCAGGTCACAGGTACAGAGGGGGCCCTGGTTCAACTCACTCCTTTACAGAGTAGAGGCACTAAGGCCCAAGAGGAGAGGTGACTTGACAAGCCCACACAGCCAAAAAGAGGTGTCATCAGCTGAACTGCATCTCCCATAACCCGTGCTTCTCAGGACCTCAGAACATGACTGTAGTTGGAGATGGGATCTTTAAGAAGATAATTAAGGTAAAATGAGATCACTGGGGTGGGTCTTAATCCTATCTGACTGGTGTCTTTTTTTTTTTGGTACCAGAGATTGAACTCAGGGGCACTCGACCACTGAACCACATCCCCAGCCCAATTTTGTATTTGTTTTTATGTAGAGACAGGGTCTCACCGAGATGCTTAGCACCTCGCCGTTACTGAGGCTGGCTTTGAACTCGTGATTCTCCTGTCTCAGCCTCCCAAAGTGCTGGGATTACAGGCGTGCGCCACCATGCCCAGCTCTGACTGGTGTCTTTATGGGATTAGGACACAGACATGCACAAAGAGAAGACCATATCTGCAAGCCAAGGAGGAGGCCTCAGGAAAAATCTTCCTTCCCACACCTTGATCTCAGGCTTCTAGCCTCCAGGATGTCATAAATAAGTAGCTGTGCTTAAGCCGCCTGGTCTGCATACTAAATTACAGCAGCTGAGCAGACTGACATTGCAACTATCCTAGGGAAGCATTTTGTTCCTTTTTTGGTACCAGGGATTGAACCCAGAGGTGCTTAATCATTGAGCCACAACTTCAGCCCTATTTTTTTATTTTAATTTTTTTTATTTTGAGACAAGGTTATCGCCAAGTTGCATAGGGCCTTGCTATGTTGAGGAAGCTGGCTTTGAACTTGCAATCCTCCTGCCTCAGCGACCCAAACTGCTGGGATCACAGACATGCATCATCATGCCCAGCCTGGAAGTGTTCTCCCCTGAAGATTTCCTCAGAAGAAAAATAAACACAGTGATAATCACCTTGTTTATGACAACCAAACTTTCCCAGTATTGGTTAACAATACTGATAAAAATAATGAAAATTATTCTTTTCTGATCTGGCACAAATTTTCATAGTGCTCTGAGAAACTGCAAAAAAACCCCACAAACCCCTGCCTGTCACCTCTAGCACATTTCTTAAGACTGAACCCAAGCCAGGAGCGGTGGCACACACCTGCAATCCCAGCACTTTGGGAGGCTGAGACAGGAGAATCAGAAGTTCAAAGCCAGCCTCAGCAACAGCAAGGCGCTAAGCAACTCAGTGAGACCCTATCTCTACATAAAACACAAAATAGGGCTGGGGATGTGGCTCAGTGGTTGAGTGCCCCGGAGTTCAATCCTCAGTACCAAAAAAAAAAAAAAAGACTGAACCCAACTTGTGTGGATGAGTGAAGGACAATTTCCAAGATTCTTTCAAAAAGTTATGCTTTTAACATATAAAAAGTAGCTTGGCATGAGAGGAGCTATACACAACACCCCCTTGTTTAACTCTCAAAACAATCTTACTGCCAGGTGCGATGGTGCACACCTGTAATCCCAGCAGCTCTGGAAGCTGAGGCAGGAGTATCGCGAGTTCAAAGCCAGCCTCAGCAAAAAGCAAGCCGCTAAGCAACTCCGTTAGACGCTGTCTCTAAATAAAACACAAAAACTAGGGCTGGGGATGTGGCTCAGTGGTCGAGTACCCCTGAGTTCAATCTCCAGTACAAAAAAAAACAAAAAACAAAAAAACTTACTGTTCATTACTTACATTTCTTTTTACTGTTCTGTTCATTTCTCTGATGGAAAAAAGTTTTTCTTATTCCCACAGCTCTGAGGCCAAAGCGCCTTCAACACCAAGGTGTGCTGACAAGATCTGAGGACAGGGCTGGTGAATAGTGAATCCTGGCTTCAAATGGCTTAGGGGGTCTCATGGGAAAATGGCACACACATCCAGAGTGCCAAAAATAAATTCAGCACAGAGAAAGAGATGGACAACGGTGTCTCACAGGCCAACAAAATGAGGATTTCCCCCACAAACCCCAGAATCAGCCTGATTTGGGGCACTGACTTCTCCAACTCCATCCCCTGTGCTAAATTGTAGCTATACAATTTATAGCCCCCTTGCTTCTTGGAAGCCCTGTGCCACATCTTTAGAGGCTTCAATATTCTCACCTGCCTCTCCAGCCTCTACCTGCAGCCTCCACCTGCCTCTTCACAGGTCTAGTCGGTGCGCTGGGGTTCAGGTCTGCGGAGCTCCAGGCTGGGGCCGCGAGCAGGGTCCATCAGCCTCGCGACCCAACGCCGGGCCGAGCGTGGGCCTGCTCCCCCTTTCGGATGAGGAAACCGAGGGCTCCCACCACTCCCCCTTCCCCGCACACATGCAGCAAGCGCCCGGTAAGTACAGGCTGAACACTCTGCCCCACTCACCCGGCCATGGGAGTCCGCCTGCGCCCTCTACTCGCCAACGGAAGTCACAGTCCCACTTCCTGCCCAGGGCCCGCCTTTTCAGTCCGGGACCAGCGTGCAGGTAGGATGCCTTGCAGGGAATGGGGGAGGGAGAAACCTGGGGAATTGGGCAGCCGGCGACACCGGGAAACGAGGGGAAGATGAGGAGACCGGGAGTCGGAGAGAGAGGAGCGAGGCCTAGGGGAAGACAAGACGGAACATAGGGCGCAAGAGGAGGGAAACGGGGGGTCCTGGGTGGGGTGACCTGCGCCCAGGGTTCTGGTAGACGTAGGCTGGGGAAAGGACCCCGTGTCCGGGATTACCCGGCACAGCCTCTGAAAGGGGTGGCTGGGACACCAGCATTTGCCAAACCTACTTCATAAAAGACTGAGCCCTGCACCCCACGTGCATCGCCTGCAACCCTGGTAACAAGTGACCTCCCACTCCACCTGTGGCTAAGCAGCCTGCCAGCACCCCAGCCCCTAGCATTAGGGAGCCCCTGATGACTCCTCATTTTTACTACCTAGGACAGTTCTGGGAGCTGTGGGCACACTAGATGCTGGCATGCAGTAGACCCAGGTTTGGTTACTGGCTCTGCTGTTTGTGGATCAAAGTTAGCTTCACTGAGCTTGTTTCCGCCTCTGAAAATGCGGAATTCACATCATAACACAGTTGTTGGGTCTACTAAGAAGGATAACTTGAAAATAACTATAATCAGCTCTCTGTGCCCTTGGGTTCAGCACCAGATGATTCAACCAGTGGACAAAAAATATTTAGAAAACATAATTGCCTCCAGACTGAATATACACAGACTTATCTTGTCCTTAACCCCCAGAGAATACTGTATAACAACATACCATTTACATTGCACTAACTATTATAAATCATCTAGAGGTGACAAAGTATACAGGAGGATGTGCATGGTTACATGCAAATGTGCAGTTTTGTTTTGTTTTGGGAGGAGGTGGTACCAGGGATTGAACTCAGGGGCACTTAACCACTGAGCCACATCCGCAGCCCTGTTTTGTATTTTATTTAGAGACAGGGTCTCACTGAGTTACTTAGCGCCTTAGCAAAAGCCGGCTTTGAACTCACTATTCTCCTGCCTCAGCCTCCCAAGCCACTGGGATTACAGGCATGCATCATCACACCCAGCTAACAAATATACTGTTTTACTTAAGGGTGTGAGCATTGCTTGGATTTTGGTATCTGAAGGGTGCCTGGAACTAATCCCCCACAGATACAGAAATATGGATGTATATAATCATTGCTTAGTAAGTGGTAGCTGGAACTGCTGTCACTTATCATCATCATCAGAGTTCCTTTAGAAGCCAGGCCTTTTTTCCTGCACAGGTCCATGTCAGAATGAGGAACACCAGCCTCCTGGGAAGCCCAGCCACAAGCCCACCTCCCTTGCTTGTCTGGCTTCACTCATGAACAGCCTCTAGTCCCTTTTCTTAGACACCATGAATTCCAAGGAGGATCCCTGGTTCTGAATCCAGCTCTGGCCAGGTGTTCCTAGACCAGAATAGAGACAGAGCAAAAGGAAACTTGGTCCCAGTCCTCCTGAATTTCTCCAGGGTCCTTTCTCCAGCAGGGGCCCTCTCAGAAACAATAGGTGTTTCCCTGGACCCAAAACACCTGCTAGAGTAGGAAGGGCCCTTGTATCTCTGTGTCCTCTGGATGCCGGATCTTACCACAGCAATAGTAAAAGCAGAATAAGTGGGATATGAACTCCTGTTGTAGGTGGGAAGGCCAGCCAGGCTACTGTGGGACCAGCTCCTTTCCAGAAGCCTGCTGAAGCCAGGTCCCAGCAATCTAGAAGAAGCCCTGGCTGGTGAAAAGGCCAAGGCTAAACCCTGACATGAGAGCCACTGAATAAATTGCATGGTTATCGCAGTGGGCTGGGGGCTGATCTGCCCTCCTCTACCTATAGGCTTAGGGTTCTTGGAGTAGACATAGGAGTAAGTAGCCAGCCCTTGAAATTTGCTGTCCTCTAGCTAAGAGTGCCAAGTGGGGGAAAGGAAGATGTGACCCTCCTCTGACCAGCCCTGGAAAGCACAGGGCCTGGCACTGATACCACTGGGTTCTGAGAGCCAGGCCTCTTTGCACCCAAAACATCATTCATTCAAAGACAGGTTTGCACCTGCCACCAGGCTTCCCCTCCCTGTCTCCTGAAGTACATTCCTTTGCATCTGACCACTGCAGCACACAGGCCTTGTCCACACCCGTGCACACCCAAGTAGGGGCTGACTCTGGCCTCTTGCCTTCTTCACAGAGCCCCAGTGGACCATGGTTGCCTCCAGGCTCTATACCTTGGTGCTGGTACTGCAGCCACAGCGCGTTCTCCTGGGCATGAAGAAGCGGGGCTTTGGGGCTGGCCGCTGGAATGGCTTCGGGGGCAAAGTACAAGAAGGAGAGACCATCGAGGATGGGGCCAAGAGGTGAGGAAGTGTCAGGGACAAGAATTCAAGCTGTAGAGCCACACCCCCCATCTTCACTGCTGGGAGCTGTGACCTGGAGCAGGTACAACAGTACTCTCAGGAGAGCTGGGAAGACTGAGAAAGTGCACAGAAGGCATTAGGTCTGCTGGCCTGTGTACTAAAGGTGTGCGCTCTTCTGGGTGATGGCGGCCTTGTTAGGATGTTCGGCTTGAGTTGGGCAGTCCTGGCTTCCTCCCATGTGGGCCCGGGGCTCCTCAGCCACTTGGCTTTCTCCTCCTTCAGAGGAGCTGAGAGTTGCTTTTATCTAAAACCTTTTGCCAACAGTCTCAATCCTGTAACCAGCTTCCATGGCAAGGAGTTTGAACTTAGAGAGTTGGAGCTACTTGCCCAACATCGCATGGTCCTCTAGAAGTCACTCTCTTTGCTCTTGTTCTCACAGACTGGCAAGGAAAAGAGATCATCAGTGCAAGTGTTGTGAAGCCCTACACAAACCTTAGCTTGTGTTCTCATTCTGAAAATAGCTGGCACCCTTAAGGCCACTGGAGAAAAGAAAAGCCCAAATACATATGCGAGGAACCTGGAGAAGAGAGAGGCTGGGAAGCTGAAGCCCAGCAACTTTAATTTTTTTATTTCAACCCACAGTAAGAAAGGTCTTACAATGCAGTAGCACATACACACTCAAGTGTACATATGCAGCTAAGATGACACCTATGGACATTTGGTCTTTTTAATCACTGTTGGCAATACACTAATTCAATTTCACAGGGCACAACAGGGTCACAGCCCTCTGTTTGAAGAAGCCTGCATGAGTGAGATGCAGGGGTGTATACCTATAACCCCAGCCATGTGGGAGGCCAAAGTTGGAGGATCACAAGTTCAAGGCCAGCCTTTGCAACTTAGCAAGACCCTAAGTATCTTAGCAAGACCCTGTTCCAAAATGAAAGGCTAGGGATGTTTCTCAGTGGTAGAGCACCCTGGGCTCAATTCCTAGTACTACACACACAAAGTATACCTGCCTAGGCCTGGGACTCAGGGCTGCTGCCAAACTGACTCATTCAATGTCATTTTGGCAGTTTCCACGATTCTGCCTGGGCCAGGACAACACCTGGAGAAAAATGAGTCTGGTGAGCATTAACATCCAGCCTATGGCCTGCAGAGTGTGCAGAAGAGGACAGGGACACATGGCCCAAGGCCTGCTTTGCCATCCATTGACTGCCCTTGTTCTGCCAGGATGGCTTATTAGGTCACTGATTTATGGAGCACTGTGGGCTGAGGAGATGTGTACAGGAAAGTGATCTCTCCACATCCAGGGGCCTGGGTGACCAGGACAAGGAGAGTAGATAACTGAGCACAGGGAAAACTCCCCCAAAGACCTGGCCTTTGGGGCTGGGATTGTAGCTCAATGGTAGAGCGCTTGCCTCACATGCGTGAGGCCCTGGGTTCGATCCTCAGCACCACATACAAAGCAGTAAAATAAAGACATTGTGTCCATCTACAACTAAAAAATATATTTAAAAAAAAAAAAAAAAAAAAAAAAGACCTGGCCTTTGGTGGGAAGGGCAGAGGGTAGGCAGAGGTGGTTTGGTCTCAGCTCCTTGTCCTGACAGGTGCCCTCAACAGCCCTGATTTG
>CM053415.1:12584598-12621913 GCA_028644305.1 Xerus rutilus | reverse complement strand
TTTTTTTTTTTTTTTTTTTTTTTTTTTTTTTTTAATATTTTTTTTTTTTTAGATATTGATGGATCTTTATTTTATTCATTTATTATTTATACGTGGTGCTGAGGATCGAACCCAGTGCCTCACGCATGCTAGGCAAGCGCTCTACCACTGTGCTACAGCCCCAGCCCTCACCCTGCAGTTCTTAATAAACCTCATCCTGTTTCTTTGCTCCAGCACTGAATCTTTCTAATCATATTTAATTACTCACTTCCCAGCTCCTTCCCCAGAAGCACCTCGTGAGGCCAGGATTAAAGACATTTCAAGAGGTTTTTTCCCCTGTATTTTTTTATTGGTGCATTAGAGTTGTATATGGTGGTGGGATTTGTTATTACATATTTGTACATGCACATAATATAATGATATTAGGTCGCTTTTACTATGTGATGCTGATGTAGAAAGTTGCATGCTTTCTCTTTCTCAGTAGCAGAGATTGAACCTAGGGCTCTCTACCACTGAGCTATACCCCCAGCCCTTTTTATTTTTTTATTTTGAGACAGCGTCTCACTAAGTTACCCAGACTGGTCTCAAACTTGTGGTTCTCCTGCCTCAGCCTCCCAAGGAGCTGAGATTACAGGTATGCACCTCTGTAGGAAGTTGCAGTCTTGAAGACGGTCCACCTGTTTAATAAATATGTGGATCTAGTAACAGGCCTGGGGTATGGGCCTTGCCTCCCCACCCCATTCCCATCCCCACAGGCAACCATGACTTGTCACAGCTGCTGATGTGGGCTTGTTCTGACTACAAAGCACATGCTGGAGGCATCTTTTTTTTTTTCTTTTTTTTGGTGGGGGGAGTACCAGGGATTGAACCCAAGGGCACTCAACCACTAAGCCACTTCCCCAACCCTATTTTGTATTTTATTTAGAGACAGGGTCTCACTGAGTTGATCAGCAGACCTCACTGTTGCTGAGGCTGGCTTTGAACTTGCAGTCCTCCTGCCTTGGCCTCCCGATCCACTGTGATTGCGGTCATATGCCATTGCGCCTGGCATTCCTATCTGTTTTTGAGACAGGGTTTCTCTAAGTTGCTTGGGGTCTTGCTAAGTTCCTGAGGCTGGCTTTGAACTTGTGATCCTCCTGCCTCAGCCTCCTGAACTGCTGGGATTACAGCCGCACCCAGCTAGTAGGCCCCCTATAGTTATCTGGCTTCTTTCCAAACATTACATGGATGTGTAGCAGTGTTCATTCCTTCTCGCACATGAAGATACTGCATCTGCCATTACACAGGGAGTGCTGCCGTGAACAGCGCCCTTCATGTGTCCTCAGTGTCCACGACTCTCTCCGGGTGTAGTCACTCAGGAGGAAAACTAGCTATAGAGCTGTAGTAGTGCCTGTTTTCCAAAGAAGTTGCACTAATTTAAACTCCCACAGGGGTGTGGGGGCCTGAGTTCGGGTTCCTCTGAGTCCTCGGCAACACTTGGTACTTTCTCTTTAGCTATGCTGGCAAGTGTGGTGACATCCCACTGTGGGTTTAGTTACCCCTAATGGATGAGTGATGAAGTTAAGCACCTTCTGAGCATCTGCTATCACTGGCACATCCTCCAGGGTCTACTCAGGCCTTTTGCCCTTCTTTAATTGGGTTGCATTTTTCTTGATTTTCAGTTCATTATACACTTTTTTTTTGGTAGTGTGGGTTAAACTGTGCTCTACCACTGAACTACTTCCCCAGCCCTTTTTGCTTTTGAAACAGGGTCTCACTAAGTTGCCTAGGTCAGCTTCAAACATGTAATTCCCCTGCCTCAGCCTCCTAAGTAGCTGAGGTGACAGGTGTGGCTGTACCCAACTTCATTCTATACTTTGTCAGTTGTCATCTGGGTGTGTTACCAATATCCTCCACTCTGTAGCTTGCTCTTTCATTATTTTTTTAAATATTTTTAGTTGCAGATGGACACAATACCTCCATCTTACTTTTATGTGGTGCTAAGGATCGGACCCAGCACCTCACACATGCTATGCAAGTACTCTACCACTGAGCTACAACCCCAGCCCCTAATTCTTTTTTTTTTTAATATTTATTTTTTAGTTGTAGGTGGACAAAATATCTTTATTTTTTTATTTTTATGTGGTGCTGAGGATCAAACCCAGTGCCTCATGCATGCTAGGCGAGCACTCTACCACTGCGCCATAACCCCAGCCCCCAAGCCCCTAATTCTTTTTTTTTTTTTTTAAATATTTTTTTAGTTGTAGATGGACATAATGTCTTTATTTTATTGCTTTGTATGTGGTGCTGAGGATCGAACCCAGGGCCTCACGCATGCGAGGCAAGCGCTCTACCG
Source organism: Xerus rutilus (assembly GCA_028644305.1). Taxonomy (NCBI): domain Eukaryota; kingdom Metazoa; phylum Chordata; class Mammalia; order Rodentia; family Sciuridae; genus Xerus; species Xerus rutilus. Next base: position 12,619,599 of record CM053415.1, on the reverse strand, counting down.
CTGAGCTACAATCCCAGACCCCAAGCCCCTAATTCTTAATGATATTTTAATAAACAGAGGCTCATCATTTTAATGCAGTTCACACATATTTTCTTTATAGTTAGAATTTTTTATATCCTTTGAGGTAAGCTGCCTATCCCAAGCCTAGGAAGACAGTCATCTAAGTTTTCTCCTAAAAGTTTTAGAAACCAAAGTGTGCAATCCATGCAGAATTGAGTTTTCACAGATGATAAGGCAGGGGGTTAAGACGGGTTTTTGCCTAAAGCTCTCCAGATGGTGCATCACTTACTGAAAAGACCATGTTCCCCTGCACTGCCACTGCCTTTGTCACAGGTGAAAGATCATACAGTGCAAAGCTACATCAGCTTCCTTTCCACTGGCATAGGGCAGGCCTCCCCTAAGCAGTGGGCGGGTGGGCAGATAAATACTTAGCACAGCCGACTGGATGCCAGCTGGCCCTGTAATGGGGGAACCAGCAATGGGAACCCAGCCTGCAAGCCCATGGCCATGTTCCTTGGTCCCGATCTCATCAGAGATGAATGTTGTTGCTCAGACCAACTTACCCTCTAAATTGAGTCACTTTTCAGTGTCACTCTGGAAGTTATCTCAGTGTCCTGAAATGATCATGATAATTTACACTCTGGGCCTGCCCTGGGAGCTGCACCGGAGCTGCTCTGCCCAGGACCCACCTGGGCCCGGCTGCCCCAGACACTTTTCCATAACTTGGCGTCCGCAGGAGTGTACCCTGCACCTGGAGGCAGCAGCTCCTGCAGAGAACACCCTCCCTGTGGCCACAAAGTAGAAGTGGTTTCCATGCTTCAGGGACTTGCATGGAGGCAAGGACTGGCCTCACCCTTGGACTAAGGTCAGAGGTTCACATTGAGGGGCACATACTGCCCAGTTTAGACCATGGAGTTCCTAGGAGCCCCTAGTTACCGCTAAGCAGTTTCTCTCTGGGCACCAGCCCAGAGTACAGTGTGCAGAATGCAGTCAAGGGAAGCGACACCATCTGACAGACCCTCATGCCCCATCCCTGCCTGTGGGGTGAAAGGGGCAGACTAGACAGCAAAGTGCTGCAGCCCCTCCAACATTCAAGTGCATGTGAGTCAGGAGGCGCTGGAGCTGGGCAGGCTGAGACTTGGGCTCCTGTGTGCACATCTGCATGGAGCTGCTCCTTGAGAGACCTCTCAGTGGCTGGCGGCACAAACTTCTTTGTTTGCACACAAACTTCTGTGTGCTTCCTGCACACACTGCCTGCCTTGTTCCATCAGGAGGATCCCAGAGCAGGGAACATGTACCCCTCTTCACCTGCAGGGGGCAGGCGTGAGTGCTTATCCATTCCCACAGGGGTGGCCTGGTAGGGAGCCCTAAGTATCACATCCAGTATCACCCAGGGTCCCCTCCTGTGCCTCCTGTGCAGGCACTGAGTGCCTTAGGTATCCCTTCTGAGCTGTGGTGTATGACATGAGCCAGTTTTTATAGCCAGCACCCAATGACACCACCTCAGCAGCCAGGATGCAGCGCCACGTGGAGGGAACCACTGATGCCAAGTCCTGGGGCCTTCCACCCCCACCTCCCGCCCCACAGAGCATACTCTCTGCTCCGTGTTTGTCTAATTCATTGCTCATCCTGTTCTCCATCTGCTGTCTGCATCACAGATATAAGCAGACTCTTTAGCGAAACTAACAGGGTCGTCTTCATCTGTCTAATTATCCCAGCTTGTGAAACGGAGCTCCAGCTCTGTCACCAAGATTACTGATAACTGCGTGCACTGCCACAGACTGGGGGAGGATTAACCAAAATCAGTCAAAACATTACATCAGTAGGTGACGCTTTTTAAAGAGAGAACTGGCAGTCTGCTGCCAGAGAGATGGGTGAGGCCCTGTTGCAGCTCCATTACATTTAATTGGGGAGCCACTGTGCACACACCCCAAGTGAAAACACTTTTTTTTTAGACTCCGTCCAGTTTTAATTAAGCATCTCAATGAATGTGCCAATTTCTGGGCTGTGTATATGCAATGGCAGCAAAAGGCACTTTCTTTTCAGCAGCAGCGGAGGGCCACTTAACCTAATGTGTATGAGTTTTGCAGATGAGCAAAGTGGCTCCCTGACTGCCTACTACAGACGGCACTGTGTTCCCAGCACAACTCAGAGATCAAAGCTAAAAGACTTTCTTACAGCTGTAAACGGCCCGGAAGTTACTTTTATAGAAACATAAGTAACTCCAGGGCAATGGGAAGAGAGGCCTCCATGATAGGAGAGGCAGGTGGGGCTCACAGTTTACGTCTTCAGGGTCCCAAGTGCACAGCAGGTCTTCCAGGACGCGCCTGCTGAAGGGCATGAGCACCGTGTGCACTAGGATGCAGGCTGATGGTACAAGGTGTGTAGCCCTACGTGCTCAGCACAGCACCTAACAGAAGTTGAACTTTGCTCTCCATAAGAGCAGCAGTTGAAAAAATAGACAGGCTTCTCAAGAGCAGAATGTGACATGTTCCTTGCTTGCTGGGTGGAAAGTGCAAGGTAGACTGCGTGCAGTAAGTCTGCATGGTTCCAGGATGTACAGGGAGAGACCCAAGGGAAATCGCTAAAACAGCAACACAATTCTTGCTGGGTGGTTGGTTCATGGATCATCCGTTTCTGGGATTATGTACAGTGAACAGGTGATTTTAAAATACTTTTAAATTAGCAGCAGCACCAGACCCCTCAGGGGAGGTATTCCAGTTCTGTCCAGTGAACCAGTGGGCTTGTTCCATGTTAGATGAGCTTCTCACACCTGCTCCAGGCACAGCTGGCTGAGCTGCTGGGAAAGTGTCCTGAGAAGGGGATACAGAGGGCAACACCAACAGCATTTGTCTTGTAGGATCTGCCCAGAGGAGTAGGCTCCATGGCAGAACTGAAAACGACAGCCCCTCCTTCAGGAGCCACTGTCGGAGCCTATGATTTGGTCCTGTGTTCTCAGCAAGGGTGTGAGGCCAGAAGCACATTCTTAGGGAGAAGGGCCTGGTGCAAAGGGCTCCTGTGTTCTCACCACGGTGCAGGTAGCTCCAAGGTTCCAACACAGAAGAGATCATGAACTGAATCTGAAGAAAGAGGAGTGGGCCCTGCTCTGCCATCCACTCATGAGATTCAGCACCCTGGGTTATCCCCCTACAGACCCAAACCACTCCTCACCATCTCCCAACCCTTCCCCAGAGCCTCTGAACCAAATTCCAGGGATTTTTCATTGTTTCTTGAGATGGGGTATCACTATGCTGCCCAGACTGGTCTGTTAACTCCCAGGCACAGGTGGTGCTCCTGCCTTAACTTCTGAGACTGTGGGACTACAGGCAGGTGCCACAAATTCCAAATTTTTTCAAGTTAGTTCCAAGGCTGAGCCAGGTTTGGACCTATGAACATCTGAATGACGTCCTCCTAGGGTCGGCAGCCCATGCACCCCACTTCTGGGCTCCCCTGGCCTTTGGCCTGCAGTCATCGTGCTCTGACACTCCTCCTGTCTCCTCTGCCTGCAGGGAGCTGCAGGAGGAGAGTGGTCTGACAGTGGACACACTGCACAAGGCGGGCCACATTGTGTTTGAGTTCGTGGGCGCCCCTGAGCTGATGGACGTGCACATCTTCTGTACTGACAGTGTGCAGGGGATGCCCCAGGAGAGTGACGGTGAGCCTTGGGGTGTCCACTCCCCACCACAGCAGGGGAGGAAGTGCGTCCAGTCCCACTCAGTTGGCTAGGACAAAGGCACAGGCCCACCCACCTTCCCCATCTCATGAGGCGACACTGGACACAGGCTGAGCCTTGGAACCTTGGCACTCAGGCACCACAGCTCAGCAGCCTGCAGCTCTGAGCCCATTTTTACTGATCCATAAAATAAGAAAAACAATCATGAGGATTCAGTATAAAAGTAAATTCCTCACAATGTTCCTGTGCAGTAGCTGGGTGCAGTGGTGCATAACTTAATCCTAGCAATTTGGGAGACTGAGGCAGGACGATTGCAAGTTCAAGGACAGCTAGGCAACTTAGTGAGATCCTGCCTCAAAATAAAAAGAAAGAAGGGCTGGGGACATAGTCAGTGGTAGAGTACCCCTGGGTTCAATTCCCAGCACCACAAATAAAACCCTGCTGGTAACTCCTCACAGGTCCGGCTAAGCTGCCCTGACACTGGTGTTCTTCCTTTCTGCCTCTCAATACAGAAATGTGCCCTCGATGGTTCCAACTGGACCAGATCCCCTTTAGTGACATGTGGCCTGACGACAGCTACTGGTTCCCACTCCTACTTCAGAGGAAGAAGTTCCAGGGGTACTTCAAGTTCCAGGATCAGGACACCATCCTGGACTACTCGCTGCACGAGGTAGAAGAAATCTAGCACCGAGCTGGGACTGCTGGTTCAGCCGCGTTCGTGGCTGGGACTGCCGGTTCAGCCACATTTGTGGGACTAGGACTCAGGGCTTATTTTTTCTGTTTGGTAAGGAAAATAAAGGTCTTCACCTTTTGAAGTCTTCCCCTGGCAGCAGCTTGGGCCAGACCCACCATGCTAGGCAGAGGAGACAGGGACAAAGGAGGGTCTGGCATCTATCCAGTGTGAAGGCCATGGGCAAGTGAGAACATATTGTTCTCTTACCACCCGCTTCTATAGTGGGGGACACTGAGGCAGTCACAGGTCCTGCCCCAGAAGAGGGAGCCATTCGCTTTCACCTTTAGGACCACCAGGAAGGAGAGCTGGATCACCACTACACAAAGGACCTGTGACTTTCAGACACACTGAGCGACTATTCAGGTTTGTTGATAAAACCACAAAACACAGGTCATCTGTTGTAAACAGTTCCAGTTTATTGGGTGTAGTAGTAACTGATTCCTGCAGCTGAGTAAAGTGCTTCATACACAGGACTGGCTCACACAAAGCGCAAGAAAAGGCCTTGGGCACTAAGAACAATCCTGAATTCATCGGCTCAGAGTCCCACATGTCCCCATGGCGACCTACAGCCTGTCTTCCCTTTCTGCGTGGCCTCGTCAGCCTAGACCCTCGCCACTGAGTGAGCTGGATGGAGCAGGGTGGGCCTGACAAAAACGTTCTATTTGCGCCTTCTCTGCACAGTCACCTTCCTGCTGGCCATGCAGGCTGTCCAAACTCAAGGTGGCAGCTGAGATCCCACTCAGCCTCCCCTGTCCAGGAGTTACACAGAGCTGTCCTTCCACCAGGCCGGGCATGGCCACAGTGTGCCATGCAGGCTGAGGCAGCAGGACAGTCAGGGAAAGGCCGAGGGATCCTTGGTCCCTTGCCATCACGAGGACTCCACCCCAGAGCTGGCAGTAGCCATTCCTGCCCCAGGTGGGAACACTCCTGCCCAGGACCAGGCAGTGACAGTGTGGGAAACAGAAAGTGGCCTCTGCTGTCTAGCAAGTACCCCCCACCGTTCTTCCTCCTGGGGGCAGGTGGTGAAGGAAGGTAGCTCCCATCCAAACTGAACTGTGAGCCACAGGGAGCAGCCCCACACCCTGGCTCCTGAAGCATGGGCACCCAAGCAGAGCAGAAGAACTGTCCTCCCCTCGGCCCGCTTTCCAAAACACAACATAAGGACCCTGAGACCTCCTTCCATAGCACAAGGCACCAGGAATGTGACCAGGACTCACTCACCCCAGGGTTCCTGCCAGTGAAGTTCTTTTCAGAAAAGTCCATCTTGAAGGCTTGGGGCCAGAAGTCCCAGCGGCTGGTTTGAGGACTGCAGCCTTGCCCAGTCTGCAGACACAGGCCCACAGCCCCATGCCCACAGCTCCCCACAACCTTTGGTCCCACAGCCAAACAGGCCAGGCTCCCATATTGGGGCAGGACAAAAGAGGCCTCGTGGCTTGCTCAGTGCAAAGAGAGCCAGGTGTTATAGCTCAAGTGTGTTTTGGCGTTGAGGAGTATGTCCTCCAAGTGATACAGGTCCACACAGTAACCAAGACTAGTTTCCATAGAGGGAGGTCACAGGAAAGCACGAACAGACTACACAGCAGGGACAAGGTCAAATCCCCATAGCTACCACGTCCTCTGGCGTAAGTGTAAGGACTACCCACCCGCAGGGTACACAGTATGCGGGGGTTCCCTGTTCCAGGCCTGCAAGCTGCATGGACGTTCAAGGAAGTTGGGTCCTGCCCCTCGGTGTCTAGCATGCATCCCTGGAATAATTTCAGAAGTCCTACAGACCACCAGACCCTCTTATCTCTCCCTGGGCAACTAGGATAGAGCTCAAGGAAGGCCCCGTGTTCACCACAGAGGAGTGTGAGCAGCAGCGATCCAGGCCCAACCCAAGAGCTCCAAGAAGTGTTCTTCAGCCAGCCAGTCTCCTGGGGGAGGGGGGCTTTGCAGTTATCCAAAACAACGATATTAAATGGGTTAAGCCCACTCACATGGATGCTTCCCCCAAAGCCTCAGCTGAAGGCAACACATTCCCCCACACCTATCCCTACCCACCCCTAAAGCCTCAGTGCCCCACAACATGGAGTCCAATACTGGCTGCCCCAAAACAAGGAAAAGAACAGAGCAGTTTCTAACCTTCAGACAGACAGAAGCCTCCACATTCATCTCCAAATATCTCAATGTGCCTTTGTCTTACACTCAGGATCACAGTGTGTACCCATGCGGAGGGGGAAGCTTAGGGACAACTGACCCAAGACCAGGGCTCTGCAAGTGCCCACTAGAGCATTCCCAGCTGTCTTCTAGATCAAACACTATGTCCAACAACCTCCATCAGCAGGCATCCAGCCTGGAATGTCTGCAGACCCTGGTCAACGTTCTGACCACTGTCAGACTGGCCATCTGCTCACGCAGAGGCTCCCTGGCCATGGTACAGTCCTGTCCCCCCTTCTGCCCTGCTTAGCTGCCCTGCCCCAGGCCAGCCCTCTGGACTGTTTTAGCACCTAGAGGCCCCTCCACACTCCTCTAGGCATTATCTGCTGTGTGGAAATGGGCCTCAGCAACCCTGGCCCTGGGTGTTGTGAGGAACCCAAATTCAGCACTGGGCTAGCAGCCACAGGGCATGCTGGGTAGGGGCTGGGGGCGTGCAGACCTCCCACCCAAGGAAGAGAAAGACCACCAGCCACACCCATGGGCTCAGATGGATCTGAGTTCCCTTTCACCCACCAGGGCAACACGGGTGGCAGTGGCCACCTGAAGGGAATTGGCCAGGGACACACATTTGGAAAGAGGCTTTAGTGAGGCTGCAGGGAACTATGCCGCAGCCTCAGGCACTAGTGATTACACACGTCCTGCGGAGACCGTGGTGGCGTCAGCGCACTGTGTGGTCCAGCGAAGAGGCAACTGAGCTTCGGCTTCAGATCATCCCACACCTTGCTCATCTGCAGAAAAGGAAAGAGGATGGGCACCCCACAACATGCCAGCTCCAACTCCCCCTCCACCCAGTGGCCCTTTGGCATATCACCTCCCCCAGGTCACCACCACAGAGCTTCTGGGAAGTGAGGGTAGACTGGCCCCTTCCCATTCCCTTATGGAAGCCCCTCCTCCACAGAGGTCCCAGGCTGCCCCATCTGTCCCCCGCACACAGGATCAAAGGGCCTCAAGTTGGGCTGGGATTGTAGCTCAATGGTAGAGTGCTTGCCTCCCATGCGTGAGGTATTAGGTTCGATCCTCAGCACCACATAAAAATAAATAAAGATATCGTGTCCATCTGCAACTAAAAAAATATTTTTAAAAAGGGGTGGGGGGGCCTCAAGTCTGCTCAACATGGTAGTGTGGCCGTTATGCCGCTCCCAGCACTGTTCTGCCTGGCCCAGCAGGTCAAACACCAGGACAACAGGCACTCTTGTGTCCAGATGTGGTGGCACAAGGTGGGAAGCCTGGCTGGATGGGACAGAGACCCATGTTTTTGGTGTGGGGACTCATGCGATGACAGAAGATCTGCATGTGGCCCTGGGAACATGCTAATGAGATCCAGTCACTGGACCCAACATATCCAGTCTCAGCACAGCGAGATGAGATCAATGAGGCAACAGCTATAAAGAAAATCTCCTGTGGTCCGGGTCATGACACCATCCCTAGATGGGATGTGGTCCCTCCATTGGTCACATGCTCCCTCACTGATATCACCACCAGCCACTCAGATGTCCAAACCCAGACCTGGTGACTTAAGATGTCACCTTGACCTAAGACAGTAATTCAATTGTGCAATCAGCTTCCTAATGTGTGTGCTGCTTGCTTGCCAGCCCACAGTTAGGAAGCTCCCCAGCAAACCTCCGGAGCATTTCAGCTGTTCCCAGGAAACACACTACTCGTCAGAACACAGCCTACTATGATGCTGTCTGAGCCCTTCAATCAACAGATTATAAAAATTATAAAAATTTTCTTTGGCCCAGGGGTGCTGTGATACTACTGGGCATCAGAAGCACCAGGAACTCTAGTTCTGGAGCCGGCTCTGCACCCCCCATTCTGCACCATGCACAAACACCTAGGCAGTCTGGCATGACTGGTGTAGGCCAGGGTCTATACTGGCCACTGACTTGGTCGATTACCATTATTCCCAAATTGTTTGATAATCTCCTTGTCTCATACCCCCCCACCAGCTGCAAAGACCTTTCAGAACTGCAGGTCTGAGTTTTTGTGACATGCTGCTTCCTGGCCCTCCACACAGCAACACTGACGCCTGCCTCCTCTGTGCCTGGACACCTGTTCCTCATTAACTGGTCTACCTTCCTGTGTATTTCTTGGTGATGAGAACACTGTGATCAAGCTGTGCCCTGCATCACAGAGCACAGACAGGTGCAGCCAAGCTGTAATTGCTGCATTAGCCCGTCACCCACCAATGCCCAGGCCAACCAAAGGAAGCTGGCAGGGCCATACTTCAACCATTTTTCAGACAGAGAAACGGAACCAGAGGTCAGAAGAGGTTGTGACAGTTGTACAGAAGAGACCTAGGGTCAAGGTTTGCGAGTCTTTTTTTTAAATATTTTTTAGTTTTTGATAGATTTTGTTTATTTATTTATATGCAGTGCTGAGAATCAAATCCAGTGCCTCACACATGCTAGGCAAGCACTCCACCAACTGAGCTACAGCCCCTGCCCGAGGTTTATGAGTTTTGAGCCTGGGCTCCTCCCCTGCTGCCAGGAGCTGGAGGTGGCAGGGAGATGCATCCTTCTCGGGAAGCCATCATAGACCAGTGCTGGCAGGAAGCAAAAGTTACTTAAAAAGGAAGGAAGCCAGGCCAGCAATATCAAAAAGCAGAGGGCCCAGGGACTACACTGGGGCCAGGAAAGAGGAACTAAACAGCATCATGTTTGAATTATTGCCTCAGCAGACCCGCAAGTGTTCTAGGATAGACACACATCAGTAGCTGAGAAGGGAGCAAAGAGTCCAAGACACACATTGGAGTCACATGGCTCCAGATCACTCATGCCTGGTGAGTGTCCCTGTAGTCTATAATGTCTCAGGATGATTCACAGCCTTGCTTTTCTAAGACTTAAGAAGCCAACACCTGGGCTGAGGTTGTGGCTCAGTGGCAGAGCGCTTGCCTCGCACATGAGAGGCCCTGGGTTCGATCCTCAGCACCACATAAAAATAAACAAAATAAAGACACTGTGTCCATGTATTTTTTTAAAAAAAAAAAAGCCAACACCTGAAGGAAGCTGACCAGAGGTTTCCAGAAAAATGTCCAGTTAACGGGTTTTTTAGGGTTTTTGTTTTTTGCAGTACTAGGGCTTGAACCGAGGGGTGCTCAACACTAAGGTATAACCTCAGTCTTTTTTTTTTTTAATTTCCATCCTAAGACACAGTCTCAGTAAGTTGCTGAGACTCGCCTCAAACTTGTGATCATCCTGCCTCAGCCTCCCAAGTCACTGGCATTACAGGCATGTGCCACTGTGTCCAGCCCAGTAATGGTATTTTTAACCCCTCAAACTTGATTCCTACCATCCCCCACACCATCCCCAAACAGTAGGGCTCAGGGACTTCATATGTTTTCCTAACGTCTCAAGTTCTTCCAGTAAGAAAGAATTGTTCCTTTCTGGTCTCTCTCTGCTCCTCTCCCCACTAGGAACCATGAGAACAATTTGAGAACAATTTCACAATTATTCTGGCCATGTGTGACACTAATAAATCTGAACAAGAACTATGTTTCCACATCCATGTGTATCCCAACTCCACTAACTGTCCTAAATAATTTCCCAAGGTCACTAGCTGTAGGAGCTGCAGCTGGAAACAGGCAGGCACTGGCCAGGACAGGGGTGGGACAGGGAGGGCCTCACCTCCTTGTGCCCTTGGATCTGAGAGTTAACGAAGGCCCCGAGAATGTGGGAGGTGAGAGGCAGGTAGGCGTGGATGAGCTGCGTCTCCTGGTGCAGGCAGTACAGGGAGAAGTAGTTCCGAAGCTCCATGGTCTGAATCATGTTCTCTTGCTGCAAGGAAGAGAGTCTCTCTGTGCACCTGACCGGCAGACCCCAGCAAGAGGAGCACCTGCCCACACCAAGCACAGGGGTCCCGCCCCTATCATGTAACCATTGAAGCAAGACTCCAGGGGATGAAGGGCCCGGGACACAGAGCACCACATACAAGGAAGCACATCATTCTGGGCGCTGGGGCAGCTTTCCTGCCTCCCCTGCACCCCAGCTCTGGGCATCGACATTCCACAAGCTCATCCAGCCAACCAGCCCATGAGGATGGCTCCAGGTGCCAGAGGGACCAATAGAACGCTGCCACCTGGCCCAGCCACCTGCCAGCCTGCTCACTTACCTCCAGGATGCGGGACTCCAGCTGCTCCACCGACTCAGGCTCGCGGTTGAGCACAGCAGCACTCGTGGCCTGCCTCTTCATCAGGCCGTCCCTGTGCAGGGCCCGCTGGTGCTTGTGCAACACACCCTTCTCATGCCGCTCACACAGATCCTGTGAGGAAGGAGGGCACTCGTCCACTGGCCCTCGGCAGCTGACCCAGAGGAACTTGGAACGCAGGGACATTCTAGAGTGCCTTTCATGGGGCCAATTTTAAGCCCTCCCACCTACCACCAGGAAAAGCAAGAGGGGACAGTGAAAGAGTCCAGAACACAGGGAGGCTGGAGCATGCAAACTGGCAGCAAATGGCTGACAATGAAAGCTACCAGGGCTCTTCCAGAGGACCTGTTTTCCACGTGTCCTCGCCCAGGGAGGACAAGGAGTACTCCAGTCAAGCAGTAGAACAGTTCAGGGGCCAGGCCCTATTCAGATTATGTCTGATGCATACTAGGTTTGCACAGCGGCCACCACACAGACCATCCTCAGGTCCCCAACCCGAAGCCCACCCACAGATCTCAGTTTAAAGGTAGGGATGTACAGTCCAGCACTCTGGGACAGTCCAGACTGCTAAAACTACCCAATTCCAAAGACCCAGTGTCCTACCAGTAGGAGGACCAGGAAGCCCTAAAAGGAAGACACACTGGCATTAATAAGAAGCACCCTACACAATCCCCATCTGAAACCTTGCAGGAAATTAAAGCCATAGAATCAGTGCTGAGATTTTAGAGGCCACCTGATACCATCCCATTCAACAGAGGAATCCCTTCTAGAACATCTCCCATAAGCACCGAGCACACTCTCCTCAGGCTCCTGGGTAGGAGGGATTTCTCTGGCTCCCCATGGTGCTCCACTGCAATCTGTCCCACCACGATGTTCCCACACTTAGAAAGCTTCCCCGCTATGTGCTAAAGCCAAGTTCCTGGAATCTCCACCCACACTTAGGTGAGTTTCCTCTTGGTGGGCCAGGCCCCAACACCTAAAAGATAGCACAAGCACACACTCCCAGGGCTTCTGCCTAGGACGATCATTCTCCCACTTTTAGCTCAGGGAAAGCCCTCTGGCACTTGAACCAAGGAGCCTCAAGCCAGCCCAGGAAACTCCAGCAAGATCTGGAAGGTCCACCCATGTTCTCTGCACAGTCCTGGCTCTTGACTCTTTCCATTCCCTTGGAGTCACACCCTTGAAGGATTGATCTTAAGATCATTCTGAAAAATTCTACCCCTGACCAAGGAGCAGCTGAGACTCACTTTATAGGACTGGAGCAAATCCAGGAAAAGGTTCAACTTCTCCACCACATCATTCTCTTCCTGTTTTCCCTAGGAAACAAGGGGTAAGTTAACCAACTCAGGACCTAGCACCCAGCCAGCAGCTTACACCCAGCCCTGGCCTAGGTGGGCTCTCCTTCCAAGAGCCACCAGCCCACTCTGTAGAAGACCCCCCCCTTTCTATACAACAGCACCCTAAGACTAGGCAGAAATGCTATTGGAGCCTAGCTGTTCAACACCAATGCGTCTTCCTTTGGCTTTCTGAACGCCTGTCACCCACACTTGTACACCAGAAGACAGTAGCCACACCCCACCCTAGCAGCTCTGCCTGGCACTGCAGAAAATAGTTTTATTAGAGACTGTGTCAAAAGGGGTATGCACGAGAGAGACTGCTAGGAACAAGGGGGGCATCCTCCAAGCTCAACTAATGGGAAGAACACAGGCCCAGGCAGGGGAGGCAGGGTAAAGGAGCCGGTGCTGCAGGAAGAGCGTGTGGGAGAGAGCCAAGCTGAGATAAGGGAACAGAGACGTTATCATGCTTCTGCTGACACTGTGTAAGAAACGGCCACACACAGAAGGCCAGAGCAGGGACAAGAGATGGCAGACAGAGGCTCCGGCTGGTTCCAGCTCAGGACTTTGTGGACAGGTGCACATTGAGCCCACAGTGGCATGGGTGGCCCTGCTAGTAGAATGGGCTCCTGGTAATGACAGGAAAAGCCCAGCTCCTGTACTCATCCACAGGGTCCTGAGAACACATGTGAGCACCAGCAACCCCGTCACCACCCAGAGACCTCCCAGCACACACATGGTAGCAGCACTCTGCAGGGACCCAAGGGCAGCCCATGGGCGTACAGGCAACTGGCATGCTCCTATGGCCTCAAGCAGCCAGCTGTGGCAGGCAGAGAAGCTACACCTCAGACTGGGTGTGGGGGTAGGTGCAGGTGGGAGAAGGCCAGGAAAACAGCACTGGACAAGGAGCAGAAGCTGCAGCCACCTCAAAAGACCCTGGGAGCCCACTCCACCCTCCAGCCTTGGTCTACTGAGCCAGAAGGTTCCTGGCCACTCAGTCCCACGCTTGCAGCCAACCCAGATTCTAGCCAGTAAGTTCCAGGAAAATAACAAGTGTGTTATGGCATTTTAAGAAACAGAAAGGAAACATCAGCCGGGCACAGGTGCCCTGGTCCAGCAGGAAAGGGATTCAAGGTTCCTCCCTGCTTGTCATTTGCCATAAGTTCCATTTGTGGTTCAGTGTATGAGACCTAAACCATCACAGCGTATGCCTTCAAGAGAAGCACACCATCCCATCACCACAGAGAAAACAGGCCCTGCCTCGAGTCTCACTAGTCTTTCTGGGACATCATATGTACATCTCTTAATAGGCCTGGGGAGAATAAAACAGGTATGAATAAAAATAGAATTAGGAAAAATCATCCCAACAGGCCTTTAATTGTAGAGCACAGGTGAGACAGAACTTTAGCCTTATCAGATCCAAGTCCTGCTGGGTTGCCTGATCCAGTTTCACATAAAAACTCAATAAATTCGGGGCTGGGGTTGTGGCTCAGTGGTACAGCGCTTGCCTAGCATGCGTGAGGCACTGGGTTCGATTCTCAGCACCACGTATAAATAAATAAAATATAGGTCTATCAACAACTAAAAAAAAATATTTAAAAAAAAAAAAAAAAAACTCAATAAATTCATCACACCAAGAACTAGAAGGAAATGTTAAAGGAAAAAGTATTTCTCCAGACATTAAATTTCAAACCAAAGTTCATGACATATCAAAGAGCCACAGAGCTGAGGAGAACCTTGGACTACAGGCTTCCACCCCTCAGGACACCTGGGCCCTTTCCCCTCTTTGGGGACCTGGAGGTCATCCTGTGCTCTGCAAAGCCCCAGGGATTCCCAGTGCCTGAGTACCTGTGACTGGAACAGCCAGCCTTATTTTACACAGGAGCTTGGAGGAGAGGCACAATGGACTCAAAGACGCCAGCTGTCTGAATGCCCTAGTCCCACCCTTACGTTTCATTGGTGAGGAAACTGAGGCCCAGAAGCCAACGTAACGGCCGCAAGGTCCTGGCACAGGCACTGCAAAGCGCAGGCCCAGGCCCCGAACCCCTTCCCCATGCCTCTCCATCAGTCACATCACTAAGACCTTATTTTTCGTCCTCATCACCCTGGAGGATGGGCGCCTGCAGACCAGACAAAGGAAGGAGCACAGGACTGATCAGAGACACCTACGCAGCCCACAGCTCCACTTCCCAAGGGAATCCACGGGCACCAGGAGCAGAGAAGGAAACCCAGGACCAGCAAGGAGACAAAATTCCCTTTTTGGCACAAAAAAGCATCATGGACACATGAGCACCCAACCTCCAGCAAGAAGAGCCCCCAGGGACCCGGCAGGCAGATCCACCACATAGGCAACAGAAGAACTCCAGGTGACAGGCAGGGAATGAAGCTTTAGCAAGGACATTAATTCACTCAAAACGATCCACCAGCAGCTTCAAGACGGTTTCCCCACAAAGTAGAAAACAAATTTCACCATCAAAATTAGGCAACAGTTTTATGACATAAAAGCCCCAGGTGAACCTTTAAGCTTGATGATAAACACTGTATCTTCAAATTAATCCCCAATGGCTAACAGATTTCTAAAAACAGCTCCTGCCCACACAGCAGAAGCACTTCCTGAAGTTAAGTGGGCATCAGGGTGGAAGGAGGGACTCTCTCAGGGTACTGGAAGCTTAGTTATTATTCTGAGAATTAATCTTGAGTTGAGTTACTCTGTCAAATTCTAGCTGACTCGGATAGCACAATCAGAACTATCTCGCCCACCCAGAAGCAAGCTCCGACATCTAATTATGAATGCAAGAGCAGGTGCCCTCTTCTAATCTCAGCATAGTCGATACTCAAGAGACCAGAACCCAAACTGCTTCCATCACTGGCAGCCCTCTCCAGAGAGCAAACCACTGGTGGGGAGCCACCCACAACGGATGGGGACAGGCAGTTCCCCCTCAGAAAGAGTTGCTCCTTCATTGGAAGTCGGCCCTTTGAAGCTGGGCTGAGGCAGCCCTGAATGCCCACACGACACGGTGGCACAGAACATCCTGGGACAGGTGCTTGGAGAGCCAGTGCACTCACCTGCTGTGCAGCTTTGTCCGCGAGCAGGGCGAACTCCACAGACAGGCCCTTCAGTGCCTGCTTCAGGGAGCCCCAAGTGCTGAGGTGCAGAGCGGCCCAGGAGGGCAGTGGGGTCGTGTCAGACCCTAAAGCACTGTGGGCAGCAAAACACATAAGACAGGAGACACTCACCTGTGTGTCCTACTCAGACCCATGCTCCTGGAGGGGCCTGAGGGGACACTTGGGAGGCAATGAAGAAGATGGGATCTCAGCCCCACTACAGACCACATATGGCATTTCTCTTCCCAACAAGACCCCAGGCAGTCTGTGTGCAAGAGGTGCAGGGTCCTGCCACTCCTATCGAGTGGAGAAAAGTACAGCCAGCCACAGGCTGCTCCCTCCCAAGGCCAGTGAGCTGACATCTAGGAAACCAGCAAGCATTTGGCATACAAAGGAGCATTTGGTATCCACACTGCTCTGGCTAAAGTTCCCACCTTTGTCCTCCTAAACATGATCCCCTGTTTGCCCAGCCTACTTTCTTCCCTTCTTTTTTTTTTTTGGTACTAGAAATTAAACTCAGGGGCACTTGACCACTGAGCCACATCCCCAGCCCAATTTTGTGGTTTTAATGTAGAGACAGGGTCTCACTGAGTTGCTTAGCGCCTCGCTGTTGCTGAGGCTGGATTTTTTTTTTTAATTTTTTTTTTCAGTTGTAGATGGACACAAGTATCTTTATTTTTTTATGTGGTGCTGAGGATCAAACCCAGTGCCTCACAGCTGCGAAGCAAGCACTCTACCACTGAGCTACAATCTCAGCCCTGAGGCTGGCTTTGAACTTGCAATTCTCCTGTCTCAGCCTCCCTAAGTGCTGGGATTACAGGCTTGCACCACCGCGCCCAGCTTACTTTCTTCCCTTCTGTAGTGAATCAGGTCAGAGTGGCAGTTAGCACAGGAAACGCAGTCTGCCCTGAGCCCACCACCATCTGAAGATTCTCCCCAACTGACACCCCCACGGACCCTGAGGAAGGCCACCTGCCTCAACTCCTTCCCAAATATGAGAAGATCAGCAGCATTGTCAATGGCCCTCGAGGCAATCCTCTCGGCCCTGTCGCGCAGCTTGTAGAAGCTATTGTAGATGTTCCGAATCAGCTCCCGGCTCACAGCAAATTGAGTCTGGATGTCAGAGGGAAGGAAGTCCTGACGGCAAAGAGAAGGAGACTATGACCCTGCTGCTCAGAGGCTGGAGCCTCACTCATTAAGACAAACAGAACCCCAGTATAGAACAGCCAAGGAGGGTACAATGAGAACATAGAGTGGGTCTCAGTGGGACCCCAGGCACACCGCAGAGGTGGCCTGAGTATCATTACATGTTAAAATTACTGTCTCTCTGGCAAAGAAGGAAATAAATACTCAAAATTAGAAAACTACCTTGGCCCTAGTAGCCAGCTTACAGTTCATGAATTCATCTCCAACACACTGGGCTGCTTCCTTCAGCTTGTTCTGCACGTCCTGCAAGAGGAAAGAGACAGCTGCACTTCCCCTGCACAAACGCTGCTGTGAGAGCCGCCACGTCAGTAAAATGGAGGACACAGTCTCTCCTGAGACAAAGCTGCTTCCATGTGTTTGCTTCCGCTCAGAATCGCAGAACCTCTGCTGTTCTTAGATTTTCTTTCACTGAATTTAAACTATAGGAAGTCTGGCTTAAAGAAGAGAGCATAACCAAGCAAAGTTCCTCTGCAGAAATAGGGAACTAGGGATGCCACCAACCCCAAGACATTAGACCCTTTAAGTTCCGAATGGAGCAGCAGAAGGAAGCTGAGGTTTCTTCTTCCTGTGAAGAGACCCTCAGGTCTAGGGAGTCAGGTCCTGGAACGGTTGGTTGGCAGAGGACAGGCAGCACTCTGGTCAGAGCCCAGCCTCTGAATACAGACCTCCTGAATACAGGCAAAGTCAAGTCTTAAAATAAAGAGCCACCCAGGAAGTACAGGAGAAAGTTAATCCACAGCTGTTAAAGTTGAAGAATTCTAGGGTTTCAGAGGTACCTTAAGGGTCACCTGCCCCAGTTGTCTTTTTACAACTGAGGTCCAGAGAGACCACAAGGAATAAACACCCTATCTGCAGAAAGATAAGAGACAAGGGAGTGTAACACCACCAGAATGGGGGTGCCACCCCCTCTAAATCCCAACTCTCCATCCTCTGGAGTGCAGGAAACAAGATCTCTGCTCCAACCCTGGGGACTCAAAGGACAGGCTACACACTCTGCTGAGGCAGAGGGCACGAGTACCTGTTGACCATCTGCTATGGTCACAGGAATCACCGGGGTCACCAGTGAATGCCTGCAGCCTTCCTGAGGTTAGCAGTCCCTCTTGCCACCCAAGGAAATAAAAGCAAGAGAAAGTAAAACTTGGGCTGACTCCCCCTATGTCCCATGTCCCTTGCCCTTCAGCAGGTAAGGGGCGGGAGGCGGAGGGCCCCCAAGTGCCCGTACATGAAGAGGCTTCCCTGTAAGGAGAACCTGAGTACTTCACTTCCTGAGGGATGGGAGGAAGATCAATTACAGAACCCTCCTTGCTGGAGGAGCTAAGAGCCCCTTCCTATTCCACAGGACACAGGAGCCGTGTTCTAGCTCTGACTCCCATAAGACGAAGTGACAGCAGCTTGGTGAAAGAAACTGTTGTGATTCCTGACAGGGATATACACAAAGACGCCACTTCTAGAGGAGGATCGACCCTGCGGCTCTACTGAGGACACTCAGCTTACTTTTCCAATGGTCCTTGGTCAAAGCTCACCCACTCCCCAGAATTTTTTGTTTGTTTGTTTGGTGAATACTTATTCACCTCTACAGACCCTCCAAACCATCCACCCAGGCTTTTGTGTACTAGGTCTAAATCCCCAAAGCAACCACACTAGGAACCCCTAATTTCCACACAACATACAAAACCCTTCACAGTCAAAACCAAGGATGCCTTTTAAAATTATACCCAACCTGTCATTTGAAAAGGAAAGAAATCTTATATTGTCAAGCACAATGAAATGAATGCCTTCTAGGCACCCAAACAGGAAATAAGACAGAAGGAAAGTAAGACTCAAAAATAAAGTGAGGCCTTTAGAAACTATAGAACCCGCCCACGCCAAGACCCTCAAGGACACACTTACTGAGCCACTAAATGAGAGGAACAGCTTGAGGATGGTGTCCTCAGAGAATGGGGGGTGACGGGCCACCAGGTTAATGAAGCGCTTCAGGGCCCTCCTTCGGGCCTCGATGAATTCCCTGTCCGCTGAAAAAACACAAAGTCACCACACAATCAGCATTTGCCAAAAGCCACACTGACCAGGCTCCCAAGCATCTCAACAGAGGGGTCAGAGAGGCCACATGACCAGCCAAAAGCAACAGGAGGTCCACACGACGACAACTGACCCCAAGGGCTGCAAGGAACATCAGCGCTCCACCTCCACGCCCCCACCCACACACTTGAGTTCAGAACTGCCAAGGAAAACTAAGATGTACAGGCTCTGACTGAGACTACTGGGAACCAAGTCTCAGCTACTCCTTTTTTTTTTTTTTTTTGAGACAGGCCTTCTTGTGTTGCCCAGGCTGGTCTCAAACTCCTGGGCTCATGAGCAGCTGGGACCATAGGCAAGCTGGGACCACAGGTGGAACTACACCTGGCTTTTGGGAACCAAGTCTGATTCCTCACTTTGATCATCTACATTGAAGGCATCTTCTAAAGTCCCTTTCTGGCACTTCTCTCTATGAACAGAGGGGTTTTGCAATGCCAATAAATCAATGCAACTCAGTTTTCCCATTCACATCACTTGTAATTTCACTCTGTGACAGATCCAATTATTAACTACTTTCATTTTAGGAAATATTTTCACTTCAAGAGAAAAAAGCAAGCATATGTCAAGGCGTTAGGGATATTTAAATCTGAACACGAAAAGGAATGGTCTTTATAATGTTTAAAGTCATTGAAAACCACAGTCAGATGAGTCCCCTCCACCCTCACTCAAGACAATGAGACGCTAGAAGGCTGCGCTTCCTCGGCCTTTCATGTGTAAGTTACAGCGCACTCCTGACGTGCCCTTCATGTGCTACTTCACGTGAGCATGTGTCCACGTGCAGCTTCCAAGTCCTAAACCCTGGCTGCACTTAACAGCTCTGATGCTGGATGCTAGCAAGCCTCACTTTCCCCCAGGATATCTGCTGGCCTCAGCTGCCCTTGGCATGCCTTATACCCCCAACACGAGAAGCACAGTCTGCTGCACAGTGTGCAGGAAGGGCCAGAACGTGTCATCAGACACTGAGCTACTGGGAGGCCATGAGAGACAAAGGTATTCATGTCCTTTTGTTTGTTTCTGGTACTGGAGATTGAACTCAGGATCACTCGACCACTGAGCCATATCCCCAGCCCTATTTTGTGTTTTACAGGGTCTCACTGAGTTGCTTAGTGCCTCACTTTTGCTGAGGCTAGCTTTGAACTCATGATCCTCCTGTCTCAGCCTCCCAAGCCACTGGGATTACAGGCGTGCACCACCATGCCCGGTTTCTCATGTCCATCTTAAGAGACTTGAGAATGGTAGGAGCTGGACCACTGCATGATGCTTAAGCTTTTCTCCATTCAAGCACATTGCTGCTTGGAGATCATTGGAAAATGGCAGGCAGTGGACTGGCTGGCTCCAGGCACTCACCTACTGATCAAATTTTATTCAGATTTTAAGAAAAGGGCTGTGGGACAAACAATCAATGAAATCCAGGAATGCTAACCAGCAGATCCTTGTATTCTGGAAATCTGCAAGCCAATCTATAAGGAATTGGCCAGTAGGTTATCTGTGACCTCCCACCTAGCCTGAGGCAATCTTCAGGTGCAGCCAACTGCTGACTTCTCGCCTCTAAAATGCAGAGCAGACTTTCCACCTTATATCTGCTTCTATCCTCTTCCATGAGTTTGTCCAGTGCTATCATGGCACCCACTGCTCAGGCCCACAGGCGTTTGCAAAGCAAGAGAATCCAAATGCTGCACAAATGGTGCTCCTCACCACCATTCAAGAGCTCTGAAGGGCTGGGATTGTGGCTCAGTGGTAGAGTGCTTTCCTTGCATGTGGGAAGCACTGGGTTCAATCCTCAGCACCGCATATAAATAAATGAATAAATAAAGATCAACCAACAACTAAAAAAATTTTTTAAAAAAAGAGCTCTGAAGTCCTGGCCTGAACTTCAAGAGGAGACCTAGGGTCCCCTCTTTTACATGTGCGCCTTGAAGGCCTTCCCTCCATGTCAGTCATTGAGCCGAAGGCTGCAATACACAAAGGGTGCTATGTGCCAGTCACCCTCCCTGCACCAGACTTGGGCTCAGTCACAGATATGACTCTGGTTTGGGTTGTTTTGTTTTGTTGTTTTTGTTATATGTGTGTGTGGGGTGCTGAGGACTTAACCCAGGGTCTTGGGCAACAGCTATGAGCCTGGGACAGCCTAGGGGCTCACATGCAGTATGGTCCTGCTGCCAGCCCCCTCTTGAGGCAAGAGCAGAGTGCTGGACTACAATGGGCATCTCCCCGAGCCACCCTGTGAGTGGCTCACTCCCACCACCCCAGGCCTCCACGTGGCCCAGTATTACCTCCCAGCACTCTCTTGGGTGGAAGGGCTGGCACCATGCGGTACGGGAACTTGTGCAGCAGCATTTCGTGGAAGACCACAAAGTCATTGTACCGTCTATACACAGAGGACTTGAAGCGCTGCGAAGAAAAGGGATCAGTGTGCAGATGAGACCAGACACCACGGCAGGTCGTCACTTCCCCTCAACTTCTCCCTCTGCCCCCAAGAGATCCCATGGACATATTCCCAATTCCACATACTCTGGCCACGTGGGCAAAATGGCCTCTTCCTACCCATGCTCATGGGAGGCAGTTCAAAGAGGAATTGGGAGGCCAGCACCTGCTCTCAGGCTGGCGGGCCTAGGACAAGCTGGTTCACTCCAGGGCATCACACCAGTCGAATCAGCCTCGTAACTGTGGGAGGAGGTGAGAACCCAGGTGATGCCAGGGCCATGCTGTCCTTGAAGTGGTCCTCGGGGAGCCCCTGCCACTCTGCCTTCTACCTTCCCCCTCGGCAGCACCAGGAACCTCAGAACAGCTAGTCACAGGCTTCAAAACAATGAAACAGAACCCGGCGACTCTTGACTGTACAGAACAGCAGGCGGCAGTGACAGGCACCAGCCCACAGGGTCCCAGGACTCACCTCTTCCCTGGGGCAAAACTTCAGGAGACTCCTCAGAGGAGCCTTGGCAGTGCCAGCCACCCTCTGCCCAGGAGCACAGGCCTGCCCTGTCCTAGCAAATTCCCCCCTCACTAGGGACTCCGCTGCTCCTAAAGATGTGTTATTGACACTCAATCCCAGGACGATGAGTAAACCCTCAACTCTACCCTAACTGAGCCAAGATGCTGAAAGACAACGGACAAAAGGACAGAAAGACCTTGACACTCGAGCACCAGGACTGCGATCACACCTCAGGCACCCCAGTGCCCACAGCAGGGAGGTGGTGTTACTATAGGGGATTTGAGGGACAGACTGACTAGTCATTCCTGCACACTGGATTCGCTATTTGGAGTCTATGTTCTACAGAGCTGACATTCAAATCTTCAGAGGATCTACTGCAAAACTACCACTAAACCCACTTGTGTCCAGGGTGTGTGCTCTGTAGATGGTCTGTAAGGGATTCCTAAGAAGCAGGATTCCAGAGCACAGCGATGGTGAGGCGGGACTGGACCAGGCGGTGGTGGAGCCAGGCCCAGCAACATGCAGAAGTCCACTCAGCAGCTTGACTGAGCCAATGGGTCCTGGACCATACTCTGAGTCAGGCACACACTCTCTCCCTACCCCATCTCCTGGCCTGATGCTGTCCCTAGTTCTCCATCCTCCTTGTCCACACAGTCACACACATAATTTGCCAGTTACCTGGCTGGAAACCTCATACTCCACATGCTTCAGGAAGAGGCCCTTCTTCTCCGGTATGAGCTCCACTTGCACTGTGTCCCTGGCCAGCAGCTCCTGCAGTGTATAGGACAACAGCAGCGGGTTCCCCTGCGGCATCTGCATTCGACTGGAGTCTGGGTCCCTTCGATCCGTGACCTGGGGTACTGATGAGCCTGCAGGAAAAAAGGCAAATGCCAAGTAAAGACAGTTGCTCAGAGAGTGGAGACTCCTGCGCTCTGTGCCAGCTCAGCACATGGACTCTGGCCACAAAGACAGAACCCACCCCCAGCCTGGTCACCCTCATTCTTCATGCTAGAGTTGGTACTGAGGGGCATGTGCCTCTGCCCCCCAAAAAGTCAGTACCTGAGAGGCTTCACCGGCTTGTGAAATCAGCAATACACCATATTTCTATGACTAGTCAAATCAAGTCTTCAACTTGGGTTCAGAAAACAAAGTGAAATATTTACAAATTACGTGTGAAAAGGGTCCTCTTCCCTGGAGCCAAGAAGGGGTTCAAAAAAAGGGAAATTTGTGCGTGACTTCTACATGTCCCAATGTCTCTACAGTTAGCACAATATCTTCACAGGCCAAATAACCACGTTAATTTGCAAGGGGTGGGGGACCCACTACATGCTAGCTTATTGCTAGGATTCCTGATCCTACAAACCAAAGAACTAATTAGCCCTAAAACTTCAGCATCCTGAGGGATAAGAGTCACATACACATTATCCACAAAGCAGGAAAACATAATTCAGAGAGATTTTCTGCCTGCTACCCTGCAACAGCCCAACAAACGCACAAGGAAATCACGCTGCAAAGTCAGTTTATTTTCAAGGCAGGAGGAATTCCAAATAGAAGAAGTTCTTTTTAGTTAAAATAAATAGTATAATAAGGAAAAGGTGTTACTCCAGTAGACTGTGTATCCTGTGGTAGTATCACTTCATGGCTGAATTTTCTTTTTCTTTTTTATACTGGAGAATGGAGACCACACATGCCAGGCAAGTGAGCACTGAACTAAACACAGCCCTTTCAGTTTTTGAGACAGGTGTCGCTAAATTGCCCAGGCTGACCTTGAACTTGCAATCTTTCTGCCTCAATCTCCAGAATAGCTGGGATTACAGGCATGAATCAAAGCATTCAGTCCACATGACTGACTGACTTCTTTTTTTTTTTTTTTTTTTTTCTGGTACCAGGGATTGAACTCAGGGGCACTCAACCACTGAGTCACATCCCCAGCTCTATTTGTATTTTATTTAGAGACAGGATCTCACTGAGTTGCTTAGCACCTTGCTTTAGCTGAGGCTGGCTTTGAACTCACAATCCTCCTGTCTCAGCCTCCCTAGCCACTGGGATTATGGGTACATGACTGACTTCTGAAAACAACTCTTCAGGGCTATGTTCTAAGACAAGGCCTTTTTTTTTTTTTTTGGTACCAAAGATTGAACTCAGGGGTACTCAACCACTAAGCCACATCCCCAGCCCTGTGTTGTGTTTTATGTAGAGAGAGGGTCTCACTGAGTTGCTTAGCGCCTCACCGTTGCTGAGGCTGGCTTTGAACTCAGGATTCTCCTGTCTCAGCCTCCCTAAGTGCTGGGATTACAGTCGTGCACCACTGCACCCAGCTGCTGGTTAAGTTCTAAAACAAAAACTTGGGACTGTATTCTTTTCTTCTGTAAAATACTCAGCATTTTAGGATTTAAAATGTGTCTGTCTCGGGCTGGAGATGTAGCCAGGGGTAGAGCACTGGCCTAGCACGCGCAAAACCCTACGTTCCATCCCCAGAACCACAAAATGTATTAATTAGTTAATTAAAATAACGTGGCTGAAAAAAAAAAAAAATAACGTGGCTGCCTTAATTGCCTTTAATGCTTAAGAAGAAAAACTAGCCGAGTGCAGTGGCGCACGCCTGTAATCCCAGCACTTAGGGAGGCTGAGACAGGAAAATCACGAGTTCAAAGCCAGCCTCAGCAACGGTGAGACGCTAAGCAAGTCAGTGAGACCCTGTCTCTACATAAAACACAAAATAGGGCCACGCATGTGGCTCAGTGGTCAAGTGCCCTTGAGTTCAATTCCTGGTACCAAAAAAAAAAGAAGAAAAACTAAGGCTGTAAGATTGACTTGGGAACCCTTAACAGCCTCATAAAAACTCCACAGAATCTCCATCTAAAGCAGGGTCCAATCTTCCAAGCAGGGTCCCTGGCCCAGGGTCGACATGATCAGGAAGGCTTGGGAGAAGGTCAGCAACTCATTTACATGGTGTGTCTTTTTTTTTTTTTTTATATTTTTTTAGTTGCCAATGGACCTTTGTTTCTTATTTATTTATATGTGGTGCTGAGAATCGAACCCAGTGCCTCACGCATGCTAGGCAAGCGCTCTACCACTGAGCCAAACCCCAGCCCCTACATGGTGTGTCTCTTTTTGGACCTTTATTTTTTAATTTATTTATATACAGTGCTGATGATTGAACCCAGTGCCTCACACATGCTAGGCAAGCATGCTAACATGGAGCCACAATCCCGGCTCATCTATCTTTTTAGAACTTAACCAGCAGCTGGGTGCAGTGGTGCACGACTGTAATCCCTATCTCAAACTAGCATAAAAAAAAGCTGAGAGACATAGCAAAGAGGCAGAGTCCTTGCATCACAAAGATAAGGCCCTAGATTCAATCCCTAGCACTACAAAAAGAAAGAAAGAAAATAAAAGAAAGAAGCCAGGCGCAGTGGCGCAAGCCTGTAATCCCAGCACTTAGGGAGGCTGAGACAGGAAAATCGCGAGTTCAAAGCCAGCCTCAGCACTGGCGAGGCGCTAAGCAACTCAGTGAGACCCTGTCTCTACATAAAACACAAAATAGGGCTGGGGGTGTGGCTCAGTGGTAGAGTGCCCCTGAGTTCAATCCCTGGTACCAAAAAAAAAGAAAAAAGAAAAAGAAAAGAATGAAAGAAAGAAAATATTTAGTGCTAGTAGGGTTAGGGAACCCTTTACACCTGGGGCAGATGTGGAAATGGTGCCAAAGCCTTTGAAAATAGTCGAGGACCTAATACAAAATTAAAAACTAAAATAAAGGGGCTAGAGTTTGTGGCTCAGTGGTACAGCGCTTGCCTAGCATGTGCGAGGCACTGGGTTCGATTGTCAGCACCACATATAAATAAATGAATAAAAAAATAAATGTCCATCAACATCTAAAAAATATTTTTTTAAATATTTATTTTTTAGTTGTAGGTGGACAGAATATCTTTATTTTATTTTTATGTGGTGTTGAGGATCAAACCCAGTGCCTCACGCATGCTAGGTGAGCACGCTACCACTGCGCCATAACCCCAGCCCCAACATCTAAAAAATATTTTTAAAAAAAAACTAAAATAAAAATAAATAAAAACAGTCCAGCAGGTCCTCAGAATGTTACATACAGAGGTACCACGTGATCCAGCAATTTCACTCCTAGGTAACTGCCCACAAAAAAGCAGCACATTCATGTCCACTCAAAGTAGGGCACACAAGTGGCTGGGGTTATGGCACAGTGGTAGCGTGCTGGCCTAGCATGCGGGAAGCACTGGGTTCGATCCTCAGCACCACATAAAAATAAAATAAAGATATTCTGTCCACCTACAACTAAAAAAATAAATATTTAAAAAAAAAAAAAAAAAGAGTAGGGCACACAAGTACCCACAGGAACATTATTGAGAACAGCCAGAAGGTGGTAAAAACAAAACGCTCATCTTGGAATAAATACACTGTAGCCCATGCACACAATGGAATGTTTCTCAGCCCTAAATAAGAATGGAGTACAGATTCACACTGCAGCATAAATAAGCCTTAGAAACGTGATGTCAAATGAAGGAAGCCAATCATCAAAGTCATGTACAGGATGATTGTATCAATGGGAAATATCCAGAAAAGGTGAATCTATGCAAAGAAAAAGTAGATTAGTTCTAGCCTCCAGCTGAGAAGGAAGGTGGAGGGAATGGTGAGTACCTGCTGAACTGCTTTCTTTCCAGAATGTTATAAAAGCTCTAAAATCAATCATGGCAATGGTTGCACAACTTGGAATATACAAAGTATACTGAGTATACTAAAACCACTGCACAGTGTACTTTAAATGGGGAAAATGCATGGTGTGTAAATGCTACCGCCGAAAAGCTTCACAAATAAAAAGGCACATGACATCATTAAGAATGGCAGAGGAAGGACCTCCAAAACCCACTCCTTCACTAAAGCAATGAGGACACTGGTAAAAATGGCCAGAATCCACAACTTCAGAATTGCAGAAATTCTGACTATTTCAGAATTCCAAAAATTTAGCCTAAGACTTGCAGTGGACCAAGGTACACTTACTAATATAAATGAGCTAAAATGAGGCCATGCTGAAGCAGGGCAGGCCCTTAATTTGATGTAACTGGAGTCTGTGTAAGCCACAGAGGCATGCAAACACGCTCACACTGCAGCACCCAGGTGAGAGGGAGGCAGACAAGCCAAGGAACACCAAGGACTGCCAGGAGCCCCCGGAAGCTGGAGCAGGCCAAGAGGGATCAGAGGGGGCCTGCCAACAGCTGGATTTCAGACTTCTAACCTCCAGAAAGTGTCAGACAATAAATTTCTGTTATTTGAGCCACACAGGTTGTGGTACTTTGTTACAGCAACTATAGGAGAATAATACCCAAGACTTTAGAGAATTAGTTCAAAAAATTCATTAAACAAATAAATAATAACAAACAGTAACAACACCTTAAGGAGGGGGAAATCTGGTTTCCAGAATTGTCACCTGATATTATTATTATTATTTTTTTTTTTTGGTACTGGGAATTGAACTCAGGGGCGCTCGACCACTGAACCACATCCCCAGCCCTATTTTGTGTTCTATGTAGAGACAGGGTCTCACTGAGTTGCTTAGCGCCTCGCCGTTGCTGAGGCTGGCTTTGAACTCGCGATTCTCCTGTCTCAGCCTCCCTAAGTGCTGGGATTACAGGCGTGAGCCACCGCGCCCAGCTACCTGATATTATTTTTTTATTTTATTTTTTAATATTTATTTTTTAGCTGTAGGTGGACAGAATATCTTTATTTTTTTTTTAATGCGGTGCTGAGGATCGAACCCAGTGCCTCACGCACGCTAGGTGAGCGTGCTACCACTGAGCCATAACCCCAGCCCCCCTGATATTATTTTAAATGTTCAGTTTCCACAAAAATTGATAGGACATGTGATGAGCAGAAAGCATGCCCAAAGGCAGCGGGAAGAAGGCCATCAATGCAAACTGTCTTTGAGGAAGCCTCCACAATGAGCTCAGGAGACAAAGACTTTGTTTCATTTATTTTAAACATGCTTGAAGAATTAAAGGAAACCACACCTAAAGAACTAAGGGAAAGGGTAAGAAAATGAACGTCTCATTGATAGAAAATATCAATAAACTTCCATTAAAAAAGAACCCAATAAAAAGTCCAGAATTGGGGGGCTGGGATTGTGGTGCAGTGGTAGCGTGCTCGCCTAGCACGCATGAGGCACTGGGTTCGATCCTCAGCACCACATAAAAATAAAATAAAGATATTCTGTCCACCTACAACTAAAAAAATAAATAAATTTTTTAAAAAAGTCCAGAATTGGAATGTTCAGTAAATGAAATGATATATTCACTAGTGAAGCTCAACAGCAGATTAGAGCGAGCAAAGCATCAGCACACTCGACAATAAGTCATGAGATTATACAGTCTGAAGTGCACAAAGAAAAAAGAATGAAGAAAAATGAATAGAAATGGTTGTCAGAGACCTGAGGGACGCCATCAATAAAGACCAGGCACGGGGGCTATAGCTCAGTGGTAGAGTGCTTGCCTAGCATGTGTGAGGCACTGGGTTCAATCCTCAGCACCACATATAAATAATAAATGAGTAAAATAAAGATCCATCAACAACTAAAAAAATATATACATATATATATATATTTTTTTTTAAAAAAAAAAGACCAGACACACATAGGAGTGACTCAAAAGGAGAAGAAAAAAAAGGGTTAGAAAAGCTGAGTGAATAATGACCAAAATTTCCCCAAATCAATGAAAGAAAAAACAAAAACAAAACACTCCAATATTGCAAAAAAGTCCAACTGGGATAAACTTAAGAGATCACACCTAGACACAACATAATCACAACAGCCAGTGTGAGAGACTAAGACTCCTGAAAGCGCGCTGGGAGTGGTGGAGCGACAGATCTTGACATTGAAACCATTTCTCATTGAAACCGCAGGGACCAAAATGCAATGGGATGACAATCAAGGTGCTGAAAAGCACAGTCACCCAAGAACCCTACAGCCAAGAAACCAGCCTTCAAAGCCACAGGGTAAATGAAGACATGGCAGGGCAACTAGACACTAATGAGAATCTGCTGCTAACAGATCTGCCCCACAGCAAATGAATCCGCTTAGCCGGGCACAGTGGTGCACGCCTGTAATCCCAGCACTTAGGGAGGCTGAGGCAGGAGGATCACCAGTTCAAAGCTAGCCTCAGCAACGGAGAGGCACTAAGCAACTCAGTGAGACTCTGTCTCTACATGAAACACAAAATAGGACTGGGGATGTGGCTCAGTGGTCGAATGCCCCTGAGTTCAATCTCCAGTACCAAAATAAAGAAAGAAATCCACATTATCACCAGAAGAAATAAAGTACACAAGTAAAAGTAACTACATGGGTAAATATAAGTATACAGGTAAATATCACAAAGTGTGTGTGTGTTGTGTGTGTCTTTTCTTTCCCCAGTACTAGGGACTGAACCCAGGACCTTGCACGTGTGCTAGACAAACACCCTACCACTGAGCCACATTCCCAGCACCCCCTCCCCCAGACCTTTTTATTTTTTATTCTGAGTCAAGGTTCCACAAGTTATTTAGAGCCTCACTTAGTTGCTGAAACTGTCCTCAAACCTGTGATCCTCCTGCCTCAGTCTCCTGAATCACTGGGATTACAGGACTGCACCACCACATGTGGGCCAATTTTTTTAATTTTTTAATTTTAAGACAATGTCTAATTTTGAGACAAAGTTGTCCAGGCTGGCCTCCAACTTTTAATCCTCCTGTCTCAGCCTCCTGAGTGTACCATTACACACAGCCTGAATATTTTTTAGGGGGCAGGGCAAGGAGGACCAGGGATTGAACTCAGAGGCACTCAACCACTGAGCCACATCCTCAGCCCTATTTTGTATTTTGTCTTAGAGAAAGGGTCTCACTGAGTTGCTTAGCACCTTGCAGTTGAACATGCGATCCTCCTGCCTCAGCCTCCAAAGCCACTGGGATTACAGGCATGCTCCACTACACCTGGCCTGAACATACTTTTATTTGTAAATTTTTCCCTAGGTGATATAAAAGACAACTGCATATAGCAATAATGACAAATGTGCAACAACATTCACAGGCTGAATCTTTATGACAAAGAAGGGGAGAAGGAACGGAGCCATAAAGGATGCTCTAGTTTGGATATGGGACGTCCCCCAAAGGCCCATATGTGCCCCAGGGTGGTGGTATTGAGAAGTGGTAAAACCAGGAGGTGGGGGACTAGTGGGAGGTCTTCAAGTTACGGGGCCAGGCTACCAGTAGAGAGAGGGGAACCTCATTCCCTCTTCTTTTTCTTTTTCTTTTTCTGGTACCAGGGATTGAACTCAGGAGCACTTGACCACTGAGCCACATCCCCAGCCCTATTTTGTGTTTTATGTAGAGACAGGGCCTCACTGAGTTGCTTAGCGCCTCACCGTCGCTGAGGCTGGCTTTGAACTCAGGATTCTCCTGTCTCAGCCTCCCAAAGTGCTGGAATTACAGGCATGCACCACCACGACTGGCTGCTTCTTTTTCTTGTGTCTCAGCCACAAGGTGGACAGTTTTGCTAGGCCACATGCTCCCCATTATGATGTGCTCTCCCCCCAGACCTAAGAGCAATGAGTCTACCCGATCATAGACTGAAACCTCCAAATCAGTGAGCAAAAATAAACCTGTTCTCTTTATAAATTGGTTATCTCAGGTATTTGATATAGTGACAGAAAGTTCACTTAACACATAGGAGCAAAGCTTTTACACATAAGTGAAGCTAAACAGGCACCAACTCCAACCAGACTAATATAAATTAAGAGGTCAACTGTTAACTCCCAGAGCAATAACCAAGAAAATAACAAAAAAATATAGTAACAGGGGTTGGGGCTGTAGCTCAGCGGTAGAGCACTGGCCTAGCACATGTGAGGCACTGGGTTCGATCCTTAGCACCACATAAAAATAAATAAATAAAAGAAAGGCATCATGTACATCTACAACTAAAAAAATTTTTTTAATAAAAATATGCATATATATATGCGTGTGTGTGTGTGTGTGTGTGTGTGTGTGTGTATACACACACTAACAGAAACTAAAATAAATGGCTGGAGATGCAGCTCAGCAGTAGACCTCTTGCCTGGAATGCACGAGGCCCTGGGTTCCATCCTCAACACTGTAAAGAAAAGAAAAGAAACAAGGCAATTAAAATAGTCTGTTGGAAAATACTAACTAAACATAAAAGAAGAGAGCAATGGAACAATAGAGGAAAGGTAAAAGGTAACAGAACAAAGATGATGGGGAAGCACCAGAGGTCTTCTATTAAAAATTTTTTTTAATTGGGTGTGATGGCCACACCCATAATCCCCGGCTCCTCTGAAGGCCCAGGCAAGACAATCGTGAATTCAAGGCAAGCCTGGGCAATTTAGCCAGACCCTGTCTCAAAATAAGAAATTAAAGGGGGGTTGGGGTTGTGGCTCAGTGGCAAAGTGCTTGCCTAGCATGCATGAGGCACTGGGGTTCAATCCCCAGCACCACATATAAATAAATAAATGAAAAAAAAGTATTTTTAAAAATGACACATTTTTAAAATAAATAAATAAAAGGGGGCTTTGGGAGTAGCTCAGTGGTAAACCACTCCTAGGGTTGAACCCAGGCGCGTATTAACCACTGAGCCATATCCCAGTCCTTTTTTTTTTTTTTGGTACCAGGGATTGAACTCAAGGATACTCGACCACTGAGCCACATCCTCAACCCTATTTTGTGTTTTATGTAGAGAGAGGGTCTCACTGAGTTGCTTAGCGCCTCGCCATTGCTGAGACTGGCTTTGAACTCACAATTCTCCTGTCTCAGCCTCCCAAAGTGCTGGGATTACGAGCTTGAGCCACCGCGCCCAGCTCCAGTCCTTTTTTTTTTTATTTTTTATTTTGAGACAAGGTCTCGCTGAGTTGCTTGGGGCCTCACTAAGTTGTAGAGGCTGGCTCTGAACTGGTGATCCTCCTGCCTCAGACTCCCAAGCCACTGGATTACAAGCATGTGCCACCACATCCAGCTCCAAAAAATCTTTTAAAGTATTCTCTATTAATCATGTATTGTATTAATTTTCGCAATTACTAAAATAAGCCAGGAGCAGTGGTGCATGCCTGTAATCCAGCGGTACCGAAAAAAAAATTACTAAAATAAAGTCATCTTCCAAGATGGCATGTGAACTCAGTAATGATTACCAAATGACTGCATGCTGGTGAAAAATCTGAACTCTGACCACATGAGAATCTAAAAGTACTCCAAAAACACTTTAAAGCAAAGGCATTGCTCCAAATCCTGACTGTTCTCAAGCGTCATAATGACCCTCTGTGGAAGTTCCAAGCCCAGTCACTAGAGTGTATGATTCCAAGTATCAACTCACTAAACCCGGACACCGGTATTTTCAAAACAAAGAAAAAGAAGAAATGATCATTTCAAATTGCTGCACTGTCCTGTGATGGGCCACACTGCAGAAAAGGGAGAAACACAAAGGGCAAGAGTCTGGTTTTCTCAGGAATAAACATTATGGACTTCAATACTCATCAAATTGACACTCTCTTCAAGGTGGGTGGCCCCACAAGACGCAGCAGCACCTAGGCTATACACTGAACACCAACCCAGCCCCATAGAGCTAATTCAGACTTAGACCGAGAGCCAGCCAGGCCCGGCACTGAGGAGCTGTGGATTGGACTTGAGGAGATACAGGGTGGAATTCAGCCTGCATCAATTCTCAGCTGCATGGGCTAGCAAGAGGCCACTTTCAAGCTTTCATTGATAATCCATAACATGGACATAAGGGTGCCTCACCACCCGAGCCAGTCAGCACCATCCACGCCTTGAATATAGCAACATCCCCGTACAGGCCCCCTGAACGTCACTCACTCTGTGCTCCAACCCTTCTGGCACAAAACTGCTTTACTGTGAGTTTCTCAGCTCACAAGAAAAACCTCAGAATTAAATGAGACAGTAGAACTGGAAATAACTAGCAAAAAAAAATATTCAATAAATATTCCTGACTTCATTCTAGATTTATTATGCTGCAATCCAAAAAGATTTTGTAAATCCACAAATTCAAATAGTACTGAGTCAGATGCAATGGCGCATACCTGTAATCCCAGCAGCTCAAGAGGCTGAGGCAAGAGGATTATGAGTTCAAAGCCATCCTCAGCAATTTAGCAAGGCCCCAAAGCAACTCAGCGAGACCCTGTCTCTGAATAAAATATATAAAAGGGCTAGGGATGTGAATCAGTAGTTCAGCACCCCTCGGTTCAATCCCTGGCACAAAAAGAAAACTCAGCACTGGTGGTCAGGCGCAGTGGCACACACCTATAATCCCAGTGACTCAGGAAGCTAAAGCAAGAAGATCACAAGTTCAAAACCAGCCTCAGCAATTTAAAGAGGACCTAAGCAACTTCATGAAACCCTATCTCAAAATAAAAAATAAAAAGAACTGGGTTGTGGCCCAGTAGTTAAGCACCCCTGTGTTCAATCCATGGTACCAAAAAAAAAAAAAACACACACACTCACACAGTATTGCCCATAACAACAGGTTTTCTGCTCCCCAGGCTGGCCCATAGGTCAACACCTTCCAGGGGCCACCTACAGGGCAGAGGTACTGCTGTCAGAGTTGGGAGCTGGAGAGTACTGGGCAGATGTCAGGGAACCAAGTCATCCCCAAGGCGGCACTAACCCACTGTGACCCCACATGACACACAAAGGGAAACAGCCAATGAGCAACATTTGAGATCCTTTTGGCTCCAAAACTGTGTGATTCTCCAAGTCAGTAATTCACAAATCAAAATAGAAATTTCAAATATACACTCACACACGCACACAAATGCACACCCCCACACACATGCACACATATACATTCTCCCTAACATTCTATCAATAGAATCTTGAGATAGTAATCACAAAGTCCAAAGCTTTAGGAAGCAAACAAGATCTGCCAATAAACTACGCTGCAGCACATGCCTTCCTTTACGCAAACCTTTTGTAATTGCTGACCTACACAGAAGTTGCAGCCTGGGAGACCCTCTGCCCAGCACACAGGGACAGGCGTGCACAGGCCCCCATTCACACAGCTTCAGTGGCCTGCTTCTGTCACCCAGAGGCCAGGCCCAGCCCAGCCTGGACCCCACACTGCTCTATGACCCCGTGGAGGAGCTGTATGAAGAGCTCAGAGACACCCCACTCCACCAGTCCAGCCCTCATGGGTGTTCTCCCCGTACCAGCAGACAGTCCCTCACAGTGTAATGGGCTTTTGGAACCGTGGCAAGACATCTGGCATTCTCAAGCAGGGAATAAGATTCCTATTGGAGCGAATGCATCTTCTGGGGGACTCCAAAGTCAGTGTTCCACCATGATGTGAGGCTGCCCACTTCAGCTGCCAGCTCATCAGAACATGGTGACGGTGAGGGCCAGCCAGGGGTGGCAGGAGTCACAGGGCTCCAGTCTCCAAACTGAGCCTGAGGCAGAACACCTGCCAGGCTTGTTCAAACACAGATGGCTGCCCCCACCTGGAGCTTCTCACCAAGGAGCCTGGGTGGGGCCTGACAACTGCATTCCTCTCCCAGTGGCCAGGTGCAGCAGCTGCTGCTGGTCACCGTCAACGTCAGAGGGCAAGCAGAGAGGAATTTAGGACCTTGCCTAGATACACGCCTTACTTTTACTTATTCACCCAGACTGGGCAAAGGCAGGGAAAATGAACAACGGCATTCCAGAGCACAGGCTGCCCTGAAACAGACGAAATGGAGCAGCAGATGTCAACCACCTTCAACATGTGTAGCCCTCCTGGAGCTTGGGAAAGGGATGCTGATTGACAACTCCGCTAAACT
Source organism: Xerus rutilus (assembly GCA_028644305.1). NCBI lineage: Eukaryota > Metazoa > Chordata > Mammalia > Rodentia > Sciuridae > Xerus > Xerus rutilus. The sequence goes on along the minus strand of CM053415.1, from coordinate 12,585,374 downwards.
ACATTCTGAAATTAACAGGCGTCCTCAGGCAATGGGTCTCATCCTTATCATGGCCATAACTTCAGAAATGAGAATTTAGCCAAGGGACACCAGGATGCCCCTCAAATGTGAGAAGCAGTGCTTCTATCTATAGATAGGCCACATTAGCCAGGGTCCCCTAATACCACAGGTATCCCCTTGCCCCGGTGCTAGCAGGACACATGTGGGTAGCTGACTTGAAACACCTCCTTTTCATTAACCCTAAGGGTGATTTTTCTTTTAATAATTTATTTAAGCCAGGCGCAGTGGCGCAAGCCTGTAATCCCAGCACTTAGGGAGGCTGAGACAGGAGAATTGCAAGTTCAAAGCCAGCCTCTGCAACAGCGAGGCGCTAAGCAAGTCCGTGAGACCCTGTCTCTACATAAAACACAAAATAGGGCTGGGGATGCGGTTCAGTGGTCAAGTGCCCCTGAGTTCTATCTCCAGTACCAAAAAAAGTATTTAATGTAACATGACACTTGAAATGAAAATCACTGCAACCTACAATCTGTAAGCACTCATATTAATTTTTCTATTACTTCCCACACACACAAAGCTCTATAATATGCTGTATGGACCATTTTTCAAATACTGAGCATGCTTCCTTGGATTGACCAAACCATATTTCTCTAAATTTTCTGTGAACACAACAAAAAAAATGCTTAAATTTCTATTCGATCACTGTCAACATTGTTTTTGCCATTGGATCTTTTTCTCTATATGACTTTTAAATGTGTTTACACTTGTTTTATGAAACA
>CM053415.1:12568134-12584098 GCA_028644305.1 Xerus rutilus | reverse complement strand
ACAATGTATACACATTTTCAAACTAAATGTGAAAACACATTTTCACATGCTGTACATGATAAGTGAATATATTTTAAGAGTTATATAATACATAAATAAATGTGAAAAAAATTAAAAAATAAAAAATAAATAAAAAAAAAAAAAAAGAATGGGAAGTTATACTCCATGTATGTATAATATGTCAAAATACACTCTACTGCCACGTATATCTAAAAAGAACAAATAAAAAAAGAACACAAAAAACTTAAGTACAGAAAATATCAGAATCTATGTATCTGCCACCAAGATTTAACTGAAAACAATACTTTGCCATATATTCCTCCCCAAAAAAATATATCAATAAATGTTCTAGATGCACATTGGCCCTTCTCTGATTCAAAGACCACCATCCCAAATCGATGCTGTTGTTCCCAGGCAGGTCCTCCGGCTCCTCCACATACATGTCCATCAAATGCACACAAATATTAGATTTAATTACATGTAATAAATAACTACTTACCTCCATTGGTTTTTAAAACTTTGTACACTGTGCACATACAGAAAAGTCCACATACCCAAAACTACCAGCTCAGTGAATTCCTAAAGGCACATAGCAGTGTCAGAGCCCAAGTGAAGAACGAGAAACAAACGTGCACCCAACACCCCTTCAGCCACTACCCCCCATGTCACCACTGCCTTCTGACACCATGGGCAGCTCATGGGGTCACCTGTTTTTATGCTATAGAAGTGGAATCACAGCGTCCCTGTTCCAATCTCTCCCCCCAGTGTGATGCTTATGAGAGCCACCAAGTCACTGCATGTAGCCGCAGACTGTCCCTCCTCATTCCCACGGAGTCTGCTGCATGGCTGGGCCACCACTGTTCCTTCATTCCTTCACTGGGGCTGGGCATCCGCCTAGACGCTGGCGCTGCTGCAGACATTCTAACACCTCTTTCCGTGGACATATGCAGGCACTGCCGTGGGGCACCGATAGCAGCCAAAAGTGAAATTGCTGGATCACAGGATTTGCATATGTTCAGCTTAGTAAATATTTCCAGTTTTTCAAAGTGACTGAGCCAATTTACACTCCCACCAGCGAGCGTCCAGCTGCCTCACAATGAGGCCAACGCTAAGCATTTTCCACCCCTTTCCCGCAGTCTGGGAGACTCTTCTAACAGTTGCAACCAATTAATCCTTGGTTTCACCTCAATGTTTTCCTTTTACATCACAACCCCTGCTCCACATTCCTTTGAAATCGAGACTAAGTCCCTGTGGCAAGTGCAGAACACCTGAGGTTTTAGAGGAATGTCACTGAGCCCTCGCCTTCAGCTGTTCTCTCCAGGTAGCACGAAGAATAGCTTCACACACGACATCCTGCTGCGTTTATTTTTGGGGGAGGGTGGGGATACCTAGGGCTTAAACCCAGGAGTGCTCTACCTCTGAGCTACACTCCAGACTTGCTTATTTTTACCTTGAGACAGGGTCTAAGTTGCCAGGCTGACCTCAAACCTGTGATCCTCCTGCCTCAGCCTCCAGAGTAGCTGTGATTACAGGCGTGCACCACAGTGCCTGGCAAATTTTAACTCTATTAGGATGGACTCCTTGAAAACTCCACACTTCCCTGCCAATGGATGCTTTCCTGAGTATTCCCCACTCACAGGGTCTAGAACCAGGGCCTCGTGCATGGTAGGCAAGCACTCGACCACTGAGTCACACCCTCAGCCCCTAGAGGTGGCTCTTGTAGGCTCACAGGAACAATGTCACATCACTCGTAGGAAAATATCAAGACTACCCTTAGAAATGCTCTTCAGGAGCACAGTGGTGATACCTGGGTATCTAGTGACCGTAATCCTGGCAACTTGGGAGGCTGAGGCAGGATAGCCACCAGACTAGGTCCTGGTCACCTTCAAAACTTGGCTCAACATCACCTTTCCCATGATACTTCTCATTGACAACATGACCCGCATCATCACCTCCCACAGGGCAGGTCCTGTCAGCTTTATGTTCTCTCATGTTCTAACACATGCCATTTACTTTCTACGTCCACTAAATGTTCTCCATCACCTCCCCAAGCCGGGCACGGTGGCCCAAGCCTGTAATCCCAGCACTTAGGGAGGCTGAGACAGGAGAATCACGAGTTCAAAGCCAGCTTCAGCAATAGCAAGGCACTAAGCAACTCAGTGAGACCCTGTCTCTACAGAAAACACAAAATAGGGCTGGAGATGTGGCTCAGTGGTCGAGTGCCCCTGAGTTCAATCCCCAGTACCAAAAAATATATATATATATCCTCCCAAAGGGCAGGTCTTTGTGTTTATTTTATTTACAGTAGATATCTCAGTGATCAGGAGCAGTGCCCAGCATGGAGCAGATGCTCAATAAAGATCTGCTTAATAAACAAATGAGATCAAATTCATGTGAGCAAGAAAACCACATAACTTAAGGACTGAAATGACTGCCTAGACAAGACAATAACTGCAGGCCCTCAGCCCCAGCGAATCTCACTGAAGATTCTCCCTCCCTGGTGATGGGAACCGTGCCTCAGTGAGCTCCAGTCAGAAAGCAAGCTAGTGACAAAGAGAAGAGTCATCAACAGACACCACCAAGCTGAGCCCCAAGAGAGTGCCGCAATCCTCCCTGACAGAACCTCTCCTCCTGCAGCCTCTGCCCCTGTTCAATTGTATCCATTTTCCCCTAAAGAATATAAGGAAGAATTTTTTGGGTTTTTTCCAGCTACTGTGGATTGAACCCAGGGGTGCATAACCACTGAGCCACATCCTCAACCCTTTTTATTTTTTATTTTGAGATAGGGTTTTGCTAAGTTGCTTAGGACCTTACTAAGTTGTTAGGGCTGGCTTTGAATATGCAATCCTCCTACCTCAGCCTCCCAAGTTACCGGGATTACAGGCGTGTGCCACCGCACCCAGCTAAGGAAGAACTGGATAACATAAAGCTGTAGTGCACCACATGCACAGCCAACCCACACAGTGAGAGAACACTGTTGTCTTCTGCAGTGGTGTAAGAACTCTTAACTCAAAGCAAAATACCAATTAACAACGTCATGAGCTCCCTCAAAGTGCATCAGTACTTACTAGCTGAGGATGTCTGAATCAAATCCTTCCCAGCCTCCACACTTGGTTCATTCCAACAGGGAGGTATTTCCAAGCCCTAATAGGGTCTGTCACTCTTCCTTTGTGCTCTCGTGACTGGCTTCAGTCTCCCTTCTGAGCCATTCATGTCTTTCTCCCAAATCAGAACATACAATTCTGTAGGGAGTTCTTCTTTCCCCATACCGTCTAACAGGGAAGGAGCCCACTGCACCCACACCCACAAAGAGTTTCACAATGGGCAAGTGGGTACCCACATGCAAAAGAATGAAGTCAGGCTCCGACCTCACCACCTTACACAAGAACCGATTAAAACTGCATCACAGACTTAAATGTAAGAGCTAAATCCACAAAACACTTAGCAGGAAACAGGAGTAAATCCTCGTGACCTTGGGTTAGGCAAAGCCTTCTTAGATATGATACCAAAAGCACAAACAAAGGAACAAAATACATAAGCTCTACTTTGTCAAAATTAAAAACTGCTGTGCTTCAAAAGACACCATCAAGGGGCTGGGGTTATGGCGCAGAGGTAGCGTGCTCGCCTAGCACTCGGGAGGCACTGGGTTCGATCCTCAGCACCACATAAAAATAAAATAAAGCTATTGTGTCCACCTACAACTAAAAAATAAATATTAAAAAAAAAAAAGACACCATCAAGAAGGTAAAAAGACTCATGTGCTGCTGGTGGGACTGCAACTGGTGCAACCACTATGGAAAGCAGTATGGAGATTCCTCTGAAAACTTGGAATGGAACCACCATTTAACCCAGTCATCCCACTCTTAGGTTTATACCCAAAGGACTTAAAATCAGCATACTACAATGACACAGCCATATCAATGTTTATATCAGCTCAATTCACAATAAACAAACTACAGAATCATCCTTCAACAGATGAATGGATAAAGAAATTGTGGTATATATACACAATGGAATATTATTCAGTCTTAAATAAGAATGAAATTATGGCATTTGCAGGTAAACAGACAGAACTAAAGAATATTATGCTAAGCGAAATAAGCCAACCCCAAAGAACTAATGCTGAATGTTTTCTCTAATATGTGGATGCTAATTCACAATAAGGGGGAGAGAATAGATGTATTTTGGACTAGACAGAGAGGAGTGAAGGAAAGGGAGGGGGCATAGGGGTAGGATAGGAATGATAGTAGAATGAACCAGACATTATTAACTTATGCGCATATATGATTACACAACTGGTGTGATTCTACATCATGTACAACCAGGTGAATGAGAAGTTACACTCCATTTGTGAATAATGTGTCAAAATGCAGCCTACTGTCATGTATAACTAATTAGAACAAACTTTATAAAATAAAGACTCTAAAAAAGGTGAAAAGACAAACTGGGCACAGTGACGTACACCTGTAATCCCAGCGGCTTGGGAAGCTGAGGCAGGAAGATCACAAGTTCAAAAGCCAGCCTCAGCATTTAGCAAGGCACCAAGCAATTCAGCAAGACTCTGTCTCTAAATAAAATACAAAATAAGGGCCAGGGATGTGGCTCAGTGGTTAAGCGCCCCTAGGTCCAATTCCCAGTAGCCAAAAAAAGGGGGGTAAAAAGACAACTTAGCCTGATATGGTGGCCACACTTACAATCTCAGCTTCTCAGGAGCCTGAGGCAGGAGGATCACAAGCTCAAGCCATGTCCCAGCAACTTAACAAGAACCTTTCTCAAAATGAAAAATAAAAATGACTGGGAATGTAGCTAACTAAAGAATTCTTGCAATTCTTTTTTTTTTAAGACCAATTATATAATTTTAAAGCTATATGAAGGATTTTTTTTTTGGTACCAGGGAATGAACTCAGGGGCACTCGACCACTGAGCCACATCCCCAGCCCTGTTTTGTGTTTTATGTAGAGACAGGGTCTCACTGAGTTGCTTAGCGCCTCGCCATTGCCTAGGCTGGCTTTGAACTCGCGATCCTCCTGTCTCAGCCTCTCAAAGTGCTGGGATTATAGGCGTGCGCCACCGCACCCAGCTTTGTATAAAGGATTTGAATGAACATTTCTCCAAAGAAAATACACAAATGGCCAATAGGCACATGAAAAGATGTCCACCCACAGAGATGCCACTTCATACCCACAAAGGTCACTATGATCAAAAGACAAGACAAGAGCTGGGGCTGTAGCTCAGTGGTAGAGCTCAGTGGTAGAGCCTAGCATGCGTGAAGAGCCACTGGGTTTGAGCCTCAGCACCACATACAAATAATAAATGAATAAAATAAAAATCCATTAACAACTAAAAAAATATTTTAAAAAAAGAATGATTGCATATGTGTTGTGATTCTATACAACTTACAACTAGAGAATTGATGTTATCCTCTATCTATGTACAATGAACCAAATTGCACTCTATTATCATGTAAGCCTAAATAGAACAGATAAATATAATAATAAAAAAAAAAAAGACAAGACGACAAGCACAGCGAGGTGGGGACAGAAGACGGTGCAACTGCCGGGGACACCGGTTAGCGGGTACGCACAGGTCAGATCAGATATAGGTCTCACGCAACCCAACGATTTCACACCTAGGTATATTCCCCTGGAGAGATGAAAACACCTGTGCACACAAAACAGATGTCCCACACATGTGAATCCACAGCAGCATGGTTCATAATAACTAAAAGTAGAAACAACTCAAATGCCCATCCCTGACAAATGGGTAAGTGAAATGGGGTACGTCCATACGTGGAGGCTCATTAGGCAAGAAATGAAGCAACAGGAGTGCTGGCACACGCCTGTAATCCCAGCGACTTGGGAGGCTGAGGCTGGAGGATTGCAGATTCAAGGCCAACCTAGCAACTTAGCAAGGCCCTGTCTCAAAATAAAAAATAAAAAGGGCTAGGGAGGTAGCTCAGTAACAGAACACCTTTGAGACCAATCCCCAGAACCACATACACAACAAGCACTAACGTAGGCTACAACATGAATGAATGCGGACAACATGTTAAGGGAAAGAAGACAGCCACCAAAAACCATATATGATATGATTCTATTTATATGAAATTCCCAGAATAGGCAAATCTCAATAATTTTTTTTTAAAAAGTGATTACCAGGGGCTGGGGGTGACTGCTAAAGGGTAGAGAATATTTCATTCTGACCTCAATTAAGTGTTCTAAATTGTGTAGACAGTAAAACAACTCTATGAATATATACTAAAAGCCATTTAATTGTATACTTTAAATGGATGACTTGTATAATATATGAACTATATCTCAATAAAGCTGCTGAGCTGACGTGGTGGCACACACCTGTAATCCCAGCGACTCAGGAGGCTGAGACAGGAGGATTGCAAGTTTGAGGCCAGCCTCAGCAACTTAACAAGGCCCTTTCTTGGAAAATAAAAAGGGGTGGAGAGGTAGCTCAGTGGTAAAGCACCCCTGGGTTGGATCCCCAGTACCAAAAAAAAAAAAAGAAAAGAAAAAGAAAAACAAATGTTTGATAAACCAGATGTGGCAGCACACATCTGTAGGACCAGTGACTCAGGAGGCTGAGGCAGTAAGGTCACTTGAGATTCGCAACACACCAAGAATCCATCTCAAAAAACAAAATCCAAAATGTCTGATGAGGGGCTGGGGTTATGGCACAGTGGTAGCGTGCTCGCCTAGCACACGTGAGACACTGGGTTTGATCCTCAGCACCACATTAAAATAAAATATTCTGTCCATCTACAACTAAAAAAATAAATATTTTTTTTTTAATATTTATTTTTTAGTTGTAGGTGGACAGAATATCTTTATTTTTATTTGTATGTGGTGCTGAGGATCGAACCCAGTGCCTCCCGCGTGCTAGGCGAGCACGCTACCACTGCGCCATAACCCCAGCCCAAAAAATAAATATTTTTTTAAAAAAAAGTTTGAGGAATTTACTCTCTTCTCTCCAGTTCTCATGAACACAGACTGATTTATTTTCCTACCACAGCACCATGCTTGGAAGAGATGGCTGGAAATTTTGAATGAAGGGGTCTCTTGAAAGGGGAAAACACCGCCCACCTCTACCGCTGAGATCCTTTGGTTGTTCCAAGTGCAGAAAGAGTCCAGTGGGTGGTGTTGCCACAAACACTTCGAGTGGCCATGCTCATGCCCAAGAGACCTCTCAGGGGTCCACGAAGCTACAAATAAGGACTAGAAACCACTGCTGAGTACTAAGCAGCAGAGCAAGGCCCCTCAGTGAGGAGCTTCATCCTCCTCCCCCCACTCCTCCCAGGAGCTGGAAGGCAGCAGGGTACAATCTGGACAGCTGGGTGCCTGAACTTGCATCAAGCTACCCAGTGACACCAAAACCAGGCTCCATCCCTTATCCACTGCCTCATCAACACCCAAAACCACTGTGAGCAGGGACAAAGGTCAGATGTGCTCCACTGGTCTGCGACTGTCAACAGGTAGTCCCCTCTCCGAAACTTCATTGTCCAACTACAAGAATCAAACAAGAAAACAGAAGCATATCAAGCACCTGGGGCCAGTGCCCGAGCTCGTCCTGGTTAACGGGCCTGCAGGTCAGACACTAAACATCTAGATCAAAGGACAGGCTGAGTGAGCCACCACCAGGGGTGGTGTTCCCAGAAGACCTCTCAACAGCATCTTGTCCTCAACAAGAAACAAACCATTCCCAAGTCCCCAGCACAATCACAAATAGACCAAGGAGTATCCTGAGACCCAGGAAACTAAACGGGAACCCACACACACACATGTGAGCAGGACACACACGCCATTTTCAGGCTGGGAGGAAACTGGTTCTTTCCAAGGGAAGTGCGAGCAACCAAACCACAAGAGGGAAAAATCACTGTTGAGCCTAAGACATCACAAAACCAAAGTGCAGGGCTGAAAATATCTCCCTCCCAGATGACTTCTGCTGACTCAATCAGAGGGGAACCACCAGACCCCACTTCTCCATGAGCCCCCAAGGCGGCTTCTCAAAGAACACATTCAGCCTCAGTCCTTGCCTCAGAGCCTTCCAGTTCCTCTCATCCGGGGACCGTTGACACAGAGGAAGGCCCAATGACTTTTTCCAGAACTTTAAAAAAAAATTATTTTGGCCGATTTAGGGAATCCTGGAATAACTGACAAAGTAGGAGTTCAAAGTTGCAAAACAATCCTCACCTCCACTTAACAAGATCGAATCAATTTTCCCTTTGTTGGTTTGTTTCTGTTATTATCGTCATTTTTTTTTTTTAAACCTTCTTCCTGGTTCTGGATGGTTCAGTCTGAAAGTGACTCAAGTTTCCTAGCATCTCCTCACATCCATGTGAAAATATTGTAAAATATCTGACAGCAGCCGGGCGCGGTGGCTCATGCTTGTAATCCCAGCACTTAGGGAGGCTGAGACAGGAGAATCGCGAGTTCAAAGCCAGCCTCAGCAATGGCGAGGCACTAAGCAGCTCAGTGAGACCCTGTCTCTACATAAAACACAAAATAGGGCTGGGGATGTGGCTCAGTGGTCAAGTGCCCCTGAGTTCAATCCCCAGTACCAAAAAAAAAAAAAAAAAATCTGACAGCACCGCCCATCTTAACCCCAGCGTGGGCAAAATAGAGGACCTGCGTTAGCGACCACATGAGGGCCTCACTGGGAACGAGTAGCCACCCAACCCGGTGAGCCAAGTGAGATACAACTGAATCCATCTGCGCTAAGAACCACAGGACTAGGACAAGGCCCCCACCTTCCACTGCCCAAGGGGCAGACGACAGGGAACATGACTGACCAGAATCCAAGGCCTGGGATGTCAGCACCAAGGAAGCAGGAACTGAAAAAGGTGTCAGAGGAAAAGAAATATTTGGTCAGCTTCTCCCCACAACCAAACTCACACTGGGTCCGGAGACCTAGTTTTCCATGCAAAGAAGCCAGACCCTTATCCGGCATCTAGACACCCCAAAACTCCAACATGGGCTCACCAGGGTACTCTAAATACATTAACTAGTTGATGGAAACTCAGTCCATGCCTCGCAAAATCACAAAGCTCAGGAGAACTAGCTACCCAGGGAGACCTGCGCACGGCTCAGACACGCCAGCTCTACGCTGCACCTCGCTGCCCAAACTGAGCCATGTGCTTCAGGGAACACACAACATAGCAAAAGCCCAGAGGCCAAGTGACCGATAACCTCCTTCAATTAACACACTCCTTCAGCCAGGTGTGGTGGCACACAGCTGTAATCCCAGTGGCTTGGGAGGCTGAGATAGGAGGATTGCGAGTTCAAAGCCAGCCTCAGCCACAGCGAGGTGCTAAGCAACTCAGTGAGACCCTGTCTCTAAATAAAATACAAAATAGGGCTGGGGATGTGCTCAGTGAGTGGTTAAGTGTCCCTGAGTTCAATCCCTGGTACCAAAAAAAAAAAAAAGCAACAACAACAAACCATTACAGCTTTCAAGTGTTAAAGCACATTCTCACCCTGAAGAGAGAGATGCATGTCACAGCAGTTCTAGGCTGTATGTATGAGAAGAGTCCTATGCCACCATGTTACCACCAGGAGCAGCACCAGCTGAATGGCAAAGTTCCATGCTAGGAAAAGCTGATGAGAGTGGTTACTGCAGCTAAGGGAAGTCATGACAGCAAGGTACAGGAGGCTGGCAGGTGTGCTAACAGCCGAGAGGAACTTCTGCCCACTCCCCAGTGTAGCCAGACTGCTGCTGACCAGAGAACGCCTCAGCTTCCCCGTCTGTAAAGCAGGGCCAGGCACAACATCTCAGGACTGTGGTGAGGCCTGAACTGTTTTCCAGGTACAGCACCAAGGACAACTGGTGGCACCAGTCAGTATCCAAGAGCTAGGTATCAGAACAACTCCCATCACATCGTGCTGCGGAGGACAGCTCTCACCTAGCACCCAGGAGGCAGAAGATGGGAGTGCTCCTACTCACTCGCTAGCCCTGGGGGTGGAGAGGGTGCCCCCCTACCCACGGAACAGCTGAACACTAAACTACTGCACAACTGCCATAAGAGTCCCCCTTTCCCATCTCCACTGGGCAGTACATTAAGCCCAAACTGCACATTAGGCGCCAGCCTTCCCTTCTCCCTCGCTCCTGACCCTCAGCACTCAAATCACTCTCAGTTCCTGTCTCAAAGACTCAAGCCTACCCATCTCCCCTAAGAAGGAAGAGGAACCGTACACTGTCGCCCTGAGATAAGGAGCCACATGTGCAGGCCTGTACCAGATTCTGACCCCTGAAAATGTAGCTTAAAATCTCCCTGTGGTGCAAAACAGCAGCAGTAACAAAGATAGGCAAGAGGATCTCAAGTTCAAAGCCAGCTTCAGCAACAGTGAGGTGCTAAGCAACTCAGGGAGACCATCTCTACATAAAATACAAAAGAGGGGGGCTGGGATTGTAGCTCAGCGGTAGAGCGCTTGCCTCATATGCGTAAGGCCCTGGGTTCGATCCTCAGCACCACATACAAAGCAATAAAATAAAGACATTGTGTCCATCTACAACTAAAAAAATATTAAAAAAAAAAAAATACAAAAGAGGGCTGGGGATGTGGCTTTTTAAAAGGTAGCCCCACCCTAGAATCCCTCTGGAGCTGGGAACCAGGAGCCTGGTGGAGAAGTTTTGGTGCTAAAGGTACTTAGCTATGCAAAGCTAAAGTTCATCCAAGCTTGCTTCACTCGGTCTTTCAACAGCAGGGAGATGCATGTGATCCGTCCTATGTCCCAAAGGTGTCAGTGGGTCTGGATCTTCTTTTCTATAGTGCCCCCCAGAGAGCTCCCAACCAAGCCCAATGCCTCAGACAGTGGAAGCCAGAGGGACACTCCTGCTCGATAACCTGCTAAGATTCTGAATCAACACACACAACTGATAACAAGGTCACCTCTAGGGTATGGAACTAGTTTGGTGGGAGACCCACAGGAAAGAGAGAGGTAAGAGAGACTATGTCTTTTGTACCAAAAAGTGCAAGGAGGAGGACAATTTTTACATGGATTCCACTGGAAGAACCACTTCTGGAAAAAGTGGCAAGAGCATCTTTAACTCACATTTTATAACACCAGCATTTTAGAAATACAAATATTACATTCCTTGCTGCATGATTATGCAGACATTAAATAGAAAATTTCAAAAACTACTTAGCAGTGCAGAAAAAGATCATCTGAAAGAAACCAACTGTAAAAACGTGTATCCGGGACACAGGAAAGAGAACTACATAGCAAGCACACAGGAAGAAAGGAAAGGCACCAAGTGGACAGCTGTGCTAACATGGTGTCCCAGCGCTCGAGGCGCCTTCCCCAAGTGCTATACTTATGGCTGGATCACTTGTATGACATTTTCTCAAAGCAGCAATTCACATGCTGCCATAAAACTGACCTACGTCTGCTTTCAACTCACTCGTGAGACTCCTAGTGGACAACACTTCACCAGCACAAACCAGGCTTTGGAAGACTGCGGGGAAAACCTCCTCACACCCCTCCAGAGCCAACCCCCACTTCCTCCAGTCCACGGAACGTCCCAGGGCTAACCAGGTTCCGTCATTTCGCTTTAGATCTCCTAAACACAAACTCTGAAACGTGTAGGGAGCTAAAAGACCCCCCAACACCTACCCACAAGCCAACAGCAAAACGCCTTCAACAGCTGCCCACGGAACGCAGCAAGAGGTATGGATCCAGGCGAACCCCAGGGGCCCCGCGTGAGAGTTCAAAACCGACATGCGCCCCAAGACACGTTTTACGGAACTTCTCCCCGCTATCTCAGATTATGATTTTTAGTGGTTCCATAAAGAAAGACACAGAAAGCATGACTCAGAGGGCAGCAACGCCCAGCTGGGCCCTACCTGCAGTATCCCAGGCTGTGTGGGATCTACACCTTGGGCTCCTGACAGCACAGCAGGTCCTTAGAAGCTACCTCCAGCACCTGCCCATGACCCCTGCAGTCTCCCTGCCACTCAGGCACATAGGATGGCAAACATCTCTTTTTGTACTTCATTTTTCTCAGGAAAGAAAAATAATACCAAAACAGAATTCCCCCACCCAGAACACATTACTTTCTTGCTAACCACAAATTCTGGCAAAATCGGTTCTACATAATAATGATTCAGTTAGTTCCTCTTTCTTCAAATGGACACATTTTACCTTGCAAATTGTGCCTGGGGGTGGGAGGGAGGCACAGGTTAAAGACCAACAATTCAAACTTTAAAACACATAATCAAACTAAAATATGATCCAATCATTTTTAAAAACGTAATAAAACGCAATTCTCTTCAAATATTTAAGTCCCTTTTACAGCAGATGTTATTCTAGATATGGGGAGGTAAAGAAAAACAAGTTTCTATCCATCAGAAATTCAAATTAAAAATGTGTAAGGGCTGGGATTGTAGCTCAGCAGTAGAGCACCTGCCTCGCATGCGTGAGGCCCTGGGTTCGATCCTCAGCACCACATACAAAGCAATAAAATAAAGACATTGTGTCCATCAACAACTAAAAAAATATTAAAAAAACAAAATGTGTAAAATAAGCTGGGCACGGTGGCGCACCCCTGTAATCCTAGCACTTTGGGAGGCTGAGACAAGAGAATCTCGAGTTCAAAGCCAGCCTCAGCAACGGTGAGGCGCTAAGCAACTCAGTGAGACCCTGTCTCTACATAAAACACAAAATAGGGCTGGGGGATGTGGCTCAGTGGTTGAGTGCCCCTGAGTTCAATCCCTGGTACCAAAAAAAAAAGTGTAAAATAGGGCTGGGGTTGTAGCTCAGTGGTGGAGTGGTTGCCACTATGTGAGGCACTGGGTTGGATCCTCACCACATACTAAAATAAAATAAAGGTACTGTGGGGCTGGGGTTGTGGCGCAGTGGTAGCGTGCTCGCCTAGCACGCGGGCGGCACTGGGTTCGATCCTCAGCACCACGTAAAAATAAAATAAAGCTATTGTGTCCACCTACAACTAAAAAAAAATAAATATTTTAAAAAAATAAAAAAAATAAAATAAAAAAATAAAGGTACTGTGTTCATCTACAACTAAAAAGAAAAAAGTCTTTGCCAACAACAACAACAAAAAAACAGTGTAAAATAGAGGGAGCAGGATGCACAGGTTTTTTCCCTTAACGTAAACAGTTGTTTGAGGCATAATTTAATCACCGTAAACAGCATAAATCTTAAGTGACAGCTCAATGAATTGTGACAAATATATACACCCAGAGAAGGGGAAAAACAGCATGGTGAGGAACTGCAAGCCAGGGGTGTGGAGCCCGGGGGGGGGAAAAGGAAAAGACAGGCTGTCTGGAAGGAGCCGAGTGGCAGCAAAGCCCTGGGAACTGACCACAGAACACAAGGATCCCCCAGCTCCCAGCTGAATGGAATGTATGGAATGCCACCAAGAGAGCCGCACAAACACAAGAGAGCCGTGATTCTCTCTGGTTTTCAAGATTGAATTTAGTCCACGGGATTGTATGAAGCAGAGCTAAGAAACACAGCGGTAACTTGCGTGTATTTTCACTTGTGTGTTATGCAGTTGCGGAAGATCCGATTCGATGATCAGGCACACACCCCACTCTTTGTTCTATTCTAAGTCAGGACAGCTGAGCTTTAGAACCCTGAAGGTCCTGCAATAGACTCAGCCTGCCCTGCCAGGGACAGGATGCTACTGCAGTTGTGCAGCAATCCACAAGGAAAAGAAGTGCTACCAACTAATAAAGGAGGGAAAGAAGGCCCCACAAGAAAATGGGCAGAAGACAGAAATAGCACAGTCAGAGACACCAGACAACAAAATACAAGAAAAGAAACTAAACTGTGTGCTTAACCAAGAAAATACAAACTAAAACAAAGAAAAAAACCTTTTTTTTCTACATTCAACGGAGTTTTAAAAAATGATATTTAGCTGGGCATGGTGGTACACGCCCGTAATCCCAGCAACTCAAGAGTCTGAGGCAGGAGGATCGCAAGTTCGAGGCCAGCTTCAGCAACTTAGTGATACCCTGTCTCAAAAAGAAAAATAAGGGCTGGGGTTGTGGATCATTGGGATACTGCGTGCCTAGCATGCGTGAGGCGCTAGGGTTGATCCCCAGCACCACATATGAATGTATAAACAAAGGTATTAAAAATATGACACCATGTTTAAAAAACAAAGAAAAGGGCTGAGAATGTGGCTCAGTGGTCAAGCTCTTCTGGGTTCAATCCCCAGTACTAAAAAAAAAAGTGTGGTTTTTTTTTTGGTACTAGCAATTGAACTCAGGGGTACTCAACCACTGAGTCACATCCCCAGCCCTATTTTGTGTTTTATTTAGAGATAGGGTCTCATTGAGTTGCTTAGTGCCTCACCGTTGCTGAGGCTGGCTTTGAACTCACAATTCTCCCGTCTCAGCCTCCCAAAGTGCTGGGATTACAGCCATATGTCACCAAGCCCGTCTTAATTTTGATGAGATTACAGGGAAAGGATCCTTTTAATGCATTGCTGTACAGGTACAAGCTGGTAAGAACAACCATGGAGTCAGGTGCAGTGGCAAATGCCTGTAATTCCTGTGAATCAGGAGGCTGATGCAGGAGGATTGCAAATTGGAGCCCAGCCTCAGAAACTTATCAAGACCCTCAGCTACTCAGGAAGACCCTGTCACAAAATTAAAAATAAATAAAAATAAAAAGGGCTGAGGAAGTAGCTCAGTAGTAAATTCCTGGGTTCAATTTCCTGTGCAAATTTAAAAAAAAAAAAAAAAAAAACCACCAAAAAGGGTAATTTATGGGTATTTGATACAACAAAAAATATGCAAGCCCTGTGACTGAAAAAGTCCACTCTTAGGACATCTTCCAATGGCAAGCAGGATAATACATTGCAAAGATGTCCATATCCTCATCCTCAAGGCTTGTGACCTTTAGTTTTGCGGGGTAAAAAGAATTCAGGTTGCAATGAAAATGAGATTGCTAATCATCTGACAAAAAATTAGGGAGATTATGCTAGATTATCCAGATGACCCAATGTAATCATAGGAGTCCTTAAAAGTGGAAAAAGTAGACAAGAGAACCAGAGAGACAGCAGCATGAGAGAGATTTGGCACAATGTTGCTGGAGAAAGGGGACCATCGGCCAAGGAATGCAGGTGCCTCTCAGAGCTAGAAAGGCAGGAAACAGATTCCATCTGGACTTCAGCCCAGTGGAACTTGTTTTGGACACTGACCTCCAGAACTGCGAGATTATAAATTTGTATTGTTTAAGCCACTGAGTTTGCAGTATTCTTTTTTTTTTTTGGTACCAGGGATTGAACTCAGGGGTACTCAACCACTGAGCCACATCCCCAGCCCTATTTTGTGTTTTATGTAGAGACAGGGTCTCACTGAGTTGCTTAGCGCCTCGCCGTTGCTGAGGCTGGCTTTGAACTCACGATTCTCCTGTCTCAGCCTCCCTAAGTGCTGGGATTACAGGCTTGCACCACTGCGCCTGGCTAGTTTGCGGTATTCTGTCACAGCCACAACAGAAAATGAATTCACTACCTTAAGGAAACGGCAGATATATACAAGTATTTTTTTCCTTCTTCTTTTCTTTTTTGTACTGGGGATTGATGCAGGGGAACTTCACCACCAAACTATATCCCCAGCCCTTTTTATTTTTTATTTTTGGAGACAAGGTCTCACCAAGCTACTTAGAGCCTCGCTAATTGCTGAGGCTGGCCTCGAACTTGCCATCCTCCTGTCTCAGCCTCCTCAGTCACTGAGCTTACAAGCATGCATCACGCCACCCAGCAAGGAACATAAATTTCTTTTTTTTTTTTTTTTTTTTTTGGTACTGGAGATTGAACTCAGGGGCACTTGACCACTGAGCCACATCCCCAGCCCTATTTTTGTGTTTTATGTAGAGACAGGGTCTCGCTGAGTTGCTTAGCGCCTCGCCGTTGCTGAGGCTGGCTTTGAACTCACGATTCTCCTGTCTCAGCCTCCCTAAGTGCTGGGATTACAGGCTTGAGCCAC
>CM053415.1:12550818-12567634 GCA_028644305.1 Xerus rutilus | reverse complement strand
GTACTGGAGATTGAACTCAGGGGCACTTGACCACTGAGCCACATCCCCAGCCCTATTTTTGTGTTTTATGTAGAGACAGGGTCTCGCTGAGTTGCTTAGCGCCTCGCCGTTGCTGAGGCTGGCTTTGAACTCACGATTCTCCTGTCTCAGCCTCCCTAAGTGCTGGGATTACAGGCTTGAGCCACCGCGCCCGGCTTAAGGAACATAAATTTGTGAGTACACCTATGCATAAAATACAAAAATAGTTACCCTATGTGCATATATGACTACACAGACAACAAAATACTATAAGAAACTAAACTGTGAGCTTAACCAAGAAAATACAAACTAAAACAAAATAAAAAACCTTTTCTTTTCCTACATTCAAAGGGAGTTTTACAACTGGTGTAATTCCACATCATATACAACCAGAAGGATGAGAAGTTATACTCCATTTATGTATGATGTGTCAAAACACATTCTACTGTCATGTTTAACTAATTAGAACAAATAAAAATAAAGGGCTAGGCATGGTGATGCATGCCTATAATCCCAGAGGCTTGGGAGGCTGAGACAGGAGGATTGCGAGTTCAAAGCCAGCCTCAGAGCTGGGCACAGTGGCGCAAGCCTGTAATCCCAGCACTTAGGGAAGCTGAGACAGGAGAAGCGCGAGTTCAAAGCCAGCCTCAGCAACACCGAGGTGCTAAGCAACTCAGTGAGACTCTGTCTCTACATAAAACACAAAATAGGGCTGGGGATGTGGCTCAGTGGTCGAGTGCCCCTGAAGGAAGGAAGGAAGGAAGGAAGGGAGGGAGGGAGGGAGGGAGGGAGGGAGGAAGGAAGGAAGGAAGGAAGGAAGGAAGGAAGGAAGGAAGGAAGGAAGGAAATGTGTTTAGGGGCTGGGATTGTAGCTCAGCAGTAGAGTGCTTGCCTGGCATGCATGAGGCCCTGGGTTCAATCCTTAACACCACATAAAAAGAAATACAATAAAGATATTGTGTCCATCTACAACTAAAAAGATATTTAAAAAAAAAAGAAAATGTGTTTATCCATGTATTGCATAATTAAACGATAAGTTTTTAAGAAGGGAGTTATTCTATAGAGCATTCACAGCTTAGAAGACTCAAGAATTGAAAACTACAATAAGCATTACAACCCTTTCTACCCATCCCAAAGACTCTACGAAGATGCAGACCTCACACTCCATACATGAATACTATCAGTTGGCTCTGGCAGTGTAGGCAAAAGACAGAGAAGAGGAAATTCACTACATACCCATAAGACACTACTCCAAGAAATCAAAACAAACCTTGCAGAAGTATGAAACATAGGCATATTATCTCTTATTTTCAAAGGCTCAGGTTTTCTGACCCCAGTGCACCCAGCCAGGGTCCCACCAGAATACACTCCCTGGAACCACCCACTTTGGGCAAGTCACTAACCTCTGGGTTAGTTTTCCCAAGGCGAAAATGGTTTACTATATTACTTCACCTCCCGGCCGGAAGAAGCACCAGGAATCAAGTGGAATGAACAGGCAACAGCCCAGGAGTGTGTGAATCCCACTTGTAGACTCAATGGGCTGAAAGAACGCTGTGTGAATGGGGAAGCACGCACTGTGAAGTGTCACAAGGCTACGGACACACCACACCACCCCAAGGAAGGACAACCACCTGTAGGAATTCCAGGCAAAGTCAAACAGAAAACAGCTCCAGGGGAGTCCAGAGCTCAAGCTATCAGCAAATCACTCCATAATGGCAGCCATTAAGTGACTCCTGTATGAAACTTTTGTGGCACTCCCTCTATTTGCAAAGAGATTACAGAACTACCTCCCCTGCGGACACTCTGGCTTCACAAGTCAGGTGAAAGCAGGCTCCCAGTCCTCACAGCCTCCCAAGGGGTCCAGACTAGGGCCCTGGTATAGGTGGGCCCACTCTGAGATCCAACATGTGACCTCATGAACACAATGTTCTACCCAACAAGAGCTGTCACATGCTTCCCCTTACACAGACTCGAGTAAGAGGGGAAAAAATAACCAAAGGCTATTCTGGCAGAGCATCTGCCTAGACTTGGAGGTTTTTTGTTTTGTTTTTTCAGTACTGGGACTGAACCCAGGGGTGCTTTACCACTGAACTACATCCCCAGCCCTAAGGGTCTCCCTAAATTGCTTAGGGCCTCACTAAGTTTCTGAGGCTAGCCTGGACTTGCAATCCTCCTACCTCAGTTTCTCCAGTCGCTGGAATTACAGGCACACGCCAAGCTATTTTTGACCATTAACTGACATAAAGACATTAGCGAATCAGGGGCTGGGATTGTGGCTCAGTGGTAGAGCGCTTGCCTGGCAAGCGTGAGGCACTGGGTTCGATCCTCAGCACCACATAAAAATAAATAAATAAAGTAAAAATATTAAAAAAAAAAAGAGAGACATTAACGAATCAGCGGGCCGTGGTGGTGCACGCCTGTAATTCCAGTGGCTCAGGAGGCTGAGGCAGGAGGATCACAAGTTTAAAGCTAGCCTCAGCAACCTAGCAAGGCCCTGTCTCAAAATTAAAATTTAATTAAGGGCTGGGGATGTGGCTAAGCGTTAAAGAGCCCTTGGGTTAATCCCTGATACCAAAACAAAAAAACCAAAAACAAAAGAAGACCCCAAGTCAAATTCATTCTCACTATCCCTCCTCGGGATTTCTCGCTGTTCCCCCTGCCCTTCCCCTAGGGAAAAACCCTTCTAAATCTCCAAACTCAAATACTCACCTGGTCCAGTTTCTCGGAGACACCTAGCCAAAGGCGGCCAGGCCGAGCCCCCAACCTCGCCCTCCCCCGCGCCAAGGATAGTACCTCCCGCCAGCACCACCTGCAAGCCAGCTCAGAGAAGTGGTCACAGGAAGGGATACCCACAACGAGGGGCGTCCTGCCAAACTCAGACACAAACATAATCCCTCAGAGGAACGCCGACCGCGCCTCTGCACACTGGGAGGAGAAACCCAGGTCCCGCGCCGGAACCCTCCCCAGCCAAGCGCTGACCCGAGAGCTGAGGACCGCGAGCGTCGCCTTCCCCAGCGGCGGAACGTAGAGACACTGCCCAAAGGACCCCAGACAGAGCGGGCGAGGGTGTCCTCCACCAAGGGGCCACAAGCCTGGGACACTGGTAGGAGCTGGCCAGGTATGGCCCGGGACAGGTGGCCCTCTGCGGCGCGCCGCTCTCCTGAGCGGGAAGGGGCGCGGGCAGGAAGTGACCCGAGCGGCCCAGCGACAGTCGCAGAGGGTCTAGGGCAGCGCACCAAAGACAGGGAGCCACCCGCGCCGTACCTGCCGCCGAGGGATCCGCCTCCTCGTCAGCCTCCGCCTCAGTTGCAGACGCGACTGGCGCCGCGGGCAGCGAGTCCATAGCGCGGCCAGTCATGTGAGTCCGCTCGCCCACGTGACTTCCTCCCGCGCCCGCCGCCAGCCCAGCCGCGCCCCGCCCCGCCGGGATCTCCCCGCCCAGAGGAGGGAGGGCACACCCTCGATCCGCCACGCCACGCCCATGAGCAGCATGACCACACCCCTTGGCTTCCTCACCCCGCCCATCAACCTCCCAAGCCGGGCCTCGCCCCGCCTCACGGCCCCGCCTCGGCCACGTGGCCCGGCGTGGCTGGAGCTCTCCGGCCTCAGTCGGAGCTCTCGGCTTGCAGTTGCCAGCTACATCTTCGAGCCACCACGGCCCGCCAGCTCATTTTCGGTTTCGCGTGTTCTGACACCCCGGATCACTCAGAAGGTCATCCGCTCACCTGGTTCTCACTTACTCACTCCTCATTCACCCACCCGCCCTCTCTCATCTATGGGCGCCCTCGCTCTTCACCCCTTACTCGCCACCAGTTCATTTTCTCGCTTAATCACCCTGCAGTTTGCTCATTTGCCAACCCACACATCCACTGACGCATCCTTCATTCGCGCAGTCTCTCGCCCTCCCAAACTCTCTGTAGCGTGCTCAGGTTCGCTGGGCTGCTACCCGAAGGCCAGGCAGGCCCTGTGCTGGTACTAGGATGTGCAGATGCCTGGTACAGTCCTGATCTGGAGGACCAACAACTGGCCCGCGTTGAACGGGTGTCTTCACTATCCTCAGAGAGGAACAAAGATGTGGGTGCACTCAGGGTCAAGGCAGGGACCGCGTCTGAGCTGGTGCTGGAGGAAGGAGGAATGAGTTAACAGGAGCAGAAGGGAGACCTCAAACAGCTCCAAACACCCTCCCGGGTGCTCCTAGAGCTAAAAGGAGAATGGCTGGAGAGATCAGAGAGGGCCTTGTTTCCAAAGTAAGGATCTTGCACCTCCTAACAGTGATTTCCTAGCTATGTTAAGGGAGTTGGTTACAGTAGCTGGCCACAAACCACCACCCCCCATCAGGGTCGTAGGAAGGGTCTCAATCTCCCCCCAGTACCTCAGTCCTTATTTTGCTCTACACCCCAGTACCTAGAATTATATCTGCTATGCAGAAAAGGCTCAAATGCTTGAATGTAATTACTTTTTTATCATTAGTTTTGTTTTGCTTTGTTGGTACCAGGGATTGAACCTGAGAATGCTGAACCACTGAACCCAGCCCTTTTTTATTTTTTTGTTTTGAGACAGGGTCTTGCAAAATTGCTTAGGGCCTTGCTTAATTGCTGAGACTGGCTTTGAAATTGTGCTCCTCCCGCCTCGGCTTCAGCTTCCCCAGCCACTAGGATTACAGGTATGGGCCATCACGCCTGGCTAATCATTAGTTTTTTTAAAGATACTATCACGTTTCAGTTTGATAACAATGTTAATATTTTTTAAAGTTTAAGTTTTTGGTCTTTAACTCTCTCTACTCTTTTTTTTTTTTCTGTACTAGAGATTGAACTCAGGGGCACTCTACCACTGAGCCACATCCCCAGCCCTATTTTGTATTTTATGTAGTGACAGGGTCTCACTGAGTTGCTTAGCGCCTCGCTGTTGCTGAGGCTGGCTTTGAACTCGAAATTCTCCTCTCAGCCTCCCTAAGTGCTCGGATTACAGGCTTGCGCCAACATGCCAGGCTTCTCTCCACTCTTAAGACCCCATTACTGTCCCATTATTGACAACAGAACATCCATCCTCCATGCATCAGGTACAATCAATGATGCTCTCCTGACCATAAACTACAAAGTACAGTCCCTCTTCTGCTGATGAAATGTAACAGCTTTCCCAAGTCACAGTGGACCTTGCAGGATCCTGTGACCCTCTACCCCCATCTGTGGCCACTTCCTTCCACCACCCTGGGCTTCCTTTCAGCTGCTGTTGCCTCCAAATGACATACTCAGCACTTTCCCTGACTCCATGCACCAAACACACATACACTGCTGACTTCCTGGTATTATTTGGTACATATCTTTGTCTCCCACTAGATCATAAGATCTTTATTAAAAAAAATTTTGAGACAGCATCTTGTTATGTTGCACAAACTGGCCTTGAACTCCTGGACCCACATAAGTCTTCCTATCTTGGCCTCTGGAGTAGCTGAAAACACAGGCACATGGCATCACAGGCAGCTCTAAATCTTTATTAAATTTCTAAAAGTTCATGGCACTCTGAAAACTGTAAAGCATTATACAATTATAAAGTTATATGTATTTCAAGAATGATAGCATACTAGAGCCGGGCGCAGTGGCGCACGCCTATAATCCCAGCACTTTTGGAGGCTGAGACAGGAGAATCATGAGCCCAAAGCCAGCTTCAGCAACAGCAAGATGCTAAGCAACTCAGTAACTCAGTGAGACCCTGTCTCTACATAATACACAAAATAGGGCTGAGGATGTGGCTCAGTGGTTGAGTGCTCCTGAGTTCAATCTTTGGTACCAAAAAAAAAAAAGAATGATAGCATATTAAATTTAACACCCCTGACAGATGGTTACACATCCTGCTTAAGTGGTTTTGACTTAGCCAAACATTCTGATCACCTGGGGAACATTCAAAAATAGTCACCTAGAGCTGAATCCTACAGATTCTACCCAACAAGAGCCCTCACAGGATTCCCCTTACACAGATACAAGTGAGAGGGGAAGATAACTAAAGAGCAAGTCTGGAGGGACATTCTGCCTGGACCCAGGGTTCTGCATTCTGTCTAGTGGAAGGCTACAGCTGGGTGCATGGCACACACTTGTAATCCGAGAGACTTTGGAGGCTGAGGTAGGAGCATTACAAGTTCAAGACCAACCTGAGCAATTTATCAAGACCCCTGTCTCAGGGCTGGGGTTGTGATTCAGTGGTAGAGCGCTTGCCTACCATGTGTGAGGTACTGGGTTCAATTCTCAGCACTGCATGTAAATAAATGAATAAAAATAAAGATCCATCAACAACTAAATATATATTAAGAAAAGACCCTGTCTCAAAACCATAAAATAAAAAGGGCTGGGGGGTTAGGGTTGTGGCTCAGTGGTAGAGCGCTTGCTTAGCATGCGTGAGGCACTGGGTTCGATCCTCAGCACCACATATAAATAATAAATGAATAAAATAAAGATCCATCAACAGCCAAAAAAATATTTTTAAAAAAGGGCTGGGGATGTAGTTCAGTGGTAAGAGTGTTTGCCTAGCATGTGACAGGCCCTGGGTTCAATGTTAACATGGAAAAAAAAAAAAAATGAAGTCATACCCTCTCTCCCCTGAGGGCTCACTGGGTCTGAGGTACAGCCAGGGCTTGAGATTTTTCTTAAAAAGCTCCTCAGATGATTCAGCCCAGGTAGAAAAAGAACACTGCTCTAAGTTCAAAAGTTTGCTTGATTCCCAGAACATTTCCTAAACATTTTACTTCATAAGAAACTGTGTAGGGGCTGGGATTGTAGCTCAGTAGTAGATCGCTTGCCTCGCATGCATGAGGCCCTAGGTTCAATCCTCAGTACTACATAAAAAGAAGTAAAATAAAGACATTGTGTCCATCTACAACTAAAAAAAAAAACCTTAAAAAAAACAAAGAAACTGTGTAGTTGGTGAGAGTGGTAGGCAAGAGGGGCAATACAAGGAAACCCAGCCTAGGTCTCTGTCCTCCAGAAGCCCCTACCGGAGCTGAACGGAGGAGCAGAACATGCTAGAATTCTCAGAACACACAGAGCAAAAAACGTCAGTGTGAAGTTGGAAATGGAGTACTGTAGAAGGAGAGGAGAAGGGGCAGTTGGCTCGAATTCTGAACACCTCCAGAGGAGGGAATTCAGTCCTTCAAGTCATGGGCTTTCTTGCCAGATATTTCTAATGGTTAGTTCTTCAGAAAGGGTGGCACTTGCCGGGCGCGGTGGCACATGCCTGTAATCCCAGCACTTTGGGAGGCTGAAGCAGGAGGATCACGAGTTCAAAGCCAGCCTCAGCAATAGCGAGGTGCTAAGCAACTCAGTGAGACCCTGTCTCTACATAAAACACAAAATAGGGCTGGGGATGTGGGTCAGTGGTCGAGTGCCCCTGAGTTCAATCCTCAGTACCAGAAGGAAGAAAAGAAGGAAGGAAGGAAGGGGAAAGAAAGAAAGGCTGGCACAGTGGTGCAAGTCTGTAATGACCCAGGAAAATGAAAATGAGCAGGATCTATAATAGGAAATCAGCTTCAGCACTTAGCAAGACTCCTGTCTCAAAATAGAAAGTAAAAAGGACTGGGGACAGGGCTGGGATTGTGGCTCAGTGGTAGAGAGCTTGCCTCACATGCGTGAGGCACTGGGTTCGATCCTCAGCACCACATAAAAATAAATCAATAAAGATATTGTGTCCACCTACAACTAAAAAATATTAAAAAAAAAAAAAAGGACTGGGGACATAGCTCATTGGTAGAGCACTCCTGGGTTAAGCACCAGAACCAGAAAAAAAAAAAACCTTCCAAAATGTGCCTTGAAATATGAAATATGTCTACTATCTATAGATATTCTTGTTTCATTCAGGGAACAGTAAAAAGAAAACAGATTCTAATTCTTTAACACTTTGCTTAGAATCTACTTATATTGTAATTGTTCTTTTTTTTTTCAGTCAAGTTTACTGTTTTTCATTTAGAAAAATGAGAACTAACCAGGCGCGGTGGCGCAAGCCTGTAATCCCAGCACTTAGGGAGGCTGAGACAGGAGAATCGCGAGTTCAAAGCCAGCCTCAGCAACGGCAAGGCGCTAAGCAACTCAGTGAGACCCTGTCTCTACATAAAACACAAAATAGGGCTGGGGATGTGGCTCAGTGGTCAAGTGCCCCTGAGTTCAATCTCCAGAACCAAAAAAAAAAAAAAAAGAGAGAGAGAAAGAGGGAACTACTGGATACAGGCAAAATGACAGAACTTGGAATACAAAACACTGACATCAGTACCAAATGCCACCAGTGGACATGCAGGAGAGGCTGTAATTAGTTCCTAACATGCAAGGATTTCCAAGTCCTGCTAAGCACCTTTCAAAAAGAGTTGCAAGATGCTTTGATGAACACATCTCAGAAATGTTAACTATAGCTGGGGATCTGCTCAGGATAGGCTTTATTATGCCATAGTAACAACCTCAAACCTCAGTGGATTGAGATACCCAAGGGCTTATGCTCAACAGGCCCAAGGGCACACATCCTTAATCCCAGCAGCTCAGGAGGATGAGACAGGAGGATAGCAAGTTTAAAGCCACCCTTGGCAACTTAGTGAGGCCCTAAGCAACTGAGCAAGACCCTGTCTTAAAATAAAATATAAAAAAAGGAGCAAGCCTATAATCCCAGCACTTAGGGAGGCTGAGACAGAAGAATCAAGAGTTCAAAGCCAGCCTCAGCAACAGCGAGGCGCTAAGCAACTCAGTGAGACCCTGTCTCTACATAAACCACAAAATAGGGCTGGGGATGTGGCTCAGTGGTCGAGTGCCCCTGAGTTCAATCTCCAGTACTAGAAAAAGGGGGGGGGGGCGGCTAGGGATGTGGCTCAGTGGTTAAGTGCCCCTAGGTTCAATCCCCAGTACCAAAAAGAGGGTGGGGGTGCTTATGCTCATCAGAGAACTAGGCTACCTAAGTAGCCACCATCTTGAACTTCTGATATTTTTTTAAAAATTTTTTTAGTTGTTGATGAATCTTTATTTTATTCATTTATTATTTATATGTGGTGCTGAGGATCGAACCCAGTGCCTCACACATGCTAGGCAAGCGCTCTACCACTGAGCTACAGCCCCAGCCCTTGAACTTCTGATATTTTGACAGGGAAAGCCTCTGAGTCTCTTGGAAGTTCCTACCCAACCTCAAGAGGACGAGAAGGGCAATACTACCTCATGCTAGGAACATGGAAAGCCAGAACTGTGCAGTAAGCAGCAGTTGGTACCTATCACACTAACCAAATCACATGTACTCAGCCTAAGCTCTCTTCTGAATGCTGTCACTTTAGAAACTTGTCTAATCCAATAAAGTTATGAAGTAGAATAATTGTCTCCATTTGGCAAGCAAACAAAGCCAGAATAGTTCACCATCCCAAGGTCACATGCAGGATTTAAACCTGGACTGCCAGACTGCCAGGTGCCAGAGGCCATCGTCTCAGTCCCTGTGGCTTTAGCCCTGTGCTGGGCCAGCTAGCATTTCTCTGCAGCCTCTCAGTCAGGAAATTCTGTTCTACCTATAAGCTTTTGTTTTAGGAGTTGGGGTAGAAGAGCTGCATGTGGCTCTATAAGTCAAATTGAATGGGGGACTGTAAAAGCAGAGAAAGTAAAATACTTGTGTTAATAGTATTTGTAGCCCCTAAGCTTCATTAAACACTATGCAGCAGGTACTAAGGGAAGTGCTGAAGCCACAGCCATCATCTCATTTAACACTGAAATCACCTTAATTTCATACATCAATTCACGAACAATTGACATTTTAATATATTGAATTCCCTTATCTATGAAGGAGTTTTGGTCTTCATTTCTTTAGGTTGTTTTTGGCTTCTCTGTTTGTTTTGTTTTGTTTTTGCAATACTGGGGATAGAACCTAGGCCCTCGCACACATTAGGCAAGTTCTGTACCACTGAGCTATGCCCCCCCACCCTTTTTTTAAGTACTGGGGATTGATCTCAGGGGCACTCTACCGCAGAGCTACTCCCTAGCCCTTTTCATGTTTGATTTTGAGATATGGTCTTACTAAGTTGCTGAGGCTGGCTTTAAACTTGCAATACTCCAGCCTCAGCCTCCCAAACACCTGGGATTACAGAAGTGCACCACCATACCTGCTTATATCTTTTTTTATGTCTTTCCTTAAAGTTTTATAATTTTCTCCATAAAATATATATTATTTTAGAATTATTTCTGTATATTTGATTCATTGTTATTTTGAAGTGAGACTTTCTCCCTAGCTGATTGCTATTGGTGCACATGAAAAGAACTAATTTTCTTTCCTTGTTTGGGTGCTGGGATTGAACCCAGGGCCCCAAGAATGCTAAAAATGTGCTCTAACACTGAATTACACCTTCAGCCCCTTACAGGGTGGGTTAAGGGGTACATAGTGTCAGAAAGACAGGAGAAATAAGTTCATGAGATCAATTTCAAACATGGTTAGTTAATAGTAATATAATGCTTAGTAAAACTTGCTAAGCAAAAAAGAATTTTTTGGGGGGTATGGATAGAACCCAATACTTCATGGATGCTAAACAAGTACTCTACCACAAAGCCACACACACACACACACACACACACACACAGAGTAGCTTTTAAATGTTTTCAAAACACACACAGAGTATGTGAGGATATGTTGAGCAGTTCAATCTAATTATTCTATAATGTATACATATATGGAAACACTGTAAGAAAAGCCAGGCCTAGTGGTGCACACCTGTAATCCCAGCAATTCAGGAGACTGAGACAAGAGGATCACAAGTTCGAGGCCAGCCTAAGCAACTTTGACCCTCAGCCACTTAGCTAGACCTTGTCAAAGGTCTGAGAATGGAACTCAGTGGTAAAGAGCCCATAGAATCAGTCCCCAGTCCCTAGTACAAAAAAAAAAAAAAGACAAAAAGGAAGAAAGAATAAAAAAAAGAGAGAGAAAAAAGAAATCAGCCATGTGGCGCATACCTGTAATCCTAACTACTTGGAGGCTGAGGCAGGAAGATAACAAATTCAAGGCAATCTCGAACAACTTAGTAGGATCCACATCAAAATTATAATTAAAAATCAGAATTAAAATTATAATTTAACAAGTATAATTATAAAATAATTATAAAAATGTAGCTCAGTGGTACAGCACTTACTTAGCATGCATGAGGCCCTGGGTTCAATCCCTAGACTCTTAAAAAATAAATAAATAAATAAGAGGCAAGTACCTCTTAAGTATCCACTCAAGCTGGGTGTGGTGGCTCACATCTGTAATCCCAGCACTTTGGGAGGCTGAGACAGGAGAATTGCAAGTTCAAAGCCAGCCTCAGCAACGGCAAGGCGCTAAGCAATTATAGGCCAGCCTCAGCAATTTAGGCCTAAAGCAATTTAGCAAGATCCTGTCTCAAAATAAAAAAGGGCTTAGTGAGCTGAGCACAGTGGCGCAAGCCTATAATCCCAGTACTTAGCAAGGTTGAGACAGGAGAATCACGAGTTCAAAGCCAGACTCAGTAAAGGCGCTAAGCAACTCAGTGAGACCCTGTCTCTACATAAAACACAAAACAAGGATGGGGATGTGGCTCAGTGGTTGAGTACCCCAGAGTTCAATCTCCAGTACCAAAAAAGAAAAAAGAGGGCTCAGTGGTTAAACACCCAGTAGAGGAGCTGGGGTTGTGGCTCAGTGGTAGAGCACCTGCCTATCTTGTGTGAGGCACTGAGTTTGATCCTCAGCACCACATAAAAATAAATAAATAAATAAAAGGCATTTTGTCCATCTACAACTAAAAATATTTAAAAACAAAAACAAAAAACACCTAGTACAAAAAAAAAAAAGACAACCCAATAAAAGTGGTCAAAAAATAAGCTGAGCATGGTGGCTCAAGCCTGTAATCCCAGCACTTAGGGAGGCTGAGACAGGAGAATCGCAGTTCAAAGCCAGCCTCAGCAATGGCGAGGTGCTAAACAACTCAGTGAGACCCTGTCTCTACATAAAACACAAAATAGGGCTGGGAATGTGGCTCAGTGGTCGAGTACCCCTGAGTTCAGGTACCAAAAAAAAAAACATGATCAAAAACTTGAATAGAAACTTCACAGATAAATGTGTTTAACACCACTATTAGAGAAATGTAAACTAAAATCTCAGTGAGATTCCACTCCATACTGACCACAATCATTAAACTGATAAGACCAACAACAGTGATATGAAGCATTCAGAATTCTGGAACATCGTTTGTAGAAATGTACAATGGTTCCATCCATTTGGGGAAGTATTAGTCAGTGCCTAATAATAATAAACATATGTTTACCTTATGAACCAGCAATTCTACTTTTACATATTTGATACCCAAAAGAAACAAAAACATATTTACACAAAAAAACTTGTACAAGTTTTTTTTTTTTTGTTTTTTTTTGGTTTTTTTTAGTTGTTGATGGACACAATGTCTTTATTTTATTGGTTTGTATGTGATGCTGAGGATCGAACCCAGGGCCTCACACATGCGAGGCAAGCGCTCTACCGCTGAGCTACAATCCCAGCCCAAACTTGTACAAGTTTGTGGGTAGCAACTTCATTTGCAATAACCAGAGACTGGAAACAATCCAGATGCTCATTAAGAGCAAAATGGATAAACAAATTGTTATGCATTCATACAATGGATACGACTCAGCAATAAAAAGGCACATGCAACAGGAAGGATGAATCTCAGAAACATTAGGCTGAGTGAAAGTAGTCAGACATAACATAAATGGTTCCTTTTATATACAATTCTTCAACAGGCAAAACTGTATGATGTTCCAGAAAAAGGAAAGCTAATGTTGCTAATTGTGGGTGAGGGCTGGGGAAGATGGAGATGTCCTCTCTCTCTCTTTTTGTACTGGGAATTGAACCCAGGAGCACTTTAGCAATAAGCTACATCCTCAGCCCTTTTAATTTTTTATTTGAGACAGGATTACTCTCAGCTGCATAGGGCCTCACTAAATTGCTGAGGCTAGCCTTGAATTTGCAACCCTCCTGCCTCAACCTCCCCAGTTGCTGGGATTACAGCCATGAGCCACTGCACTCAGGGGAGATGTTCTCTCTTTTTTTCTTTTTTCTTTTGGTACCAGGGATTGAACTCAGGGGTACTCGACCACTGAGACACATCCCCAGCCCTATTTTGTGTTTTTTTATGTAGAGACAGGGTCTCACCGAGTTGCTTAGCGCCTTGCCATTATTGAGGCTGGCTTTTTTTTTTAAATATTTTTTTAGTTGCTGATGGACCTTTATTTTTTATTTATTTATATGCAGTGCTGAGGATCGAACCCAGTGCCTCACGCATGCTAGGCAAGTGCTCTACCACTGAGCCACCACCCCAGCCCCTGAGGCTGGCTTTGAACTCGCAATCTCCTGTCTCAGCCTCCCTAAGTGCTGGGATTACAGGTCTGCGCCACCGCACCCGGCAAGATGTTCTCTCTTGATAAGGATATGGGGTACACTGGTACATGCACTGATTGAAATTCTTTGATCTTTTAGCACTTAAAATCTGTGCACTTCCCTTATGTATATTATAACTCAATAAAAATCAGTAATAGCTGGGCGTGGTGGCGCACGCCTGTAATCCCAGCAGATCAGAAGGCTACAGCAGGAGGGTCAAGAGTTCAAAGCTAAGGGCTGGGTTTGTGGCTCAGTGGTAGAGCTCTTGCCTAGCATGTGTGATATACTGGGTTCGATTCTCAACACCACATAAAAATAAATAAATAAAAATAAAGGTTCATCCACAACTAAAATATATATATATATATAATATATGTATAAAATATATATATATATATATATATATTTAAAAAGAGTTCAAAGCCAGCCTCAGCAAATTAGTGCCTCAAATAAAAAGTAAAAAAGGGCAGGGGATGTGGCTCCATTGTTGAGCACCCCTGCTTCAATCCTTGGTAAACTCCCCCAAAATTAGAAATAAATTGCTAGCCCAAATTCTCCTCTACATATGGAAATGTAAAATAATCTATAATAGACTATTGAAATTAACAGTAAAAATACTACTAATCAGATTGGGGGGGGGTACCAGGGATTGAACTCAGGAGTGCTTAACCACTGAGCCACATCCACAGCCTTTTTAAAATTTTTTAATTTTGAGACAAGATCTGGATAATGTGCTGAGTGTGGCTTTGAACTCGAGATTCACCTGCCTCAGCCTCCCAAACTACTGGGATTACAGGCATGCACCACAGAGCCCAACGTATTAATCAGAATTTAAGGAAAGCAGACAAAAAACATTGTTTAAAATGAAATATTTAGCCAGGTGCAGTAGCGCAAGCCTGTAATCTCAGCACTTAGGGAGGCTGAGACAGGGGAATCAGGAGTTCAAAGCCAGCCTCAGCAATGGCAAGGCGCTAAGCAACTCAGTGAGACCCTGTCTCTACATAAAACACAAAATAGGGCTGAGAATGTGGCTCAGTGGTCGAGTGCCCTGGAGTTCAATCTCTAGTACCAAAAAAAAATTTTTTTTAATTAAAAAAATAAAATGAAATGTTTAATCTTAAGTGCACATACAAGAAAACATGAAAGGCTGGAAATTAATTAGCTCAAGGGTCACTTGTAGGTGTTTGAAAAAGAACAGTAAATTCCTTTATTCTTTTTTTTTTTAATTTTTTTTAGTTGTATGCAATATCTTTTATTATTTATTTTTATGTGGTGCTGAGGATCAAACCCGGTGACTTACGCATGCAAAGCAAGCGCTCTACCACTGAGCCACCGTCCCAGCCCCTATTCTTTTTTTTTATAATTTTTTTTAGTTGTTGATGGATCTTTATTTTATTCATTTATTGTTTGTATGTGGTGCTGAGGATCGAACCCAGTGCTTCAAGCATGCTAGGCAAACGCTCTACCACTGAGCTACAGCCCCAGCCCCAAATTCCTTTATTCTTTTAAAAAGCATGCAAAAAACTCTCTTAGTTAGGAATATAAAAGTATCCTATAAAATTTTTTTTAACCCACAGCAAACATTATATTGAATGCTTAAATTTCAAAATTATTCCTTTTACAATTGGGAAGTAAAAAAGGATGTTGGTTATGATAAATGCTATTAATCTGTGTTTGGGGATCTAACTAATACAAGAACACAAGGACAAAATTGTACAAATAACAGGAAGCAAGAAATACAATGAGCTGGGCATGGCGGCACATACCTGTAATCCCAAGACTTTGGGAGGCTGAGACAGGAGAATTGCGAGTTCAAAGCCAACCTCTACAATGACAAGATGCTAAGCAACTCAGTGAGACCCTGTCTGGGGATGTGGCTCAGTGGTTGAGTGCCCCTGAGTTCAATCCTCGGTACCAAAAAAAAAAAAGAGAGAGAGAGAACTAACTGGGGATGTAGCTCAGTGGTAAAGTGCCCCTGGGTTCAATCCTCAGTATCCAAAAAAAAAAGAAAAGAAATTGCTAATCTCAGATAATCCAGGATCGGCCCTATAAAATATATAAATTGTTGGCACTAATAAGAAAATTGGCCAGGAGCTGGGCACAGTGGCACAGGCCTGTAATCCCAGCAGCTCAGGAGGCTGAGGCAGGAGGATTGCGAGTTTAAAACCAGCCTCAACAACGGCGAGGCATTAAGCAACTCAGTAATTCTATCTCTTTTATGGTTACTCAAGTAACTACTACATGCAACTTTATTTGTGAGGGTCTAAAATTCATCAATACTCTTGACCCTTCTTAACTAGAATTCAGCAAACTTTTTTTGTACAGGGCCAAATAGTATTTTTGGCTTTCCAGGCAACATTGCCCTTGTCACAGTCATTCAGCTGTTGCCCTTGTAGACAGAAAGAAGTCAGAGACTATGTGTAAGAAAATGGGTGTAGCTCTGTTCCAATGAAGTTTTTTTGTTTTGTTTTGTTTTGGTACTGGGGATTGAACTCAGGTGCACTCGACCACTGAGCCACATCCCCAGCCCTATTTTGTGTTTTATGTAGAGACAGGGTCTCACTGAGTTGCTTAGCGCCTCGTCTTTGCTGAGGCTGGCTTTGAACTCGCGATTCTCCTGTCTCAGCCTCCCAAAGTGCTGGGATTACAGGCTTGAGCCACC
This sequence comes from Xerus rutilus, assembly GCA_028644305.1. Classification (NCBI taxonomy): domain Eukaryota; kingdom Metazoa; phylum Chordata; class Mammalia; order Rodentia; family Sciuridae; genus Xerus; species Xerus rutilus. The sequence goes on along the minus strand of CM053415.1, from coordinate 12,551,580 downwards.
TCACCTGGCTCCAATGAAGTTTTATTTCCAATAGGAGGGGGCCATATTTGGCCCATGGGCTATAATTTGCCAACCTCTGTTCTGGACCATATATAGTCTATCTTCTTTTATCTCTACTTATATAATATTTTGTCGTATATTTTAATTCTATCTTTATTTTATGCAGATATAATATAAAACATATGTAAATATGATATACATAATAAAATATATTATATAACATTTACTGGAGACTGAACCCAGGGGCACTTTTCTTTTTTCTTTTTTTTAAATATTTATTTTTTAGTTGTAGGTGGATACAATAGCTTTATTTTATTTTTATATGGTGCTGAGGATCGAACCCAGTGCCTCTTGCGTGCTAGGCGAGCACGCTACCACTGCGCCATAACCCCAGCCCCCCAGGGGCACTTTTCTACTGAGCTTTTTTTTTTAATTTTTAATTTATTTTTAGAGGATTTTGCTAAATTACTAAGGCTAGCCTCAAATTTTTGATTCTTCTGCTTTGGCCTCTCAAATTGCTGGGGTTACAGAACTATGCCACCACATCCAGCTATTTATTTATTTTTTTTTTATTTATTTTTTTTATTTAAATGCATTTCAAGTCATAGTACATAACCAGATCTCTGTTTTTCCATTTCTCTGATTGCAAACCAGATAAAGTCACCCCATTAGAGTCTTCATAGATGTGCTAGGGGTAGTAAAGACCATCTCAAATAACCATCATTACTATGCCCATTTCCCTTACCTTCCTCCCCCCTCCCC
>CM053415.1:12532464-12550318 GCA_028644305.1 Xerus rutilus | reverse complement strand
TATTAGGAGAGAAAGATAAAGGATAAAATGCTAAGTGAGAGTGGAAGAGCATAGAAGATAAACAAATGGGAGGGAGTAGAGAGAGAGGAAAAAGAAAAAAAAACCCAAACAGACAAACAAACAAGCAAAACAAAACAAACAAACACTCAATATATAACAACAGTCTCAAAGTGAATAGACAGGTATGTTTCCTTTCACCGCCAGTAGGTGGCGGTGTTTGTTGCTTGCTGGACTTACTTGGCTCGTGTTTCGCGTGAGAGTCCCGGCCGGGTCAATTTTCTAGTTCTCTGATGAAGCTGTTCATAGAAGTTTGTACAGAGCTGCTGTCCGATGACCCGCCTCTATTATACTCCCAGCGGCTCGCGGTAGCTGTCTCCAAACTCCTGTTGATTTTGTCTCTGTGGAAGTCCGCTGCTTTGTCTGGCCTGGGCTCCGGAGCAGAACTGGTGCGGTCCCGATCTTCCTTTGCAGCGCCACACTCACTGGCGCAGTCCTCAGTGGCTAATGGCTGGGGTCGTGTGACCACGCGACCTTGCCCAGAATCTGTGTGTTTGATTGGACCTTGGATCCAATTTTCACGAGTAGACGCAGTTCCTACCCGTGACGAATTCTGCATGGCCGCGGGAGTCTCCCTGTCCCGCCGCCGCTCGCGGCCGCCGCCGCCGCCGCCGCCGCGGCTTTCGCCGCTCTCGGTCGCCGCTGCGGCTGGAGACGTGCTCCGGTGAGGACCGCCCGCACTGCTTCCACTCACAAGTGAAATTTTCTGTGCTGATGGCTGTAATCCACTGCCGAAAAGTTGGGTAGAAGAAGTTTTTGAAGCAAAATTTTGGTCTGTAGTTTAGCGAGACTGGAAGGTGCCTCTCTCTACGTCGCCATCTTGCCTCCAATCCACATCCAGCTATTTATATCTTGAAAAATTCACAAGAGATTTTATTAATTTATGCCATTGATTTCAGACTTATCCACGCATTTACTACTCTCTACATTCAAAAGTTCTTTCTTCACTTTAGATCGTCTGCATAGAATTGCTTGTTGTTGTTGTTTTTGTTTTTTTTGTTGTTGTTTGTTTGTTTTTGTACCAGGGATTGAACTCAGGAGCACTCGACCATGGAGCCACATTCCCAGCCCTATTTTGTGTTTTATTTAGAGACAGGGTCTTATTGTTGCTGAGGCTGGCTTTGAACTCGCGATCCTCCTGTCTCAGACTCCTGAGGCACTGGGATTACAGGAATGCACCACCGTGCTGGGCTGAATTGCTTTATTTCTGTAATCCCAGCACTTTGGGAGGCTGAGACAGGAGAATCGCGAGCTCAAAGCCAGCCTCAGCAATGGCGAGGCTCTAAGCAACTCAGTGAGACCCTGTCTCTACATAAAACACAAAATAGGGCTGGGATGTGGCTCAGTGGTCGAGTGCCCCTGAGTTCAATCCTCGGTACCAAAAAAAAAAAAAAATTGGTGAGAGTTTAACAGGTGAAAACATTTCTAGCCGGGTGTGCTGGCACTAAGCAACTCAGTGAGACCCTGTCTCTAAATAAAACACAAATAGGGCTGGGGATGTGGCTCAGTGTTCGAGTACCCCTGAGTTCAATTCCTGGTACCAAAAAAAAAAAAAAAAAAAAAGGTATTCCTTTCACTGTCCTAAACCTTGCTGGGGTAACTGTCCTTACCCAAGTTACCTAAACTAGGTACAACACCTCTGGCTTCAAATATAGTTAACACCTAGAAACACTGGTGTTAACTATTGAGTCTATGGAGAAAGTGAATGACTGTAATGTTTACAATACATATATTTTTGCAAGTTAGATGATTTTCATTTCTTGATTTTGAAATTTAAACTTACGTTCACCCAGTCTGGCAAATGCCCTCAGTGCTTATTTTCCTTAGATTTTATGTATGTTTGTGTTTTTGTGGTGTTGAAGATCAAACCCAGGGCTTCACAGAAGCTAGGCAAGTGCTGTACCACTGAGATACACTCCTAGCCCCATTTATTAGATTTTAGATTAGTAATACTTTATTATCTTGTCAGCTATTCATTGATTTTTTTTCTCTTCTTTTTGGTTCTGGGGATTGAGCCCTGGGGTGCTCTACCATTGAACTACGACCAGCCCTTTTTATTTTTTACTTTGACACAAGGTCTTCCTAAGTTGTCAAAGCTGGCCTCGAATTTGTGATCCTCCTCCCTCAGCCTCCCAAGTCACTGGGATTACAAGTATGTGCCACCATGCCCAGCTCTCCATTGGTTTTAATATTTTCTACACTTTATCCAGCATTTTGATTGTTTTTTTTTTTAATTTTATTTATTTTTTTAGTTGTGGGTGGACAGAATATCTTTATTTTATTTTTATGTGGTGCTGAGGATCGAACCCAGTGCCTCACGCATGCTAGGCGAGCACGCTACCACTGCGCCATAATCCCAGCCCCAGCATTTTGATTGTTTTATGCAGAAGAAGTGTCCAAATAATCCATCTACCCATATGCTCAAAACAGGGAGGCAGGACTGGGGTTATGCCTCAGTGGTAGAGTGCTCATCTAGCATGCGAGAGGCACTGGGTTCAATCCTCAGCACCATATAAAAATAAAATAAAGGTATTATGAATGAACAGGGAGGCATGCAGCATGCAAATAATAAAGAAAAATATTGATACTTTTAAGTATTGGTAGTTTGCTAATACATCATGACAAAATTGTGATAGACACTATGAATAAGGGAAAAATCAGCCCAGGCTGGGAGAATATATTTCTAACATTTATGATAGATTTGAAGAGTGGAAGCCAGATTTATAAAGAATTCATACATTTCAATATGAAAAAGGTGAACCACCTAAAGGAAGTAAAGGATCTATATGAGTACTTCACTGAAAAGGGAATCTGAGTGGCCAATAAGCTTCCTTAACAGTAAGATTAGGAATAGAAACATCTGTTGTTATTTTTTGGGCATTCAGCAGCTGACTCTGTTTGAGGGTCCCTTGGTTGAAGGGAGAGTCTCTGTCCACTCACCAGGTTCACCCCGGAGGCACAGGGGCCTCTGGTGTGGCTGAAGCTCAGCGTCTAAGGGGCAGAGTCTTAACAGCACCCAGGTTCTGCTCCAGAGACACCAGGCACTCTGCAGTGGCACAGTGTCCAGGTCTCTGCTGACTTGGTGGCATGACAGCACACCTCAGAGAGCCTGGCTTTCCAACTCTCCTGGACATTACAGATTCTTTTATTAATTTCATTTTCTGCTTACATTGGACATCTATCTACATCAGACAGACGCAAATTCAAACAACTATTAGACACCCTTTCCAACTGTTCTGACACTGCTGGAGAGACAGTGTCTCTCAGTAGAGACACTTTGCAGAACAATTTATTAATGTCTAATAAATTGGAATGAAGATATTTTATGACCCAGAAATTCCATTTCTAGTCATGCTCTCTAAACTATAGCTCATAGAGACAAACACTATGCTTTTGACTGTACAACTATTTATAACACCAAAAAAAAAAAGCCCAATTTTTATGGAAATGTGAAATGAATAATAAATTGTGGTTTATTCATACAATGTATAAACTAGAACAGCATGCACTGGTATGTGGTGGATCTTTTCTTTCTGTTTTTGCAGTGCTGGGGATTGAACCCAGGGCATGATGCACGCTGAGCAAGAATTTTACCACAAAGCTACACTCCTAGTCCCTTGATCATGTTTCTTTTTCCTTTGTGGCAGTACTAGAGATTGAACCCAGGGCCTAGGGCTAGACAAGTGCTATATCCCCCGTCCTTTTTATTTTGAGATAGGGTCTCAAAGCTAACTTGCCCAGACTGGCCTCAAACTTTCAATCCTCCTGCCTTGATCTCCTAAGTAGCTGGGATTAAGGCAGGGGCCACTATGCGCAGCTCTGGAGAGACAGATCTCGAAAATATCATTTAGGGGTGCGGGGGAGAAACTGCAGGAGTATGTGTATACCCCACTGTGTACATTTAAAGACGTAACACAATACAAATGAGGACAAGGAAAACTGAGGGAACCTGAGCCAAATGGTGGATTATGTCGTCAACATGCTGGTTGTGGTATATCATAGCTTTGCATGATGAGGCAAAACTGCAGAAAGTAGTATTTCTTACAACTGGATGTGAAACTTCTGTTAGGTGTAGTTAGTAACTAGCAGTGAAATACAGACCAATAGCATGGCAAGGCCACAGGTTTCCTTTAAGTTACTTTTGAGGTTTTCTTCAAATTACTTTCAATGCAAATGAGTAAATAACTTGTAGCAAATAATTTATAGAAAAACACCAGGTGCACAAACCTTGAGAATAAACATACCTCAGTGATCCTAGCTTTTCAGCTTTCTTGGACATTATGGATACTTTTATTAATTAATAGAATCAGAGGGAACCATTCAAGAACTATGTCAAGAAAGATTAAGGGGACTAACTCCTGCCAGAGTGTACTGGGGTCATCACAAAGCTAGGGTTCATGGCCACAGGTTTCTTAAGGCATCTCAGAAAAGAGGTCTCTTTAGTAGCGCAGGAGCACTAAGAAAAATTCCCTTTAGCCACTGACCCCAATACCCACATTAACATAGGAATGACTTGCAGATTAAGCCCCCCTGAATAAGGTGGCCACCATGACATTTCCAGAGAGGACCAACTAAGGTCAAAAACTCCACTGCTCCATGTGAAGGAGGAGTTATACACCTGATTGGCAAGGAGTACCAAAAGTGAACCCCAGTACCCAAAGCAACCGTAAAACAGTGGTAAGTTTGGAAACAGCTCTGTTTCCTTTGCCGCTCTCTGCTCAGAGAGGACTCTCTCTCACTCTTTTTTTTTTAAATATTTTTTTTAGTTGTTAATGGACTTTTATTTATTTATTTATATGTGGTGCTGAGAACCGAACCCAGTGCCTCACACATGCTAGGCAAGTGCTCTACCACTGAGCCACAACCCCAGCCCTCTCTCTCTCTTTTTTTTTTTTAATTTTTTTTTTTTTTGTAGATGGACACAATGTCTTTATTTTATTGCTCTGTATGTGGTGCTGAGGATCGAACCCAGGGCCCCACGCATGCGAGGCAAGCGCTCTACCACTGAGCCACAATCCCAGCCCTCTCTCACTCTTGAGAGTGCTCTCTGCTTGAGTTTTCCTTTACTTTCACTTATAATAAAGTTCTCTTGCATAGCTTTAGGTGTCTGACTTTAAGTTTTCTTTTGTTGGAACACAAGAACCAAAATTTGGAGCTCCAGTTCCTCACTCTGCTGTGGCACTTTTATAAAGCAATACAAATCTTAATTAAAAACACCAAACCAGGTGCAGTGGCATATGCCTGTAATCCCAGAAGCTCAGAAGGCTGAGGCAGAAGGATCTCAAGTTCGAAGCCAGTTTCCGCAAATTAGCAAGGCCCTAAGCAATTTAGTGAGATTTTGTCTCAGAATAAAAATTAAAAAGGGCTGGGGATGTAGCTCAGTGGTTGAGTGCCCCTGGGTTCAATCAATTCCTGATACCCAAAACAATATCATCAACAACGAACAAACAAACAAAAAAACAAAGAACAAGGAACGTACCATCTATAGATACCTGATGACTTTCTCTTGGGAAGAGAGAAAGAAATGGATTTTAGAGATATAAAGGGGGCTTCCCACTTTTTCCCCCTGGAAGCAAATATTACAAAATGTTGATATTTTAAAATCATGGGGTTGAGGATGTTGCTCAGTGGTTAGAGCATATTTTAAACATGTACAAGGTCCCGGGTTCAATCTCCAGTACCAAAATAAATAAATAAAATATCTGAGCCAGGCACTGTGGCACATGTTTGTAATACCAGCAACTGAGGAGGCTGATGCAGGAGGATTGCAAGTTCAAAGCCAGCCACAGAAACTTAGCAGGGCCTTAAGCAATTTAGTGAGACCCTGATTCAAAATAAAAAAGGCTGAGGATGTGGCTCAGTGGTTAAGAATATCTGTGTTCAATTACCAGTTTTAAAAAAATCTGAATGTAGATGTAAACTATTCAGCACTTTTCTTCATGCTAAAACTACATGAGATAATGTTTATAATGTATATGAGGTAGTGCCTGGCTCATAACAGGTGCTCAATAAATCTTAGCAATCTTGATCTTTACTGACACTATTGGCGGATAGTGGTGCTTTGCAGCAGTGTTTGGCACGGCACCATAGAAATATTTTTGTCTTCTACTTACCGAGAAATTCTTCCCTCCTGCTCAGGGATTCCTCTCTGACTTCACTTTTCAATTCTTATCATCACTCTTCATAAAGGACAACGTGGAAGTCACTCTTTGGAAAGAAGTGGTTCAGTGTGTGGAGAAGAGCAGGGCAGTCAGTGTCTAAAGAGGGTGACTGGTTTACTGCCCTCCACAGAACAGGGGGTAACAAAAGCCACACCCCCCAAAAGGCTTGCCCTGAAGATCAAGTGTGCAGAAACACGCCAGGTGCCCAGACAGGGCCGTGCAGCTGTGGCCTAGCTACACAAGGAAAGGACCAGGACCAAGGCAGAAATTATCCTACCCTTAGGGACCCTCCAATCTTGTTTCACCCAATTATTGAGGAATCTGAGGCTCAGAGAAGATCAATAACTTGCCCAAGCCTTTGAAGTGGAGGGGAGCAGCTAGGATTCGAAGGAGGCCTGTCTGATTCTGAACCATGACCCACTCCTGTGTTTGAAGATGTGAGCATCAACACAGAGAAAGCCAAGGATCCCAGAGCTTGAGATGAGGGCAGGAGGGAAAGGGCAGAGGAGGACAGTTTGGTTAAAAAGGGGGAGAGAAGTTTGCATGATGTATTTTCCCTTTGGATTCATCCACCGCTCTTTGCTCCTCTACGAGCTCTGGGAGCTTAAACACAGACCCAGTCCCACAAAACATCCTGGAGAAATTACTGACATACTCCTTTGAAAGCAAACTGCTCCTGGACTTCCTAGGATGTTAGAAATTAATAAAGAAAAAGTTGAAAACATTCCTCCTTCTGGAACTGGGAAGGCTGGGGCAAGATCGCCATCTGTAGGTGAGCTGTTTTTGCTGCCTACTCTCGTCCCAGCGCTGACGCCCAACGGCAGCAACCAACCACACATCATCCCATCCAGCCTACACAGGTCACCCAGGAAAAGACCAAGGCCTGGTCAAGTGCAGCGGTCTGCTTAAGGTTACCAGTGTGTTAGCAAGAGATTAACACTAGAAATGATTGCTTTTTTTTTTGGTACCAGAGATTGAACTCAGGGGCACTCGACCACTGAGCTATATCCCCAGCCCTATTTTGTGTTTTTTTATGTAGAGACAGGGTCTCACTGAGTTGCTTAGCGCCTCGCCATTGCTGAGGCTGGCTATGAACACGCGATTCTTTTGTCTCAGCCTCCCTAAGCGCTGGGATTGCAGGCTTGCGTCACCGTGCCTGGCCCAGAAATTATTGCTTTTGATAATTTTTTTTCTTTTTCTAAAAAATGATTGGGATAATAGATATGCAACATAAATTAACCATTCTCAGGCTTTGTGTGTGTGTGTGTGTGTGTGTGTGTGTGTGTGTGTGTGTAACTCAGTGTAAAAACACATGCTTAGCATGCACAGGCCCTGGGTTCCAGCCTCAGCACTGCAAAAACAAAAAACAAAAAACAAAACAATAAAAAGCCATCCTAGAGCCGGACGTGATGGCTCACGCCTGTAATCCCAGCACTTAGGGAGGCTGAGACAGGAGGATCGGGAGTTCAAAGCCAGCCTCAGCAAAGACGAGGCGCTAAGCAACTCATTGAGACCCTGTCTCTACATAAAACACAAAATAGGGCTGGGGATGTAGCTCAGTGGTCGAGTGCCCCTGAGTTCAATCCCTAGTACCAAAAAAAAGAAAAGCCATCCTAGGCTGGGCGTGGTGGTGCACACCTGTAATCCCAGTGGCTTGGGAGGCTGAAGCAGGAGGATGTGAGTTCAAAGTTAGCCTCAGCAACAGCAAGGCTCTAAGCAACTCAGTGAGACCCTGTCTCTAAATAAAATACAAAATAGGGCTGGGATGTGGCTCAGTGGTTGAGTGCCCCTGAGTTTAATCCCTGACCCTGCCCCCCCTCCCCAAAAAAAGCCATCCTAACCACTTTTTTTTTAAATATTTTTTTTTAATTGTAGATGGACACAATGTCTTTATTTTATTGCTTTGTACGTGGTGCTGAGGATCGAACCCAGGGCCTCACGCATGCGAGGCAAGCGCTCTACCACCGAGCTACAATCCCAGCCCCATCCTAACCACTTTTAAGGGTATAAATACAGCTGGGCATGGTGACCCATGCCTTTAAGTCCAGTGTCTTGGGAGGCTGAGGTAGGATAGCAAGTTCAAGGCTAGCCTTAGCAACTTAGTGAGACCCTGTCTCAAAATAACAAGGGGCTGTTGATGTGGCTCAGTGGTTGAGTGACCCTGGGTTTAATTCCTGCTATTAAAAAAAGACTATAAGTTCACTGGCATTAAGTACATTCACATTCTTGTGTAGTCCTCGCCACCATCCATCTCCAGAACTTTCCTACCTTCTTGAATCAAGAATGCAGCCGTTAAACACTGACTCCCCGTCCCACTGTCCCAGCCCGACCATTCTGCTTGCTGTCCCTATGAATCTCATATAAGTGGAAACCTACAGTGCTTGTCCTTTTGTGACTGGATTATTTCACTGAGTATGTGTCTTCAAAGGTCACCTATATATATATATAGCATGTGTCAGTTTGTTGTTGTTGTTTTGCAGTACTGGGAATTGAACCCAGGGCCTCACACATGCTAGGCAAGCACTCTTCCACTGAGCTATATATCCCCAGTCGTATATATCTACTTACTTATTTTTAAAAACAGTGTACAAGTTCTTCTTTTTTAAAAAATATTTTAGTTGTCAACAGACCTTTATTTATTTATACATGGTGCTGAGAGTTGAACTCAGTGCCTCATACATGCTAGGCAAGCACTCTACCATTGAGCCACAACCCCAGCCCATAGTTGTTTTTATTTTTATTTTTTATTTTATTTTATTTTTTTTTTTAAATTTTTTTTAGTTATAGATGGAGACAATGTCTTTATTTTATTGCTTTGTATGTGGTGCCGAGGATCGAACCCAGGGCCTCACGCATGCGAGGCAAGCGCTCTACCGCTGAGCTACAATCCCAGCCCTTGTTTTTATTTTTTATATTGAGACAGGGTCTTGTTAAATTGCTCAGGCTAGCCACACACTTGCAATCCTCCTGCCTTAGCCTCCCTACTCACTGGGATAAAGGTGAGTGCCACCATATAGGCAGAATTTCCTTCCTTTTTTTTAGTACTGGGGATTGAACTCAGGGGTGCTTAACCTTTCAGCCACATCCTCAACTCCCTCCCCTCCCCCCCCTTTTTTTTGGTACTGGGAACTGAACTCAAGGGCACTCTACTCATATATGCTAGGCAAGTGCTCTACCACTGAGCTACAACCCCAGGCCCCAATTTCTTTCCTTTTTTTTTTTTTGGTACCGAGGATTGAACTCAGGGGCACTTGACCACTGAGCCACATCCCAAGCCCTATTTTGTGTTTTATGTAGAGACAGGATCTCACTGAGTTGCTTAGCGCCTCACCATTGCTGAGGTTGGCTTTGAACTCGCGATTCTCCTGTCTCAGCCTCCCAAAGTGCTGGGATTACAGGTTTGCGCCACCGCGCCCGGCTAATTTCCTTCCTTTTTTTTTTTTTTTTTTTTTTAAATTTTTTTTAAATATTTTTTTTTAGTTGGAGATGGACACAATGTCTTTATTTTATTGCTTTGTATGTGGTGCTGAGGATCGAACCCAGGGCCTCACGCATGCGAGGCAAGCGCTCTACCGCTGAGCTACAATCCCAGCCCCTAATTTCCTTCCTTTTTAAGACTGAATAATATTCTCTTGTGGGGCTGGGGTTGTGACTCAGTGGCAGAATGCTTGCCTGGCATGTATGAGGCATTGGGTTCGATTCTCAGCACAACATATAAATAAATAAAATCAAGGTCCATCTACAACTAAATTTTTTTCTTTTTTTTGGTACTAGAGATTGAACTCAGGAACACTGGACCACTGAGCCACATCCCCAGCCCTATTTTTTGTGTTTTATGTAGAGACAGGGTCTCACTGAGTTGCTTAGCGCCTCGCCGTTGCTGAGGCTGGCTTTGAACTTGCGATTCTCCTGTCTCAGCCTCCCTAAGTGCTGGGAATTACAGGTATGCACACCTGTGCCAAGACCCCTCACTCCCTTTTTTAAAGATTTTTTTTAATATATATTTTTTAGTTGCACGTGGATGCAATCCTTTTTGTTTTTTTTCATATCTACTTTATTTATTTGTTCTATTTAGGCTTACATGATAACAGTGTAATTCGATTCATTGTACATAGATAGAGGATAACATATCAATTCTCTAGTTGTAAGTTGTATAGAATCACAACATATATGCAGTCATACATAAAGTTACGACTATGATGACCATCATATTCCACCACCTTTACTGTCCCCATGCCTCCTTCACCCTTACACCCCTGTGAACAGAGTTCTACCTTTGTTCCCATGACCTTCCCCACATTATGGATCAGCATCCACTTATCAACGAGTACATTCGGCATTTGGTTTTCTGAGATTGGCTTACTTCACTTAGCATGATATTCTCCAACTCCATCCATTTACCTGCAAATGCCATACATTTATTCTTTTATTGCTGAGTAATATTCCATTGTGTATATATACCAGTTTCTTTATCCAGTCGTCTATCAAAGGGCATCTAGGTTGGTTCCACAGTTTAGCTATTGTGAATCCTTTTTGTTTTTATGTGGTGCTGAGGATCGAACCCAGTGCCTTGTGCATGCTAGGCAAGCTCTCTACCACTGAGCCACAACCCCAACCCCTCCTCCTCTTTTTTTGAGACAGGGTTTCACTAAGTTGCTTAGGGCCTCCCTAAATTGCTGAGGCTGGCTTTGAACTTGAGATCCTCCTGCCTCAGCCTCATGAGCTGCTGGGATTACAGGTGTGCGTCACCATGCCTAGCTTCAAGAGTATTTTAAACAAACTTGTAACTTTGGAATAATTTGAGGTTTATGGCAATGTTGCAAAGGCAGCAGGTCACTGTCACACTGCTGGGGAAAAACAAGCTGTGTTTTTGTACAGTTCATTCAAAAGCTGCACTCAACTCTTACTGGTGTTAGAAGCCAGGGACATGAATATGGGAACTGATAACACTGCAGGGGGCTCCAACGTTGTGAGAAATAGTCTGGTGGTCCATTTTCAAGATATAGAATTTAGGGGCTGGGGCTGTGGCTCAGTGGTAGAGCGCTTGCCTCGCATGCGTAAGTCACTGGGTTTGATCCTCAGCACCACATAAAAATAAATAAATAAAATAAAGATAGTGCATCCGTCTACAACTTAAAAAATTTTTTAAAAAAGATAGAATTTAGCTTTACTTGGGACATATAATCCAATTTTAGTCATTTTAACTATAGTCCTTCCCTTTGCCCCCCATCCCTTTTTAAAGTTAGCCAACTGTGTAGATTGTAACCCCGAGCTCCTCCTATCAGCAAGGGGCAGTGCTGCCTTAGGGATAAAAACAGGCAGACTGCCCACCCAGGTGTGCTTACTTGCCAGACTTTGTTTGGTAGCACACCCTACTGCAGAAGTAGCCTTGCCAAGCTACTTCTGAGCAAGTGTTTGGTTCCTTGTGGCACTCAGGTTTTTCTAACACTGAACACTCCAGTTCTGCCAGTACTACTGAATGTCACAGGCTTTCAACACCAGGGCCTTGCTGTTCTGGGGTACAAGGCAACTTGAGCGATGACCCAAGTGTAGAGCAGCAGCTGTCTGAGACTCACCACAGATCCTCTTGTCAAATCTACTTTTTTGGGAGAAGCTTGCTCCAGAAATCAGATCTAGGAGGGGCCGCTCCAGCAGCCCTATGGCCTATCTGCCAGACTTCCTAAGAAAGTTCTGAGGTCCTCTGGGTCAGGAAATATAATAGTAGCTAGAGAGGTAGGAAAAAGCATTACTCTTGACTTGTGTTCATTTTCTATTTTTTAATCTGCTTTTGCTGAGTTTGAAAGGAACTGATGCTTGCTGTAAAAAAATTCAAAAACTAGCTGGGCACAGTGGCGCACATCTATAATCCCAGCACTTTGGGAGGCTGAGACAGGAGAATAGCGAGTTCAAAGCCAGCCTCAGCAACGGCGAGGTGCTAAGCAACTCAGTGAGACCCTGTCTCTACATAAAACACAAAATAGGACTGAGGATGCGGCTCAGTGGTCAAGGACCCCTGAGTTCAATCCTTGGTACCAAAAAAGGACACTTCCCTAAGACTTTCACTGAGAGCAAACTTCACCTCTGGAAGGCCCTAGGGTTTCTGGTGCCACTCCTCTCTAAGGTCAGTCCCTACTGGCCCCCTCCCTCTTTGTGCCCCAAGAGAGGCTTTTTTTTTTCTTACCACATTCCTCCCCTATTGCCTCAGGATATTTGCACTTCCCTTTCCCCTTCTAGAAAGCCTGCTCCAGCTCTGTGCCACTCTTCTCAAGCCAACTATCCCATTTCTGGTTCCTCCTCAGCGTTTGGTCTCAGCTGGAATGTGCTTCCCCAGAGAGCCTCTCTGATCATCAGTGGGATGCTATCTCACATATCACAGTAAGTTTGTATCTCATCAACTGTCCTACTGAAGTTATCACATTTGCCTGTTTACTTTGTCTCCCCAACTGGAGTGGCAGCTCTGGAGGGCAGACACCTTAACACAGAGGAGGAGTCCAAGAAACGTGACCCCAAACACGCTTCTTTGGCCTGCTGGTCACTTTGAGCTGAAGGTAAGTTAAAGACAACAAATGCTGGTCTTCTGGTTCCAAAACTTCCTTTTTGCCTCAGCACAGAGGAATTGGGTGGCCACAGATTCATCAACCCCGGGGAAGATTAAGCATCACAGGAGAGGAGGAAGAGGACTCTTGCACCCATGCAAATTTTGTCACGAACCATCACTCATTTTTCTAAGGCCCATTAGTCTTTGCCCCACATTATTTGTTCTTCTCAGTTGCCTACAGGTCTTCCACTTCCCTACAAGAGAGCACATAAGCTCCCAGACCTTACTGGTTGTTTGCATATTCACTTTGTGTAATACCTGGGTGCCCTTCATAAGCTTGTCCACATTTCTTCCCCTGTACCTGACGGTCAGGTGGTTTCATAGATTCAGTCAAGGAGCCCTCACAAGGCAAAGGGAAGCTCTTCCCTCCTCTTTACCTGCCACAGAGGCAGGCTTACCTCCCAACGAATACTGGCTGAATCGGAAGAATAAAATTTGGTATGGGTTTATCAGTATTCCTTTTTATTATTTTGGTGCTGGGGATGAACCCAAGGGCGTTCTATCACTACGCTACACCCCCAGCCTTTCGTACTTTGAGACAGGGTCTAAGTTGCTGAGGCTCGCTTCGAATTTATACTCCAGCCTCAGCCTCCCCAGCATCCCCTTGGATGACAGGCATGCACCAACACATCCGGTCCAGCCCCATTTGAGCCAGTCTCAGATGTGAGGAGCGGTCAACCCCTGGGCCACCTCCAAACTCCTATCTTCCTAGGAAGAAACTCGGTGCCCCATAAGCACCAACCCTCCCAACCAGCCCTGGGCAGCCGCCTGGTCCTTTTTTAGGATAAGCACATTACGCAACAACCAGGTGCCCTTCAGCCTAGCCAAAAAGATACAGATGCAAATACCTAACAGCCTTCCCACAACCTGTGAGGGTATCAACCACTCCTTGGCAACCGCCAGGCCCTACGCCGCCCGAGTGACCGGCCACGCCCACCACGTGACCGCCCTCGCCGGCGTGCGAGGGCGGCGGCCTCCCCGGGCTGAACCATAGTGCCGGTCAGAACCCGGGGAAGCCCCTGTACAGGGCGCTGTGGCTGGGGCGGGCGTAAATGATTACAGCCACTATCATACGTTTTTTGTATCGCGCCAGACAGTGGCCTTTCTAGTAGTTTTGGCCTTTTGTAGCTTCCTGGGAATTCCTCGTGTATTTTGGAATCGACCGTTCTTTTGCCCCGTCAGTAGACGAGTCTAAAACACAGGCGAAAGGGGGGTTTTAGTCACGTTAGCTAAGCAGTTTGCCTGTCCAAAGACGGAAGTAACACAGGGAGAATCCTTTGTTGACCTTAAAGTTTTCTGTAGTATTTATTTTTGAGTTACATCATATTCTCATGCAATCCCACATATTAAAGAGATTTCTGGATTCTGCTTTCGGCACCTCAAATTCATTGTTCAGTCTTCCCCCGCAGCGCCGGATGGGAGAAGGAAGGGAGCGGCTGCCATTTTTGGCGAAACCATCCGCTCTCACGAATGGGGTGGTTGTAGATAGGGCGAGCTTGTGGACTGCTGGGTACAATCGCGTTGCTTATGATCGCGCACGTTCTTGTCACGCACACCGCGCTACTCTCGTTTATGAACACTTTCTCGCGTAACTGCGTTCCTCCGGGCTTGACGTGAGGAACCACGGCGCGGGCGTGCCCCCGCTGTAGCTTGGTTGGGTCCCCTGTCGCACGCACGTGGCTGGGCGCTAGCGGGCGCGCGGGGAGGCCTGGGAGTCGGAAGCGCGGCGCGGAGCCGGGAGAAGAGCAGCGCGGGCCCATGCAGGACGCGGAGAACGTGGCGGCGCCCGAGGCGCCCGAGGAGCGGGCCGAGCCCGCGCGGCAGCAGCCGGCCACTGAGCTGCCGCCGGAAGAAGAGCCGGCAGGGCCCGGCGCGCCCGAGGCGGCGCGGGTCGAGGACGCCGAGGAGGAGGCGGCGGCCGGGCCAGA
The DNA here is from genome assembly GCA_028644305.1 of Xerus rutilus. Classification (NCBI taxonomy): domain Eukaryota; kingdom Metazoa; phylum Chordata; class Mammalia; order Rodentia; family Sciuridae; genus Xerus; species Xerus rutilus. Next base: position 12,535,574 of record CM053415.1, on the reverse strand, counting down.
GCCCGAGCTGAGAACCGAGGCGGAGGAGGTGGTCCCTGGCCCGGCCGCATCTCCACCGCCTTCCCAGGAGCCCGCGCCGCAGCCTGAGCTTCCCGCCCCCGCGCAGGCCTCAGCCTTTGCGGAGCTGGTCAGCGACTCGCCTGCGGATGGCCCGGCTCATGCGTCGGCGGAGGAGGCTGGCGGACCCGATGGCAGCGCGGCCGAGGCCGAGCCGCGTGTGGTGGAGAACGGCGACGCGGACGAGCCCTCCTTCAGCGACCCCGAGGACTTTGTGGACGACGTGAGCGAGGAAGGTGAGGCGCGTGAGCATGGCGGAACCTTCTGCCTGGTTCCCCTGCCCGGGCACAAATCCGGTGAGAGTGTCGGCGAAAGCCAGCCAGGGCGGGAGGGGTGCCCGCCTACAGCTGCTGTCTCTTCGTGCAGCGGGTGTGCGGTCCCTGCTCTCTTCCTCTCCAAAGAATGGCCGGAGACCTCTTAGGAGCTGGGTGTATATGAGTAGTAGCAGCTGGGAGCAGAGCCGGGCAGAATGCTCCAATTCCCGGGCCCAGGACCCCGGAGCTAACCAGCTAGACCTCAAAGGGCCGAATCGGAGGGACAGGTGGTACAGAACTTGTTGCTTTTGTCCCCAGGCCCCCAGAACTGTTGTTCTACTAATTTCTTAGTAGATCAGTGCCAAGCAGAGCCTGCCAAATTCTCATTTTCCCTTTTTTTAAGTCTACAGAACAGACCATTACTTTTTCAGATTTTAATATTTTGCTTTTTACACCGTGGTTGATTTTACAGGGATTCTTTTATGCTTTCAACCTAAGGGCCTGCTCCTTAAATTGCTTTTTTGGGGGGGGCAGAGGATGGAACGCAACTGTGCTTAACCACTGAGCCACATCCCCAGCCCTTTTTATTTTTTATCTTGAGACTGGGTCTCGCTAAGTTGCCGAGGCTGGCCTCGAACTTGGAATCCGCCTGCCTCCCAGTCACCGGGATTACAGTCATGTACCACCGTGCCCGGCTCCCTTTAAATGACTTCTGATGGTAGCTAATTATGTGTGTTTAGCCATTTTAACTACTCAAGCTGGGAGCACATCAACCAATTTCTGTATGTATTTGACTAAGTTAATATCAAAGTGGGAAAAGCCAGAACATCCCTATTGGTGTAGCCAGGGATACCCCAAGAATCAAGAGTTGTCAACTTATAATTTAAACATTTTTAAGTGGCTGTTACTGTCAACCATTATTTTACAGTACTTTGATGAGATAAAAGAACATAATGTGACAAGCAGAATATACATCACATACTGTGAAGACTGGGAACATCTAGTCTGCCCCTGGCCCCTGAGGAAGTATGTCCCTTCAGGTGAACTAGGTTACTAGGATTATTACCAGACTTATTTGCCCAGACCAGTGATATCTTTTTTTTTTTTTTTTATTTTTTTTTTTAAATTTTTTTTTTTTTTAGTTGTAGATGGACACAATGTCTTTATTCTATTGCTTTGTATGTGGTGCTGAGGATCGAACCCAGGGCCTCACGCATGCGAGGCAAGCGCTCTACCGCTGAGCTACAATCCCAGCCCCCAGACCAGTGATATCTTTAACACACCAGCTTTTCTTTCTTTTTTTTTTAAATCTAACTTTTGTTTATAGGCTCATTTTGAACCGTTGGTTATTTATTTTGCAGTTGAGTTTTTTAAAAAGCATTCTTTAAGACCACCTAACTCATAGATTCAACAGGGATGCTAACAGTGCAAGGCCAGCCAGGCTGGGTGAAGTCTCAGTGTTTCTGGGAGCCTCTCTGATCCTGATGTGTGCAGTGTTGTCCAGAGGGAAGGGAGGCTGCTGATCCTGAAGAGCTAGAATCTTTTTAAAATATATGCATATATTTTTTTAGTTGTGGACAATTTTTTTAAATCTAATTTTTTGGGGGTGTGTTAGGGATTGAACTCAGGGGCACTCAACCACTGAGCCACATCCCCAGCCCCATTTTATATTTTTTATCTAGAGACACGGTCTCACTGAGTTGTTTATTGCCTCACTTTTGCTGAGGCTGCCTTTGAACTTGCCATCCTCCTGCCTCAGCCTCCCAAGCCACTGGGATTACAGGTGTGCGCCACCGTGCCTGGGTGGACTTATATGTGGTGTAGAGAATTGAACCTGTGCCTCACACATACTAGGCAAGCACTGTACCAATGACCCACAACCTCAGCCCTGGGACCTAGAATCTGAAGGCCAGGGACTGGGAAGTTAAGAAAATAGAAGTGTATCTCTTTCAAAAATGGACTGCTTTTTAGGAGGAATAGTGCAGAGTCTGCCTTGCTTTATTCTTTTTTTTTTTTTTCTTCCTTCCTGTGGTCCTGGGGATTAAACCCAGAAGTGCTCTTAACTCAGCCCTTTTTTTAAATTTTTTAAAAATTATTTTGAGAGAAGGTCCTCTAAGTTGCCCAGACTGCCCTTGAACTTGGGATCCTCCTACTTCTGCCTCCTGAATAGCTGGGATGACAGGCCTTTGCCTTAGCTGCACCACTGTTCCACAGTCACACTTTAATCTTTTTAAAATTTATTATTATTATTATTATTATTGGTATTGAGGATTGAACCTAGGGGTTCTTAACCACTGAGCCACATCCCCAGGCCATTTGTACATTGTAGTTAGAGAGAGGCTCTCGCTAAGTTGCTGAGGCTGGCTTTGAACTTGTGATCCTCCTGCCTCAGGCTCCTGAGCCACAGGGATTGCCACCATGCGTGGCTCATACTTTAATCTTTTTTTTTTTTTTTTTTTTTTATATCCAAAATGTGTTTATTGGGATGTTTTCCCACTCATCTTGATTCAGGCTGCTTTTAGTGCTGCTTCCTCCTGAAGGAACATCCTTCTGTAAGTCTTGCTTTTCCTCCTGTAGGCTGGCAGAGGACAGTGGAGCGACCAACACACAAAACTACTGTTTGTGCATGGCTAAAAACTGTGGTGATTTTATAGCATCCTGGGCATTTTACATCCATGAAATAGGAATTGGGGCTCTGCACCAGGCGCTTCTTCTTGTGTTTCCTCTTCTCCTCTTCTGGAGAGGGATGAAGGAGATCTTTTGCGAGAGGCATGTTCTCGTGGGGAGGTCGTCACCGCC
>CM053415.1:12457176-12531964 GCA_028644305.1 Xerus rutilus | reverse complement strand
CCAACACACAAAACTACTGTTTGTGCATGGCTAAAAACTGTGGTGATTTTATAGCATCCTGGGCATTTTACATCCATGAAATAGGAATTGGGGCTCTGCACCAGGCGCTTCTTCTTGTGTTTCCTCTTCTCCTCTTCTGGAGAGGGATGAAGGAGATCTTTTGCGAGAGGCATGTTCTCGTGGGGAGGTCGTCACCGCCGGAAAAGCATACTTTAATCTTTATCTTCCGTTCTGGCTAAAATTTGAGCCACCTTTAGTGTTTGGCCATGCAAAAATGTGAACAAAATTTCTTTTTTTTTTTTTTTAAATATTTTTTAGTGTCAATGGATCTTTATTTTATTTATTTGTATGTGGTGCTGAGAATCGAACCCAGTCCTCATGCATGCTAGGCAAGCGCTCTACCACTGAGCCACAACCCCAGTGCAAAATTTCTATCTTTTAATGTCATTTCGTGAAATAGTATTTACCTGTATATTTGCTATTTAGTTTTGAAAATTGTTTTTCTCTGGAGCCAGAAGTAACCAGGAGTGATCAAGATAGGTCTCCCATTGTGTAGTTACTGCATTTACTCCCTTCCTAGATAAGGGCAGAATCTTATAGGCTAGGTAGATGCTTTGAGCTTGTGGGAAGGAGTCCATGATTTGTAAAAGCTGAGGTTTTCATTATAAGCCTTCTAAGTTCAGATCCGGCTTAACAGGCCTCTTAATTGTATGGTGAGCATGCTTTAAAAGTAACCCAGAGATTTTACTAGTTTCTTTCTTTTTTTGTTTAAATTATTGCCATTTTTATGTCCTGTTTATTCTCAATGGTCCTTTTGATTTTTTTTTTTAATATTTTTTAGTTATACATAGACACAGTGTCTTTATTTATTTAAAATATTTGTTTTTTAGTTATAGGTGGACAGAATATCTTTATTTTATTTTTATGTGGTGCTGAGGATCAAACCCAGTGCCTCCCGCGTGCTAGGCGAGCACGCTACCACTGCGCCATAACCTCAGCCCCTAGTGTCTTTATTTTTGTTTTACTTATTTTTATGTGATGCTGAGGATCGAACTCAGTGCCTCACAGGTGCAAGGCAAACACTCTGCCACTGAGCCACAACCTCAGCCCTTGATTCTGTTTTGAAACCACAGTTTCACTTGGTTCCACTACAGTTTGTACAGTGAAGATTTCTGGCATTGCTGTTTCTCCAAGCTGCCATTTTAAAGCTTTTTTCCTTTTTTCCTAGTCTTCACTTTAGCCTTTTTGAAATTCAGGTGGCAGTTACTTTGGGGGACCGGCGGGTATGCTGGGGATTGAACTTAGAGCCTTGCATGTGCTCTATAGCTGAGCTACACACTCCTCCATCAATTACTTTTCTAAGGTAACATTTTCAATATCATTCAAAAAATGTTTGAATTAGTTAGGAATGGTTTATGATGGAGCTTGCCCCTTGAAATTAAAGGTATTTTTTTCCTTAAAAGACTTTTTAAATTATTTTGTGGAAAACTTAGGACGTATATAAAAGTAGAGAGAATTAACCTTTAACTTTTGAGAATGGAATGGAATATTTTATGACATCTGCCCCATTTAGCATGTTGAAATTCTTTTTTGGGGGGGGTAGGATACCAGGGATTGAACTCAGGGGGACTCAACCACTAAGCCACATCCCCAGCCCTATTTTGTATTTTTTAATTTAGAGACAGGGTTTCTCTGAGTGCCTTTGCTTTTGCTGAAGCTGCTTTGAACTCACAATCCTCCTGCCTCAGCCTCCTGAGCTGCTGGGATTACAGGTGTGCACCACCACAACCAGCTAGCATGTTGAGATTCTTGAGTATAATAAAGATTTAGGGCATAGTTTTCAGAACAACTAGAAATATGTATAAGAAGCCGTTCTTGAGTTGATGTTTAAAATTACCTGGTAATCTCATTTTGACTATTTGCTGATGTGGTTTCATCTGATGAGTATGCTTTGAACCTTTGGCCAGGTTTAAAAGGTATCTTTGTTTTCCAGCTCCTAGTAATTTGTTTCTAGGCAAGATACTTGGGTTTAGGGTTTATATAGAACGAAAATTAAAAATATAGAATTTGGGCTAGGGATATAGCTCAGTGGTAGAGCGCTTGCCTGTCATGAGCATGGACTTGGGTTCAATGAATAGGACAACAAAAAATAAATTTAAAAAATACGAGATTTGGCCTGGCACGGTGGCACATGTGGCACAGTATATTTTTTATATGTTAATCCCAGCAGCTCGGGAGACTGAGACAGGAGAATCATGAGTTCAAAGTCAGCCTTAGCAAAAGCGAGGTGCTAAGCAACTCTGACCCTGTCTCTAAATAAAGTATAAAATAGGGCTGAGGATGTGGCTTATTGGCCAAGTGCTCCTGAGTTCAATCCCCGGTACCCCCCGCCCCATATGAGATTTGCTTTATTCCATCTGATACTCAGTTTTACTTCCCTTCCTCAGTAGGAGGTCAGGTATTTTTATTGGTGCTGGAGCTTTATGGTGCAGAGGTGTTAGGGTATAAGACAAGACTCATACAAACTAACAGTGGGCAGTACTCTAGGGTCATTGCAGCACCCACTAGTCAGTAGGCTCCAGGCTGCTTTCTGGGATCTGTTTGTTTCTCTCTTTGTTTTTTGGTTCTAGTGCTTTTTACACTAATTTTTCCTTTCTTTTATTCTAGCTGGCCTTTTTATGGAAATGAATCAATTCTTAAGAAGTTTGAGGACTGAAGTTTTTGGGTTTTAAAAACAGGTGGCAGGAGCCGGGCGCAGTGGCACATGCCTGTAATGCCAGCACTTAGGGAGGCTGAGACAGGAGAATCGCGAGTTCAAAGCCAGCCTCAGCAACAGCGAGGCGCTAAGCAACTCAGTGAGACCCTGTCTCAAAATAGGGTTGGGGAAGTGGCTCAGTGGTTGAGTGTCCCTGAGTTCAATCTCCAGAACTAAAAAAAATAAAAAACAGGTGGCAGGAACATAATAAATTTTGTGTTTTGGGGTGCAGTTACAGCAATAAATCGTTAACATGCTTAACACATGGGAAGTCAGTGCATACTGCTTGCTTACTGTCTTCCACACATCATGCTAAGCACTTAGAATTAATGTCTAGATGTCTGTGATGCCTCCCAGCAGCCCGGTCAGACATTTGTCAAATTGAAGATACTGTCACTTGAAAAATGTATCATTATTCTATGTACTACTAAGAAAGAAAAAATGCTGATTAAACTCTCAGGGGTTTCATGTGTTCTGTAGTCTCCTGGTTTAAATGCCTGTCTGCCTTAGTACTGTCTTCAAGAAGCTGTTGAGATATTGAAATAATAGGAGGTACCATTTGCTACCTTGAGATCTTCAGTATATTTTTTGTATGTTAATTAGATGACTACTGGCTGGGGATTCCTGGGGAACTTCGAGGTGAGGGTACTGGTTGCTAGAGGAACCAACTATGTAATTGTAGGGAGAAGGGCTGAAAGTTGAGTCCATTACTAATGGCCAGTGACCTAATCAGTCATGCCTGTGTATTGTAGTCTTCATAAAAACCTAAAAGGAGGGGCTGGGGCTGTGGCTCAGCGGTAGAGTGCTTGCCTCGCATGCGTGGGGCCCTGGGTTCGATCCTCAGCGCCACATACAAAGCAATAAAATAAAGACATTGTGTCCATCCACAACTAAGAAAAAAATATTTAAAAAAAAAAACAAAACCTAGAAGGACAGGATCCAGAGAGACTTCACTTAGGTGGACCTGTGGAGTTGCCTGCAACCCCGTAGTGCACCCAGTGGGAGGCATGGAAGCTCTGCACCCCTCCCCACAGGCCTTGCCCTGTACATCCTTTTATCTGTATCCTTTGTAATATGCTTTATAACAAACCTGTAAACATTAAGTGTTCTTTGGATTCCATGAGCAACTCTAACAGATAGTGCCTGGTGGTAGGCTCTGACGAGAGAGACAAGATGGGCTTACCCAACCACTCACTAGCCTGTCTCATTGTTGGATTCCTTGGTGTAAGGCCAGATAGCTTAACTGCACAGGATAGCAGATGCTGGTCTGGGAACTGGAGGGTGGGAGGAGAGTGTGTCTTTTCTACACATTTATTTCCCTTTTTTAAAATTTTTAATTTATTTTTATTATTTGGTACTGGAGATTGTTGTGAATATATCTAGCACCTCAACATTTGCATATTTGCTAAAATCTTCTGTGAAAAACTCACTTTTTAGAGTCCTGTGCTGTTGACACTGTGATGGAATTTTGCCCAGATGTTGCTAGAAACCTTTTTTTTTTTGGTACTGGAGATTGAACTCAGGGGCACTTGACCACTGAGCCACATCCCCAGCCCTATTTTGTGTTCTCCCTAAGTGCTGGGATTACAGGTTTGTACCACTGTGCCCAGCTGCTAGAAACCTTTTGAAACCTAGGGATCTTTGGAAGATCTAGTATTAGGTCTTCAAGTTTTCTGCCTTGTTTGCATTTTGCATTATTAAAAAGTTTTAAAATTATTTTCAAGTCTTTCATTATTGCCAGAATCAGTGGACGACAGATCTTGACTGTTTATAGTCACATTAAAGGCAATATGTATAGTCTTTGTGATTCTTCCACGTTTAAATCTTGAAGTGAACTGAGTCATGATTTCTTATGTTCATAGTAAAAGCATTTAAATTAGATAATTGACCCTCCTCCCACCCACTTGGCAGTTTTTTTAGTAAGCTAATGTATTAATGTGTTTTTTGATTTTAGAAAGGTCATTTGACAATTCTTTTATTCACACAGAATTACTTGGTGATGTACTCAAGGATCGTCCCCAGGAAGCAGATGGAATCGATTCAGTGATTGTAGTGGACAATGTTCCTCAGGTGGGGCCTGACCGACTCGAGAAGCTCAAAAATGTTATCCACAAGATCTTTTCAAAGTTTGGGAAAATCACAAATGATTATTACCCTGAAGAGGATGGGAAGACAAAAGGGTGAGTCTGCACTCTTGTTATTAAAGTGTCATGTGTGTGTATTTTGGTGTCCACATGTGATCACAACCCACTGTGGGAACTCACTGTGAATGCATGCCTCAGTAGTAGGGGTTCATTTACTCAGGCCACCCTCAGCCGGAAATTCTTGGGCTAAATTTTGGTCCTGGGATCATCATGGAGGAGGAATGTACAAGGTCACTCTATGGGATTGGCTGCTGACTTGGGAAGAGTCAGAGCCTGATGAGCCTGTCACTGTCCTTTACAGTAGTAACAAGGGTAAAGGTTTGGCTGATCTGGATGCTGGCAGAATTTTAAGAAAATTTTACATGTGGAGTTTTATGCTTATATCTTTTTATTCTACATATTAATTTTAAGTTGTAGATGGACACAGTATCTTTATTTTTATATGCTGCTAAGGATCAAACACAGTGCTTCACATGCTAGGCAAGCGCTGTACCACTGAACTACAGCCCCAGCCACTTACTCCACATTTTAACATCTCTGGAATGGAATGCCTCTTGCAATCTAGGTGAAAGTGTTCTGTCATTGCTTAATTAGCAATTCTTAGTGTTACTGAAAAGAGTGGTGTGTATATATATATATATTTTTTTGGTACTGGGGATCGAACTCAGGGGTACTCGACCACTGAGCCACATCCCCAGCCCTATTTTGTGTTTTATGTAGAGAGAGGGTCTCACTAAGTTGCTTAGCACCTTGCCATTGCTGAGGCTGACTTTGAACTTGCGATTCTTCTGTCTCGGCCTCCCAAAGTGCTGGCATTACAGGCGTGTGTCACTGCGTCCAGCTAAAAGTGGTATATATCTTAAAAATAATGGTAGTCCAATTTGTTTTTTCTGTTCAGAATTAGATCTTTCATGTTGATAAGTTATATTCTAATACTTCATTTTGTTTATTTTTTGTGGTGATAGGGGCTGCAACCCCAAATCTTAGAGTACACTAGGCCAAGCCATCTGCTACTGACCTGTACTCCTAGCCCTCCATATTGGCAAATTTTAAATTCTGTGATACTATTTTTTCTTTTGACTTGTCCATTTTCCTGATGATTGACAACAGTGTTTTACAATTATAAAAGTCCTCTACCTGTGTCTTGTGCAAGCGTGTTCTTCCCTCTTACACCCAGGAGTCAAGATTGTTGAGCTATGCAGAGTGCCTGCCCGCAGTGCACTGGGTGATGTACTGTGTGGTCCAAGTGTCTGCTGCCAACAGATTTGGGCAGTTTTGTGTTCATAGTAAAAGTATTTAAATTAGATAATTGACCCTTTACGGCTACAAAAGAATGCACAAGCTAAAATTGTTCATTTTGACACTTCAGGTATATCTTCCTGATATTTACTGCTTCCCAGTCTTGTCAGATCTTCTCCATTAATCTTTCATGTAAATGTTGGCCTTTGAGAGCACAAAGTCATCTCATGGGAATGGGAGGATGATAAAGTTGAGTTTTTAAAATTTTGAAGGTTTTAAAACTACCTAGTTTAGCCGGGCGCAGTGGCACATGCCTGTAATCCTAGCACTTTGGGAGGCTGAAGACAGGAGAATCGCAAATTCAAAGCCAGCCTCAGCAACGGTGAGGCGCTAAGCAATTCAGTGAGACCCTGTCCCTACATAAAACACAAAATAGGGCTGGGGATGTGGCTCTGTGGTTGAGTACCCTGCTTTCAATCCCTGGTACCAAAAAAAAAAAAAAACTTACCTAGTTTGTTTCTGGAAAAAATATCAACTACAGGGAATGCTGCTGATGTTTTATGTTTGGGAAGTAGGTTGAAGGATAACCTTTTTGACCAGGATTTGCTGTGTTATATGCTTACTTACAATGAATATCCTCTGAGATCCTCTGTAATTTTGCATTACATGCATAATGGTAGACTTTTTAAAACAGCTTTATTGAGATAATTGATACCCAGTAAACATGTCATTTTTTTTGTTTTTTTTAAATATCTTTATTTTATTTGTTTGTTTATTTTTTATGTGGTGCTGAGGATCGAACCCAGTGCCTCATGCATGCGAGGCAAGCGCTCTACCGCTGAGCCACAATTCCAGCCCAGCTTATGTCATTTTAAAATGTAAGATTTGGGACTGGGCCTGGTGGTACATGCCTGTAATCCCAGCGGCTCAGGAGGCTAAGGCAGGAGAATAGAAGTTCAAAGCCTGCCTCAGCAATGTTGAGGTGCTAAGCAACTTTGTGAGACTCTGTCTCTAAATAAAATACAAAATAGGGCTGGGGATGTGGCTCAGTGGTTGAGTGCCCCTGAATTTAATCCCTGGTACCCTCCTCCTGCAAAAGTATAAGTTTTGGTGAGTTTTGACATAGACGTACACATCTTGAAGTCACCAAATGTTTTCTATATTCTTATTAACTTGTTATAGTTTATGAGCCCAGAAGTAGAGTTTTGGATCCTCTAGTTAGGATTTCATTCTTCTTTGGGGAAACTACTTAGCCTGTCAGTTGTACTTGGTTTCTCATTTGACTGCCTGTTTTGCTTTTTTACCACTGAGCTACATCCCCAGCTCTTTTTATTTTTTTTAATTTGAGACAGGGTCTTGCTAAGTTACTGAGGGCCTCACTAAGTTGCTGAAGCTGGCTTTGAACTTGTGAGCTTCCTGCCTTATCCTCCCTAGTTGCTGAGGTTGCAGGCTTGTGCCACAGTGTAGGGCTACAAGAGTGCACAAGCTGAAATTGCTCACTTTGACACTTCAGGTATATCTTCCTGGAATATGCGTCTCCCGCCCATGCTGTGGATGCTGTAAAAAACGCTGATGGTTATAAGCTCGATAAACAGCACACATTCCGGGTCAACCTCTTCACCGATTTTGACAAGTAAGTGTAGACTGGACTGTGGAACATGAATGTTGATGTGTGTGGGAGGTCACCCTTCCTTAGTGGGTGCTAGTGGCCTTTCAGACCATAGATGTCTTGTCAGTCAAACAAAATGAACAGTCTTGAGTTTCTGTGCCATGCTTTTGTCTAGTAGCTCCCCTAGCCAGTCCTAATGCTAGCAGACACTTATTCCTTCCCCACCTCTGGAGTGGGCTGGGAGGGTTGCAGCACGGCCTGGGCTTGCACTGTGTTCTCTCACCCTACCCAGTCATCAGTGTGCACTACTCAGCATTGTCTGTTCTCCAGGTATATGACGATCAGTGACGAATGGGATATTCCAGAGAAACAGCCTTTCAAAGACTTGGTAAGTTGTATAAAATCCATATCTAAATAGTTAAAAAGAATGCTGAAGGGGCTGGGGTTATGGCGCAGTGGTAGCGTGCTCGCCTAGCACACGTGAGGCACTGGGTTCGATCCTCAGCACCACATAAAAATAAAATAAAGATATTCTGTCCACTTACAACTAGAAAATAAATATTTTTTAAAAAAAAGGGACATTTAAAAAAAAGAATGCTGAATATCTTGATTTGAAGTTATTCATTCTTTGGTAGTTAAAGATATTTACAGAGTTTGTTATCTCTCTAGGAGCAATAGTTATGAATGATTTTTTTCTTTGATTAAAATTAGCATACTATTATCAAATCCCTCTTTTTTTTTTTTTTAAAAGGGAAACTTACGTTACTGGTTGGAAGAGGCAGAATGTAGAGATCAGTACAGTGTGATTTTTGAGAGTGGAGACCGCACTTCGATATTCTGGAATGATGTGAAGGACCCTGTCTCAATTGAAGAAAGAGCGGTGTGTATTTGCAGCCCATGGTTGGACAGTTACTTTTGCATTTCCTTAACAAAGTAGAACTTTGTTTCCATCAGAAACTAACAAAAGAGTTGGGTGCAGTGGAGTACCCCTATAATCCTAGGGGCTCAGGAAGCTGAAGCAGAAGGATCACAAGTTCGATGCCAGCCTCAGCAACTTAGTGAGGCCCTAAGCAACTTAGTGAGACCCTTTCTCTAAATAAAATGTTAAAAAGCGCTGGAGAAGCCAGGCGCAGTGGCACACACCTGTAGTCCCAGCACTTTGGGAGGCTGAGACAGGAGAATCATGAGTTCAAAGCCAGCCTCAGCAACAGTGAGGTGCTAAGCAACTCAGTGAGACCCTGTCTCTAAATAAAATGCCAAATAGGGCTGGAGATGTGGCTCAGTGGTCAAGTGCTTCTGAGTTCTATTCCCAGTACCAAAAAGAAAAAAAAGTTGGGGGAGGGGGTGCTGGACATTTGGCTCCGTAGTTCAGGGCACCTGGGTTCAATCCCAGTACCAAAAAAAAAAAGAAAAGAAATTAACAGAAGACCGGGTGGTGTTTCTTTTTCTTTGAGATAACTCTTTGAGAATAACTTATTCTTCCAGCTTTGAAACAAGTCCTGAGAAGTATATTGGTAGATTCACTGATCCTACCTTTTTCCACAGAGATGGACAGAGACGTATGTGCGTTGGTCTCCTAAGGGCACCTACCTAGCAACCTTTCATCAGAGAGGCATTGCTCTTTGGGGGGGAGAAAAATTCAAGCAAATCCAGAGATTCAGCCACCAAGGGGTACAGCTTATTGACTTCTCACCTTGTGAAAGGTAAGCTGGTAGAAACAGGCAATCTTCTTACCTCATTAGCCTTCTATCCTAATTTTAAAATTTTGTACCTGGGATTGAACCCAGGGGCGTTTAAACCATAGAGCCACATACCCAGCCCTTTTTATTTTTTATTTTGAGATAGGGTCTCACTAAGTTACTTAGGGCCTTGCTTACTAAGCTGCTGTGGCTGGCTTTGAAGTTGCAGTCCTGCCTCAGCCTTCTGAGTTCCTGGGATTAAAGGCATGCATCACTATGTCCAACTCTAGAGACAATTTTTAAAACTTTATCTTCTGGTAATTTCAAACTTAAAAGGAAAATTGTGGGAAGAATACAAAGAACTCCCATATACTTTCTCTACTGAAATTCTCCTGTTAGCATTCTGTTACTATTGCTTTGTCATTTTCTCTAGGAGTAGTGTGTGTGTAAAACTTTTTTACTTGAACTATTTGGGAATATAGTAGTTCCCCCTTACGTGTAGTTTCACATTATTAGAGTTTTATTTATTCTTGTTACTTTTTTTTTTTTTTTTTTGGATACTGGAGATTGAACCCAGGGGTACTCAACCACTGAGCCACATCCCCAGCCCTATTTTGTGTTTTTATGTAGAGACAGGGTTTCATTAAGTTGCTTAGCACCTCACCATTGTTGAGGTTGACTTTGAACTCATGATTCTCCTGTCTCAGCCTCCCAAAGTGCTGGGATTACAGGCTTGCACCACTGCACCCAGCTACTCTGTCTTACTTATAAATTAAACTTGTCATAGATAACGTGTGCATAGGGAAGATAAATATATATATGTGGTTTGGTATGAGGCTTTAGGCATCCACTGGAAGTCTTAGAATGGATCACTTGCAAATTAGGAAGGAACTCCAAAAAGCTGAAGTATCACATATCTTTACCCAAAATGTGCATCCCTAGGAATAGGAAATGCTTTTAGCACATTGCAGTTAGTTACCAATGTCAGGAAGTTGAACATTGATTTGATACTTTTAGAGAGTATCATATTCCAGTGTAGTTATTTGGTATGGCAGTGCCACATATAAGGGTTAGTTCAGGATGTAGTCCAAGGTCTAGGTACTTTTTTGCAAATTTTTTTTCCTAGGATTTTTTCTCATGTCTAAGATAGTCCATGTGCAAGAGGCATATGTCAGAAGCTGGGATGAGAGGAAAGCTTGAAGGAGCCCTCATGAAGCTTCCCGGATCTCAGAGCTCTTCTCAGTCTTTGTCTAGCCTTCAGTGCACAGCTATTCAGCCATCACTGTCTGTAGCAGGCAAGCTTGTCTTACTGTGGGCTGCTAAGAGCTCCTAGGCCTCCTGGTGTTGATGCTAAGTGCATGCCCTTTTGTGTGTGTGTCTGTGTGTGTGTGTGTGTGTGTGTGTTGTAGCGTGAAAATGTTCTAACACAGAAAATTGCCATAGGTGTTGTATCTTATCCAGAACGCTCTGGACCAGAAGTGTTTCAGATTTTAGAGTTTGTTATTTTTTCCTAGTTTTTGGAATATTTGAGATATCTTGGGTTTGGGGCTCCAGTCTAAACATGAAAATCATTTGTTTCATGTATGCCTTGTGCACATAGTCTGCAGGTAATTTTATACAGCATTTTTAGAGTGATTATGTTTTGGTTTTTTTAAAAATTTTTTTTATTAGTTGTTGGTGAATCTTTTATTTTATTTATTTGTATGTGGTGCTGAGAATCAAACCCAGTGCCTCACACATGATAGGCAAGCGCTCTACCACTGAGCCACAACCCCAGCCCGAGAGTGATTATGTTTTGACTACAACTTGTCATATGAGGTCGGGTGTGAGGTTTTCCACCTGTTGGTGCTCAAAAAGCTTTGGATTGGGGGGATTTCAAATTTTAGGTTTTCTGATTAGAGGTACTCCAACTATATGAGGAATTGTAGTAAAAACTAATTATCTCTGTTTAATGGTTTCTTGTTTTTCCATATTTACTTCAAAGTTTTAAAAAAATACTTTGAATTAATAGACATATCTAATATTCATCACTATAAAGTAGATGTTTTTCTATATATTCACAATTCTGTTAACAACATCAGGTTATTCACTGCTGTGGCCAAAAGACCTGACAAGAACAATTAGAGGAGGAAACATTTGTTTTGGAGCTCAGGGTTTTAGAGGTCTCATTCCACAGATAGCTAGTTTTATTCCTTGGGGCTTGAAGTGAGTCAGACATCATGGCAAAAGAGTGCGGTGGAGAAAAGCAGCCTGGGATGTGGCAGCACAAGAGCAGAGAGCTCAACAAGATCAAAATATATACCTCAAAGGCACACCCTTAGGCACCTACCTTCTCCAGCCACACCCTACCTGCCAACAGTTACCACTCAGTCATGGGTATTAATTTACTAATTGGGTTAAGGCTCTCATAACTCAATAATCATTTAATAGCCCATAACCATTTTACTTCTAAAACTTGCATTGTCTCACTTACAAGTTTTTGACACCACATATGTTTATGGGACACCACATATCTAAACCATAACAAAGCCTAACAACATTATTACTTAATAACATGTAACAACAGTGCATACTCAATGACATAGTTGCAAACTCTGTACCTGTGCCCAGTTAGAGTGTAAATGTTGTGTATGAAGACATCTTTCCCTGCTTGTTTTGGTTTGTTTTTCATATTGACTTAAGGTGGAATCAGATACCCTGAAAGTTTTTTTTTTTAATCTTCTGGATCAGTTTGATTACTTGAGGCATCATTCAATTTATTCAGTCTTATGTTTTCTGTAAGCTAAGTTCCGATGGATATTTCTCATTTTTTTGGTACCAGGAATTGAACTCAGGGGTAGTCAAACACTGAGCCACATCCCCAGCCCTATTTTGTGTTTTTTATGTAGAGACAGGATCTCACTGAGTTGCTTAGCGCTTTGCTGTTGCTGAGGCTGGCTTTGAACTCGTGATTCTCCTGTCTCAGCCTACCTAAGTGCTGGGATTACAGGCTTGCACCACTGCACCCAGCTCTGATGGATATTTCTGAAAATTGGTAAAAATAGTTTTTATGGGTCTGGGGTTGTGGCTCAGTGGTAGAGCACTCACCTAGCACACGTGAGGTACTGGGTTTGATCCTCAGCACTACATTAAAAAAATAAAGAATAAAGGTATTGTGTCCACCTACAACTAAAAAATAGTTTTTACATAGTGTATTTAGAGTACTCATTCATTCCTAACGTTTTATGTATGTCTGGTACAAGATAATTGATGTTTCTCATTTCAGCAGCAGGATGTTAAAATTGATAGACACATTTAACCTGAGACACATAGGCATATACTTTATATATCTCCTGTGAAGCCTTTCTCAGTTTCTTCAGGCAGTTAGTTCCACCTGTATTCCTGTAACTTGCCACATTAAGTTATAATTGATTTGTTTACACATTTGTATAGATCAACTTGAACAGGGTCTAGGCTGTTTCTCATTCATTATTGGTGAAATGCTTGGATGGTTGGATTCTTTGATTATATAAATTGCACTGGGAAAAGTCTGTTTTTAGTTAAGAGCTTCATCAGTTGCTGTAGTTTAGGGACAGTCTGAAAGGTCTGAATAGAGAATTTCATACGTGCTATTAGAGTTAACTCAAGTTGTTTTTTTTTGGTACCAGGGATTGAATTTAGGGGTACTTGACCACTGAGCCACATGCCCGGCCCTGTATTGTGTTTTATGTAGAGACAGGGTCTCACTGAGTTGCTTGCACCTCGCTGTTGCTGAGGCTGGCTTTGAATTCGCGATTCTCCTGTCTCAACCTCCCAAAGTTCTGGGATTACTGGCATGCGCCACTGCGCCCAGCTCAGGCTATCATTTTTTTTTTTTTTTTTTTTGGTACCGGGGATTGAGCTCAGGGGCACTCAACCCCTGAGCCACATCCCCAGCCCTATTTTGTGTTTTATGTAGAGACAGGGTCTCACTGAGTTGCTTAGCGCCTCGCCATTGCTGAGGCTGGCTTTGAACTCGCGATTCTCCTGTCTCAGCCTCCCTAAGTGCTGGGATTACAGGCTTGAGCCACCGCGCCCGGCTTCAGGCTATCATTTTTAATCTAGCTGATTATCTGGTGTCAGAGCCATGCCAGGAAAAGATGCAGTCATTGAAAGCCCTGAAGAAATTGCCCTGTCTTTCTCATTGTGCTTGCTTCTGCTTTCTTACTGCTTGTTGTGAAGAGGGGCAGTCTTGTTAGATGTGCACTGTGTGTGAACATGGACCGGGTGTTATGACTGCAGACAAACCAGAAGTCAGGTAAATAGTTGCTGGGGGAACCCCAGGCACAAATGTTTCCCTTTGGAGGTATATTCGATTTTTAAACCCTGTGTCCATCTGTTCTGCTTTCCTGGTTAGTCTTAATTAACAGTGGTGAAGATGCTGTAAGAATCAAACACTGCTCCTTCTTCTGCGCCAACCCATTCAAGCAGACTCTCATTTGGGATGTGTGGATTCTGCCCTGGGCTAATCTTGGTGGAGACCCCATTCTTGGAGACTCTTGCACCACCCTGGTACTAAGAGTAGATGAATGCTTCACATCTGCACAGGTTGGCTTCTCTCCCTCCTTTGAGAATACTCTTTGAGGGATCAGAGAGCATTCTTGGGGGAGCATGGTATGTGGGAAAAGTGCTGATCCTACAAGTCTTGACTACTTGTTCTGGGTGTCCTGTGCCTGTGACTTCTTATAGCTGTCTGTGCTGGAGCTCAGCCTTCAGCCCCAGGAAGGACGTTGGCACTCTCATATACAAAGTTGCAAACTTCATGTGAGCTATGTTACACTCTGTCTCCTTCTCTTTCAGATACCTGGTGACTTTTAGCCCCCTGATGGACACTCAAGATGACCCTCAGGCTATCATCATCTGGGACATCCTCACTGGGCACAAAAAAAGAGGATTTCACTGTGAAAGTTCAGCCCATTGGCCTATTTTTAAGTGAGTAGACCAGAGTAGTAAACTGTGTGTAGCTTTTTCTTTTTTCATTGAGGTAGACTGGCACTTCTTTTTTCTTCTTAGGTGGAGCCATGATGGTAAATTCTTTGCAAGAATGACGCTTGATACCCTTAGCATCTATGAAACTCCTGTGAGTGATTTTTAAGGATCTAAAAGGCAGACTAGGGTGTCTGTTGCTTGTAGTTGTCAGTACTCTTGCTCAAGGATGTAGTGCCTTTCCTTAATCAGGTGTAGTGAAGAGAAGGCGGGGCTCAACATATCCCAGGTGCTGTGCTCTCCGAGTTTCTCGCATTCTGGATGGAGCTCTTGAACAGCGTCTGCCCTGACTTGTGGTGTTCTGTAGGCAGTGGCTTTGGAATTGTGTATTTTGCTTCTGGGTAGGTGGGTGGTGGTTTTGCTGTTTACCCGTTACCCTTGATGCTTATACTGTTCCCCAGGCAGACTCATAATGGGTACTCATTCTCTTTTTCAAAAATCGTATGTACCATTGAGGCATTGGCATGATCTGACTCAACTGTAATCCTTGTTTTTTGTTTTTTTTTTTTGAGCAGTCTATGGGTCTTTTGGACAAGAAGAGTTTGAAGATCTCTGGAATAAAGTAAGTGAAAATTTCTGTTAGATTGGTACGAATTCTCTGGCGACTCTAATAAAACATCATAGACTGAGTGGCTTCAAATAACAGAACTGTATTTTTCTCAGTTCTGGCGATTAGAGTTTGAGATAAGGGGGTCACGGATTTGGTGTCTGGAGAGGGCTTTCTTATAGGTGAACGTTGACTCCCTGAACTCTGTGAAAGGGGCCTCTTATAAGGGCACTAAGCTAATTCACTAGGGCCCCACTCTCATGACCAAGTTACCTTTCAAAGGCCCTAACTAATGCTGTTCCCTTGTAAGTTAGCATTTCCAACACGTGAATTTGGGGAGCAAAATATACAATGTAAGCTGGACGTGGTGGCACAAGCCTGTAATCCCAGCACTTAGGGAGGCTGAGACAGGAGAATCGCGAGTTCAAAGCCAGCCTCAGCAATGGTGAGGTGCTAAGCAACTCAGTGAGACCCTGTCTCTACATAAAACACAAAAAATAGGGCTGAGGATGTGGCTCGGTGGTCGAGTGCCCCTAAGTTCAATCTCCAGTACCAAAAAAAAAGTGTGTGTATGTATGTATGTATGTGTGTGTATACATACACACACATACATACATACACACACACACAGTACATCACAGTTGGCTTTCTTTGCTCCTTCTTTAGCACTCCATTCTTGGGCAGTTGGAGGGCACCGCTCACTTGATGCTGTAAACAGCAGGGGAAGGGGAGACACCCTGTTAAATGCCGACTAGGTTGTCTTCTCTGGGACCTCCCATTCTTTTTTTTTTTTTTTTTTTTTAATTTTTTTTTAGTTGTAGATGGGCACAGCGTCTTTATTTTATTGGTTTGTATGTGGTGCTGAGGATCGAACCCAGGGCCTCACGCATGCGAGGCAAGCGCTCTACCACTGAGCTACAATCCCAGCCCCTGGGACCTCCCATTCTTGCACACATAATGAGGCCACATAGTTTTGGACTGTACCTGTCTTTGAACTGGGGACTCTTGGGGTACAGAGGTTTCAGCCTCTTAAGGATGCACATTGGATGAAAGATCTTCCCTATTGGTCTGGTGATGAGAGTAGGTAGGCACCAGTGAACCACAGCTTGTTCTCAGTGTTATGTGCAAGCATTCATGTTTTTATTCATCTGAATGCCCTTGCAAATGTAAACTACCTGTAGTCCAAGGATATTGACATATCTTACTCCTTTTGTTTTTTCATTCTTTGGTATAATTTGGGCTTATATTTAAAAATGAAATCAGGACCCAGCTCCCAATAAGTATAAAATAGAATTTTGTATGTAAAAAGATATTCTCCGGCATAGATGAACTCACACATTTTTATAGTAGCCATCATATGGAATAATTTATAGGGTAGAGAGAATTACCTTAATTTTTTCTCTTAAAGTTTTGACTTGGGTCTTTTTTTCTTTTGTGTCTTAATTAACCTTTAGATTCCATATAGCTAGATCGATTAGTCTAAAATTGATTTTACTTGCCTTGTAGCAGCAGTGCTTGGTGGCTAAGTAAGCTGCCGTGTAACAGTGAGGGGGAATAGTAACATCTGTGTCTCTTCTTATTGTCAAATGAGTGTAACAAAGCCTTGTAGTTATAAGGACAGCTAACTGCACACAGAGTGCTTACAACAGTCTGGAACAGTACTGTGTGCAGGGAACTAGCTGTTAGTTTAATGTTAGCTGGTCACACATGCTAGTGTAGAGCTTTTATAGATAAATGAGTTCTGTTCTTTCCCTTTTCAGTTTTATAATCTTTTAGTCTTTATATAACATTTTATTTTCTTTGTCCTGCAGAGACTTTTCTTGGTCTCCTGGTGGTAACATAATAGCTTTTTGGGTCCCTGAAGACAAAGACATTCCAGCCAGGGTAACCCTGATGCAGCTTCCTACCAGACAAGAGATCCGAGTTAGGAATTTGTTTAATGTTGTGGACTGCAAGCTACACTGGCAAAAAAATGGAGATTATTTGTGTGTTAAAGTAGATAGGACTCCAAAAGGAACCCAGGTAAGTGGACACCAGAGGGAACAGGTTGTTCCCTGTACTTGGTTGTAAACTAGCTGTTCTTTTATTTGGAGAATGTTAGCGGAATTATTTTTATTGTTCAAATTTTTGGGTTATTCTCAGCTGCTTGATACTGAAAGTAGTTGACACAGTTTACCTGAGAAGTATAACTTTTTTCCATGAACTACCTTCTGTGCTGTGCTTACTATCTTTGATGTGGAAATTCTGGGGGAGATGGAGGTTTTAGTATTGTTGGTTTTTTGTGGGGGTGGGTTTCAGCGATTGAACCCAAGGGTTCTTAACATTGAACCACATCTCTGGTCAGCCCTTTTTATATATATATATATGTATGTATATATATATATATATATATATATATATATGTTGTTTTTTTTTTTTTGGTACCGGGAATTGAACTCAGGGGCACTCAACCACTGAGCCACATCCCCAGCCCTATTTTGTGTTTTATGTAGAGACAGGGTCTCACTGAGTTGCTTAGCACCTCGCCATTGCTGAGGCTGACTTTGAACTTCCGATTCTCCTGTCTCAGTCTCCCTAAGTGCTGGCATTACAGGCTTGTGCCACCCTAGAAAACATTTTCTTTACATAGTCTCATACCCAGATTTTTTGTTTGCATCATTTTATTATTTGCCTTATCAAAAAATTACCTGAGTTTTCTTTTAGTGGAATTATTCATCTTCCCTTTCCATTGTTTTTTTTCTTGAGATGCAATTAACACATGATAAAACTCACCTTTTAGTGGTAAGCCAGTTCAATGACTTTTAGTATATTCACAAGGTCATACAGCCACCACTGTTAATTCCAGATCATTTTCTTCACTCAGAAAAGAAACTACCTATTAGCAGTTGCTGTCCATACGCTTCCTCACTCAGGACATCTGCTAATCTATCTCCTGGCTCTATGGATTTCCCTATTTGGGACACTTTACACAGTCTGTGGTCTTCTGTGTCGGCTTTTTGTCGGCTTTTTTTTTTTTACTTCACATCTTCACAGTTCATCCATTTTGGCATGGATGAGAATATGTCAGCATCCATTCTTGTTTATGGCTAAATAATACTTCATTCACACACTTGTGGATGTTGGCTGTGGTGAGTAGTGTAATGCCCTGTTTTTGGACACTTCTGCTTCTTAAAGATCGTGGTGCAGATAATTCCACTGTATCAATATAGTTTGATCCCTGTTGATTGACCTTTAGGGCATTTGGGAACTTCAGTAGACAAGCCACAGTGAGTATAACCCTTAGGGCAGTTTTCTTTTATTTTTTTTTTATTTATTTATTTGGTACTAGGGATTGAACTCAGGGGTACTCCACCACTGAGCCACATCCCCAGCCCTATTTTGTGTTTTATGTAGAGACAGGGTCTCACTGAGTTGCTTAGCACCTCGCCATTGCTGAGGCTGGCTTTGAACTTGGAATTCTCCTGTCTCAGCCTCCCAAAGTGCTGGGATTATAGGCTTGAGCCACTGCGCCCGGCAGGGCAGTTTTCTTAAAGTAGAATCTGGGTTAGTCAGTACAGGTCTCCACTGTTTTCTGTTGTAGTTGTGCCAGTTTATACTCACATGCATCAGGAACATTTCATCATGAGAGAATTTTGATCCCATCAGGTATTCAGAGGTGGTTTACTAGGTGTAAGAATTTAATCTTTTATTAAATTCTTTAAGTCCTTTTTTCATGCTTTCAATTTCCAGAATGTCACTCCCCCCGTTTTCTTTTAATCAGGGTGTTGTCACAAATTTTGAAATCTTCCGAATGAGAGAGAAACAGGTACCTGTGGATGTGGTTGAGATGAAGGGTAAGCTGCATTTTATTGTCTTGTGGTGGGATGAGCCTCCTGTGCTGTTTTGCCCTTGGCTTCTGCAGCGTTCAGCTGGCTCCCTGAGCAATGTGAGAGGATGTACTTGCTCTGTGAATAGCCATCTCCAGACCTGAGCACATGGAATTGCAGTGGCTTTTGTCCTTTTCAACAGAAAATAGCATTTAGGTTTTATAAATGCCGAATGAAGTTGCCCCACTCCTCCCCTCGCCAGGAGGTGTAGTTGTTTTCATACTTAGAAGAGAACCTATGAGAATGGATTTTCATTCCACATTTAAGACACATCACATGTAGTGTCTCATCTTAGAAACAAAATTTGTTCTTGATCTAACAAGAGGCAAGCTTTTTTTGGTGGTTTTTTTTCTTTTTTTTTTTTTTTTGGTAACCTTAAAGGATACATGTGTATCCTTTGATTTCTTGAATGAGTTGCTTACTGTTTGTAGTATTTAGTTTCCTTTTTTCCTTTTGGTGCTGGATATTAAACTCAGGGGCACTTTACCGTGGAGTTATACCTCCAGTCCTTTGTTTTTATTTGTTTATTTTAAAATATTTTTTTAGTTGTTGATGAATCTTTATTTTATTCATTTATTATTTATATGTGGTGCTGAGGATCAAACCCAGTGCCTCGTACATGCTAGGCAAGCGCTCTACCACTGAGCTAAAGCCCCAGCCCCGTTTGTTTTTATTTTTAATTTTGAAATAAGATCTCACTAAATTTCTGAGGCTGGCATGGTACCTAAGATTTTCACAAAGCTAACTTTACTTCCTTTGCTTAAGATTAGATGTTTTGACTCATGGAAACTATTCAGTGCTGTTTCTGCCTTTAGATGGGAAATTACCACATGTTCTGTTTTTTGTGTTCTTTTTTTTTTTGCCATGGAGAAAAAGAGAAAATACAGAAATGAGAAAATGGTAAAATGTGGCCATTGTGTCAGGGCAGAAAGGTTCTAAGATTCTGCTACAGGTCTGGCATTGAGTATAGAAAGGTGATGTCTTCAGGTCCACTAGATGTTGGCTAGTACCACTGTGGGTGTGACTCTTAAGAAAGCAAGAGCTTGGGGCTGGGATTGTAGCTCAGTGGTAGAGCGCTTGCCTTGCATACGCGAGGCACTGGGTTCGATCCTCAGCACCACATAAAATAAATAAAGATATTAAAAAAAAAAAAAGCAAGAGCTCCTGGCATGAGGGTAGAGTTTCACCTAAAGCATCTCATGCAAATTAAATCAGCTGCTTTTGTTGCTTATGATGAAGTCTTGTTCTGTTGCTTGGGTGGCCTGGAACTCCTAGGCTTAAGTGACCCTTCTGCCTCAGCCTTAGTGTGTTGAGACTCCAGGCATATGCCACTGGGTCCAGCTAAGTCCGTTGCTTTTCAACTCCTGTAATGGTTGCCTTTTCTTTTCTTTTTTTAAATTTTTTTTTAATTTTTAAAAATTTTTTATTTAGATGTCAGTGAATTTCTATTTTTATTTATTTGCGGTGCTGGGAACAGAACCCAGTGACTCACACATGCTAAGCAATTTAGCACTGCACTATGACCCCAGCACAATGTTGCCTTTCTTGCCGTCACTTGTTCTGTGGGCCTTTTAATAAATTTTAAGAACTTTGGGGGCTTTTATCTGAATAAATAGTGAACATCTTTAACTGATGAGAATGTTCTCATAAGTGATCACAAAGGATCCTAACTTTTTTTTGGTTGTAGAAACCATCATAGCCTTTGCCTGGGAACCTAATGGCAGCAAGTTTGCTGTGTTACATGGAGAAGCTCCACGGATATCTGTCTCCTTCTACCACGTGAAGAGCAATGGGAAGATTGAGCTCATCAGTAAGTGGCCTGCCCCATCTTGGGCCTCCTTTCCCTGACAGATGAGCATAGGTGATAGGATTTGGTTTTTGCCAAGAGTGAGTGATGGACTAACCTAGGCACCCTTCTGAGCAGGCCTGAGTTTGATGTAAATAAGCCAGCCATGGTTCAGGTGATGCACATGTATTAGTGAGGCTGGGATGCCTCATGGGAGGGAACGTCGTGTCCACAGAGCCTAAGCTTCTGTGCCCCTGGCTTTTGTTATAACATGGGGTTTCTAAGACCCCGTCCTCTTCCCATTGGTCTGAGTAAAGTTACATTTTGTCCTCTTGTGGCTAGGTGTCAGAGTCACTTGATTGCGTACATGTGCATGTCCCTTAGCCTTGGTTGGGTCCCTCTGCCCCAGGGCATGCAGAGCTCTTTCATAGGGTTGAGCCCTGTCCCTGAGGTCATCTGCTTCTTATTCTGTCATCTCTGTCATCCTTGAATCTTTAGTGCTTTGCATGGAGGTCAGCACTCACTAGGGACTCAATTGGCACCACCCTGCTCATGAGGCCACATAGCTGTATCCCAGGACCTAAAAGGGGTTTATGTACCTAGGAGTAGCTTTTCTCAAGACAGTTCTATGCAGAGTCTAGTTCTCACTTTGCCATAGCTTAAAGTGTTTGTGATAGGGTCAGTTGCTGTGTATTGGAAAACTGGTTGTATTATTCTCTTGTATATAAAAAATTATGGGCAATTATAGGCTCTCAGAAGGCTTCTCACACTTTGTTAAAAAGATACAAGGAGCTGGGCGCAGTGGTGCAAGCCTGTAATCCCAGCACTTTGGGAGGCTGAGACAGGAGAATCGCGAGTTCAAAGCCAACCTCAGCAATGGCGAAGTGCTAAGCAACTCAGTGAGACCCTGTCTCTACATAAAACACAAAATAGGGCTGGGAATGTGGCTCAGTGGTCGAGTGCCCCTGAGTTCAATCCCCGGTACCAAAAAAAAAAAAAAAAGATACAAGGAAAGGTGTGGTCTACCTTCTTTCTTTTTTTGGGGGGTGGGTAACCAGGGATTAAACCCAGGACACTTAATCACTGAGCCACATTTCCAGCCCTTTTTATTTTTTATTTTGAGACAGGATCTCACCAAGTTGCTTTGCTGAGACTTGCTTTGAACTTGCAGTCCTCCTGCTTCAGCCTCCTGAGCTGCTGGGGTTACAGACGTGCTCCACACTGTAATACCCCTCTGGGTGTAGTCTACCTTCTGAATGTTCTCTGTGATACATTTTTCCTGAGGCTCACTGCCAATGCTGGGGTGAGGGTCTGTCTCTGCTCTGCTGTGTTTGGGGACATGAGACATGCACTTAAATTTTTTGTTGTTCACTGGTCTGAGGATTCTGTTCCATAGAGCAGTGGCCACCTTGCCACAACTTTTACCCTCTCCCCACTGTGCTGCTTCTGTTTCTCTCCTTGCAGTCTCCCACAAGGAGGGAGAAAGACATCCCAGCTTGTTAACATCTGACAGATTCAGGATGAGAGGGGCCTGAAAGTCGGGGCAGAGTTGACCCTAGCTGTCACTTCCCCATTTGCTCTGCCCAGCTCCATTCAGGGAGTGGGAGAGAGAACAGTTGGGAAGATGATAAACCTAGTTTAGATAAACCTAGAAGCTATTGGGGTCACTAGAATGACCTTTGGTCTTGGGGTCACATTTCTGGTCATTTGATGGATACCATGGACTCTCTATACTTGAGCCGTGATGATGAACATTTACAATAAGGGCAACTTTTTAACTAATTGCTTTCTGAAATTAGAAAAAAAAAAAATTGTTCTATACCTTCAAAGAACCATTGGGCTTTTTTTCTCCTTTTTTTAAAGTATGGATCACATCTTAGATGCACCTAAATGATGGCTTTTTAAAAATAGTTTTTCAGAGATGACCAATGGTGTGGTGCGTGTGTGAACTCTGGATAAGTCTGTTTTATCAGACCTAGCCTAGAACAGCAACGATGTGTCTGGACTGTAGAACTATGCACAGGCTCCTCACAGGCACCTCTTCTCCTTTCAGAAGTGTTCGACAAGCAGCAGGCAAACACGATCTTCTGGAGCCCACAGGGGCAATTCGTCGTGCTGGCTGGTCTGAGGAGGTGGGTCCAGTGGTCCTGTTTCTGTGTCTGCACCTGGGGGTCTGGTCTGTGGGTCGCAGCAGGCTGTATATTTTCTGGTCTCTTTTTTGTTTGTTTTTTGGTACCAGGCATTGAACTTAGAAGCACTAAACCACATTCCTAGCCCTTGTATTTTATTTGGAGACAGGGTCTCACTGAGTTGCTTAGCACCTTGCATTTGCTGAGGCTTGTTTTGAACTTGCTATCCTCCTGCCTAAGCCTCCCAAGCCTCTGGGATTACAGGTGTGCACCACTAGGCCCAGCTCTGGTCTCTTACTTAAGAGGTGGAGTGCTATCATTAAATTGTATCTGTCACTGTCCCAAACTTGGGTGAGAACAGGCAGATATTTTCATGGATGGGCATGAACATCCTTCTATGATTGAGCAAGGACCTTCTCTGCAATCCAGTTATCCTCATGTGATGTCCTACATCGCCTAGCAGGACTACTATTTAGACAGTTGTGAGACTATCTTTTAATAGTAAGAGCTTTTGAATGTCTCTTTCCCTCATTCCCTGCCATACCAAGTGACTGTTTAGAAATAGTAAAAATATTTAGCATTTTGTGCCTCAGTTAAAAGAATATCAGTTTGTTGTTTATTTCCCCTGCTACACTGCAGAATTGTTACTCCACTTTGGGAGGTGTGGTTAGCCTTGGCATACTTTCTCTAGAAACAGTAACGCAGTGTCTTTAGGAGATTGTTTCTATGGTCTTTCTATGGTCATTTCTTTGTTAAGTATGAGACAGTAGAAGCAGAAGTTTGGGGGTACTGAAGCCCCACAACCAGCAGTGGTCAGCTGACATCTGGTCCCTGCATGTTGCCCTGGCCCTCATGCCTCTCAGAGCGGGAAAGCAGGGATGAATATGTGGAGTCTGACCGTTGTGTTGTCTCCACAGTATGAACGGTGCCTTAGCATTTGTCGACACTTCCGACTGTACTGTCATGAACATTGCAGAGCACTACATGGCCTCTGACGTCGAGTGGGATCCAACTGGGCGCTATGTGGTCACTTCTGTGTCCTGGTGGAGCCATAAGGTAGGGGCTGAGAAGCCTCAGCAGCAGAACCAAACTGACTGCTTGGGGCTTGCTGTCAACTCCGTGTCATCCAGGACCTCAAGGAAAGTGCACTGAGCCTAGTACCAGTTCCTTTCCCAGTCTCATCAGAGAATGTTGGCATTCTTGTTTTTAACTTTCCAAAATGATCTCTGTCATTGACAATAGAGCTAAGGTTGATGTCAGTGAAAGGAAGATTTAGGGATTGTAAAAAAGGTGGAGCCTGGCACAGGAGCAATACCTACCTGTTTTGGGGAGAGTCTTGTCCTAGGCCTGGGATTCTGGAAAAGGGTGAGATTGTGTTATTCATATGCCTTTTGGGGGAGAGTAGCTATTTCCCTTTTCTCTCTCTCTCTTTTTTTTTTTTTTTTTTTTGGCGGAGGTGGGTCATAATTGGGGATAGAACCCAGGTCCTCCCACACACCAAATCCTCTGCACTGAGGTCATCCCAGCGAAGCAGTTTCCTCTAGAGTCTCACAAAAGATCCATACCTGAGGACTTCTCAAGGAGCATTTCTGCCTGCAGGGCCATTCTACAAGAGCACAAGTACATCTTCTGCAGAATGTCCCCTCCCCAACCTACCTCAGAAGTTCATTGTGCTAGGTCTTCCAAGGATTTCTATTTGTATTTTTTTTTTTTTTTTTTTTTTAAATATTTTTTTAGTTGTAGATGGACACAATGTCTTTATTTTATTGCTTTGTACGTGGTGCTGAGGATCGAACCCAGGGCCTCATGCATGCAAGGCAAGCGCTCTACCGCTGAGCTACAATCCCAGCCCCTCTATTTGTATTTAATGACTCTCTTTTGATGTATTGACATCTGGCCCAGTTGATGCAGAAGGTGCCTATGCGATCACATAAGGTAATTGTTTAGTGAGGCAGCAAACTGTTAGGAACACCAACTTCCCAGATCTCTCTGGGAACAGTGTCTTGAGTCAGTCTCTGTTCAAGTTAGGGTGCCTGGCCCATGGCCCATAGTCATGTTTAGACCTGTTGGGCTTTCACCACAATGAGGCCCACCTCCATACCTACTTAAGATCCTTATAAACTGCTGGCCACTGTTCTAGATAACACACTTAGCTCCAGAGTGATGGGGCAGTGAGGAGTCACACTAGCACATGAGCTAAGGCAGTGCTTCCTGCACTGAGGAATGAAAACTCAGTCAGCCACACTGTGGCCATTGGTAGGTGACTTACATTTTGGTTCAGGTTTCTTCATGTAGCAGGAATAAACAGGCCTGTGCTTTCCTAAGTACTCTATGCTGTGTCCTACAAGTTGTCTGTCTGGTTTGTTCACTGTCTTGTTTACCCCTGCTGAGGGGCCCTTGTTTCTTTCCCTATTGGATCTCAGATACCCAGAATGTCATTGCCCAGCTGCCAGAGTTTGCTGTTATGTGCAGTGAAGGTTTGAGTCTTTTGTCTCCCTGCTGGAGCAGTGACTCACAGCACACAACTGTGTTGTAGGTGGACAATGCTTACTGGCTGTGGACATTCCAAGGACGCCTTCTGCAGAAGAATAATAAAGATCGCTTCTGCCAGCTGCTCTGGAGACCACGGCCCCCTACACTTCTCAGCCAGGAACAAATAAAGGTGTGGGGTCTCTCCAGGCTCAGTGGAAGCTATTTGTGGCACTAAAAGGAAATAATCGTTTTTCCTATGATTGCTGGGGCGGTAGTGGGGGGTAGAAACAGTTGATTTCTGGATAGGCCTTTGAAGAGATGCAAGAACAGTGGGGACTAAATGGAAAGGAATAGTTTCAGGATTGTCAACATAAATTTTGGGGTTGTTTAAGGAAGTTCTGCATTAACTGGGAGAAGTGGACAGAGAGATTCCAGGGGCCATTAACAGTCTGTGTGGGATTAAGAGAGACATATTTGGAGCCAGGCACGGTGGCACCCGCCTATAATCCCAGCACTTGGGGAGGCTGAGACAGGAGAATCACGAGTTCAAAGCTAACCTCAGCAGGGCTGGGATTGTGGCTCAGCAGTAGAGCACTTGCCTCGCATGCGTGGGGCCCTGGGTTTGATCCTCAGCACCACATACAAAGCAAATAAAATAAAGACATTGTGTCCATCTACAACTTAAAAAAAAAAAAAGCTAACTTCAGCAACGGAGAGGCACTAAGCAGCTCAGTGAGACCCTGTCTCTACATAAAACAAAATAGGGCTGGGGATGTGGCTCAGTGGTCGAGTGCCCTGAGTTTAATCTCCAGTACCAAAAAAAAAAAAAAGACATATCTGGGATTTATATAATTGTGGTGAAGTGGGCCAATGATATTAGACCAACACCAAGAAATACCAGGAAAAAGTCACTCGGGATGAAATAAAAGGGAAGGGAAACCGTGGGGCACCTCAGTGCCCCAGGTGCCTTGTTCTAAAATCACTGAGGAGTTGTTTCATGTTAGCAAGTTTGAAGGCTGTGTTTGTGGTTCTTACTTTGAATGTTAAACCCCAAGTGACTTGTTTTTGTTTCAGCAAATTAAAAAGGATCTGAAGAAATACTCCAAGATTTTTGAACAGAAGGACCGTTTGAGCCAGTCCAAAGCATCAAAGGTAAGCCTCAGGGGCTGGGGTTATGGCACTGTGGTAGCGTGCTCGCCTAGCATGCGTGAGGCGCTGGGTTCGATCCTCAGCACCACATAAAAATAAAATAAAGATATTCTGTCCACCTACAACTAAAAAAAAAAAATTTTTTTTTAAAAGGTAAGCCTCACTCTGAGAACTGAGAGGAATGCTAAAAATAGCTGTTATGGCTCCTGGGAACCAGTGTGGGTAGAGGGGAGGGTGTGCTGCTTGTCTCCATGGGACAAGTGGGGGCACTGTTCCTCCCCTGGACACTGACTTGTTCTGGGGCAAGGGAAGGGGGTTAGGCCAGCATCTTTGAGCTTGGTGCCACACCTAGAGCAGATACTCGATCTTCACCTTCTTGTTGGCTGGCTTTTCAAATATGGGGTCATGGAACAGGGACAGAGGAAGAACACTGAGAACAGACGTGTTCCTTGTGTGAAGGAACACATGGAGTATTGGGTACATCGCCCAACAGGGTGCAGGTTACTTGTGGCAGAATGCTTTCACTTTGGTTAAGCAAAGGCACGAAGATGAGACGTATTAATTCTGTGAGTTTCTGCCTAACTATACTTAGGAATTGGTGGAAAGGAGGAGAACCATGATGGAAGATTTCCGGAAATACCGAAAAACGGCCCAAGAACTCTACATGAAGCAGAAAAACGAACGTCTAGAACTGAGAGGAGGTAACAAAGGTTCTGAGGGTGTCCAGAAGTGGAGAGGGCTCCCCAGCCCACGCACGGGTGGTGCGGCTCCTTAGTGCAGTGCCTCTCTCCTACGCCAGGCTGTGGCTGTAGCTTCCGCAGCTACCAGTGAGCATCCATGATCCAAGAGTCAGCACACTTTGTCCTCTCAGGGGTGGACACTGACGAGCTGGACAGCAATGTGGATGACTGGGAGGAGGAGACCATCGAGTTCTTTGTTACTGAGGAGGTGATTCCTCTTGGGAACCAGGAGTGACCTGAGCACTGTGTGGTAAGACTATCCTTGCTGGTTTTTTGCCCGTGTTAGAAAATGCTCTGAAGGTGGAGTGGGCCTCAGGGTCAGCCAGGACCTCTGTGTGTGGAGTGTGAAGAGCAAATTCAGAGCTTCTCAGGTATCTGACACAGATACCTGGCCAGTTAGGAGAAGATGTCATCAAACACCTTGGATTATGAATGAGGTTGATGGGAAGAGGCAGGAGTCCAGCCTGACCATCTCTGGAGGGCTTTGCTAGTGGACAGCCTCAGGGTACCCACAGGAAGAAGAGTTGGGCACATCATCTGTGACTCCCTGTGCTGGTCACTATCAGTTGGGCACATCATCTATGACTCCCTGTGCTGGTCACTATCAGTTCTGAGGTAGAACTGCTTAGTGGCTGTCTCTCTTGTCCTCACTTCATGGCTGTCTAGGGACAGGAGTACTAAGCCACACAATGACTTTGTGCTCGGGTGCTATGTGGCTGACTACAGTGGGCCATGGATTTAAAATGTCTGCACTCGGCTACCAAGGTGCCTGCTCAGTGGGGTGGGCAGCGGCACCTCCTGTGGTTCACCTGTTCCTTTGTTGCAGCATCACCACATCATGCCCTGAAGCGGAGGCCACCCTTTTGCAGAGCGCCTGCACAACTCTGAATCTGCACCCGTGCTTTCTCTCCCTCTGGGCTGTGAATGCACCTGGGATTCTTCCATCCTGACACTTTTTTGTGCCTTTAAACCCCTGGTGTGCACAGTGGGGAGGTTTCGAGGCACTGCTTTGGTTTTTCTCATCTGGGTTTTGTCAACTACCAGCGTTCGCCGAGCAGACTCGCTGCGGTGCTCCTATCGCCTCCTCTCCTGCTGCGGTGGTATTCCAGGGGTTCCACCTGCAGCTGAGCTGGGTTTTAGTTCAAGGACTCACTGTTCTCTCTGTGGGCCAGTGTTGGGTGCATCCTAGAGACTGGCAAGGGGACAGCACACTGCCTGTCTCCCACCGAGCTCAGAGGTGCCATGGACCCCGCGGTGCAGGTGTGGCAGGTTCTCTCAGCAGGTTGAATGTGGAAATAAAGCAACCCTGTATGAAAAAGCTGTCTTTTCTCCTCTTTGCATATAGGTAAGCGCCTTGACTCTGGTGCCTCTGTTCCCTTCTCCCAGTGTGAAGGTCTGCAGCCAGGCCTGGTGCCCACAGGGGAGCTGGCAGTCAGTCACTCCACATATACACTTGGCTTGCAGGGAGCCTGGTGGCCAGCTTGGAGAACCCAGCCTCCTTCCCACTGTAATGCCTTTCCAGCCATGAGTTGGTCCAGTGGGTCCAAAAGAGTTTCTTCATTTCTATGAAAAAAACAAAAATGCATGTCATTTCTTGAGAACACTTTAGGCTTTCTGGAGTTAGACAAGTTAGAAAGTTTGTATTGAGTGCATCAGTTCAGCCACTGTGATGTCCTCAGAATATTTACTTTTACTGTTGAGAAGGGAGTGAACAAATCCTGTGGTTTCAGTCATTTTCTCTGCAGTGTCTTGCCACCCACCCGTGCCTTGTGATATTGCGGTCTCTCCCACTTCCTTCCCTGTATCTCACGGAGCCTGAAGTTGTGCTAAAGTAGCAGGACACATGGGAAGGACTTTCCAGGACCCACAGCTGTGCGATACCTGCAAACCTAAGGCATGCTTGAGATGGGATAGGCTGATCTACATGGCAGGGACAGAGGCCAAGTGCTGCCCCTGAGACATTCATTTGGCCCCGGAGAGGTTGCTGCCTGGTCCCAAGCGCATCTGGCCTGTCATGGAGGCTCCAGGGTGACTGAATGGGCTTCCCTGGGGCATGTACCTCCCTTCTCGTGAGCCTTCCTCTCCCTCTGGCTTCTCTAGATTCTGTCACTGTTGCAGTCCTGCCATGTCTTGCCCCATGCCCCTCGGCACCCATTTTTATAGTCTTCCTATTCACTCTCAGTGCTTTAAACTCCAGAATGCTCTTTTCTAATTTTATGGCAATGAGAAGGCACACTGTTCTATCCTAACAGGTTTCTAACAACTTTAAACATTTTTTTCACTGTTTTATTTTGTAATTGTTTTACATGGTTTGTAAATAAAAGAATTTCTGAAACACTGGTGCTGGCTCTTCTGAAGTAGGGATGGAGCTCCCAGGGTGACAGTTTTTAGGGGAAGTAACTGACTCATCCCAGAGCCAGAAGAGGGGGTGTCCCCGCTGCTTATGGGCTGTTGGGTGGGCCTGGGCTCTCTGAAGCCTTGTTTTGGTCCTGTCTCCATGAAATAGAGGTGGTCATAAGAGTGCCTTGTTAGCTGGGCACTGTGGCGCAAGCCTGTAATCCCAGCACTTTGGGAAGCTGAGACAGGAGAATCACAAGTTCAAAGCCAGCCTCAGCAATGGCGGGGCGCTAAGCAACTCAGTGAGACCCTGACTAAATAAAACACAAAATAGGTCCAGGGCTGTGACTCAGTGGTCAGGTGCCGTGGAGTTCAATCCCTGGTGCTAAAAAGAAAAGGACTGCCTTGTTCTGTGGATCAGGGCGGAGCTTTCACTCCTAACAGAAGAGGGTTGGGGGACTTAGCTTTTAAAGGGTTGATCTCCTTCCTTCAC
The DNA here is from genome assembly GCA_028644305.1 of Xerus rutilus. Classification (NCBI taxonomy): domain Eukaryota; kingdom Metazoa; phylum Chordata; class Mammalia; order Rodentia; family Sciuridae; genus Xerus; species Xerus rutilus. The sequence goes on along the minus strand of CM053415.1, from coordinate 12,502,015 downwards.
CTCGTTGATGGGGCAAGGGTATCCGGATACCAAGAAAAGAGTAAAAGGATCAAATGTGAACTCTGCCCTTGCGCAAACCACCCAGTGGTTTTCCAAAGGTAGCACAGTGGTTCATGGAGGAGGCAGAGGGCCTAAGAGCTCATGGTGAGCTTGAGGGATTGATTAGTTGGGGCTCAGCCTCTGCTGACTGTCCAGCTCTAGTTAAAATCCTGAAAGTGGGCTCAGACTTGGGCTTCACAGACTGGCTTTGTGTGACTTACAGCATACAAGAGCACTGTCCTGGGGCTGGGTTTGTGGCTCAGTGGTAGAGCGCTCACCTAACAAATGTGAGACACTAGGTTCAGTCCTCAGCACCATATAAAAATAAAGCTATTGTGTCCACCTACAACTATAAATTTAAAAAAATAATTTAAAAAAAGCACTGTCTTGTTTGCAGCACCTGCCCTGACTTTGGGCTGAGCCATCCTACAACCCAGCTACCTGCATGGCCTGACAGGTGTAGTCTGCTTCACTGGATAGGTTCACAGGCAGTGCCTTCCCCAGGGATTGCAGTGGAAAAGTTGAGTACCATGTAAGCAGTGAATACAACTTGAGCAGCCTCTCATCAGGCCATGGATGTGCAAACTGGGAGAAGGGAGAAACTGCATCCCGATACATCAGAAACTTGAAAGTCATGTGGAAAAGGGCATTTACAGTTCTGGTTATTTCCTTTAGCTGTTTGTCCCCTTCAGTGGGAAAGCCCCAAGACGACCATGTTCTGCTGTATGGAGGCAGCCCCTGAGCGTGGCTCCTGGGCTCAAGGTGGGAGAGGGGAACCCCACCCTACAAAGAGCAGCTACAGCCCCTCTGTCAGGCTCACCATAGACCACTGAGACATGGGAGTTGCTGTGGTATTAGGTGATGCAAATAGGAAGCTTGTGTTAGCTTCCAGTTACCGTCTCCTGTGCTCCTGTCCTCGTCTTGGGGAGGTTTGTAAGCATCACCCCTGGGACCCAGCTGATGTCATGGGGCAGGGCGGGGCTGAGCTTAGATTGCGCTTGCCTCTGCTGCTGCCAGGATAGCAGCCAGACCCTTTTCTGCAGCATGCCTTCCCACCAGGTCGCTGGCCTTTCCCCAGCCCGGGGTAGCCCAACCTTGAGGGAGATGGAGCCCAAGGACCAGCAGCTCATGGTAAGCACCCCTCTGTCAGCCCTTGTGTCCCCTGACCTCCCAGTTCTCACTTCCCTTACACTCTGAACCCACTACCCTGGGTCGATCTCTAACAGCCATCCCATGTCCAGGGCCCCACCTCTGCTCCCGTTTCCTTCCCAGGGACCTAGTGACTCCATGCCCTCCTAACCCTGTCTCTAGACTCTTCACTCCCTGCCCTGTGACCCTCCCTCCCCAGGGAACTTGAGGCCTAAAGTAGGCCCCAGATGAGGGCAGGAATGTGCTCCTCAACCCCTAGCTAGGCCCCATCCAGACCCACCTGTTGGGTGACTGGACCTCAGCCCTTCTGACTTTGGAGGAGCTAAGGCCAGGAATTGGCCCCAAGTGTGGGCTGGTTAAAGAGAGACCAGCAAGACTGTCCACAGTTTAACCAGGAGCAGTGGCACACGCCTGTAATCCCAGCACTTTAGGAGACTGAGACAAGAATCGCAAGTTCAAAGCCTGCCTCAGCAACGATGAGGCACTAAGCAACTCAGACACCATAACCATGTATTTGAGGTTACAAATACATGGTTAACCTCTACATAAAACACAAGATAGGGCTGGGGATGTGGCTCGGTGGTCAAGTACCCCTGAGTTCAATCCCCGGTACCAAAAATAAAAAAGATTGGCCACAGTTCATATATAGTTCAATCCCAGCCATCTTCTATGCCCTACCCGCTTAGAAAAGGACCCCAGAGAATATAGACATGCAGGGACCATGGGTTTCCTTTTGGAAGTAGGTTCTTCTGAGTGCTCACTGTTGGCCTGAAGGGCTGGACTTTGTGTGCCTCCTTCCTAGGGTGGTTCTTTCCGCAGCTGTGTGGCCTTAGATAAGTACTTCAGTATCTTCCATCTATTCCACGGGGGCAGAGAGCACCATAACCATGTATTTCTCAAAGGGTTGCCTCAAGGCATAAACAATTTCATGCCAGTGTTAAGTTAGGTCAGGGGCTAGGATGTGGCTCAGTAGTGAAGCCCTTGCTTAGCTTGCATGAGGCCCTGGGTTCTATCACCAGCATCACAAAAAACAAAACAGGAGAGAAAAGGACAGATCCTGAAGAGCTCACCCTGCTTCACTGAGTGTGTGTGGGGAGATCACAGGAGAACGGGAGGGACTTTGGGCTAGGGGGTCTTGCTGTTTGAGGAAGAGGGAGCAACCTCAAAGGGCCCCCTGTGAATGTGCTGCTCCTCTCCTACCCACAGGTGGCGCTTCGAATCCGTCCACTCAGTGCAGCAGAGTTGGAGGAAGGAGCCACCATCATTGCCCACAAAGTGGGGGACCAGGTGAGGTTGGGAGGCACAGAGGACAAGTCCAGGGTAGCTGTGAAGCTCACCCAGCCATGCACATTGACCTGTGTCACTCATTCTCTGACTCGATTAATGCTTATATAGTGGCTTCCACCAAGGGTCAAGTGGAGGCTGACAAGGGCCCCACCAAGTTTGATTTTATTAATACTGTGTATAATGTTGGGGAGTTTGTCAGAGCTGCTGTGGTGAAGAAAGACCTCTGGTGAGACAATGGAGCAGGGCCTGGAAGCAGGAGAAACTGGGCAGAGTGGGCAGCAGGCTGGAGCCCTGAAGCAGCCTATTTGAGAAGCAGCCAGAGTGAGTAGAAGAGACTGGGAAAGCAGTTTTGGTAGGCCCAGGCCTAGATCTGCTGTCAGAGTCCCAAGAGATTCTTCTTCACAGCCGGCTCACTGCCATTGCTAGGGACTTCTCCTTAGAGACAGGCTCAGAGCCAAGCTACCCACACAGTTAGCAAAGCTTCTGCCCTTGATTGCCACCTACAAGAACAAATGTCAAATTTGGGGTATGTCATTATCAGGTGGGTGGGTTTTTTCATTTGTCATCAGGAAAGTGTCTTCCATGAGGAATGAAATGTGGCTCTGGGGAGGTTGTTTATGCTTAAGCTCGAAGGACTCAGGATCTTGGTGGTGGGCAGTCCCTGTTGACAGCTGTCCCCTGGGGTGGGGGACCCAATCCTGATTTGGCAGGTCAGGAAGAAGACAAGTGGACAGAAATCTGGGGGGTGGATGGCTAGCAAAGAGGTCGGGGTGAGTCAGAATTGAAGTTGTGGAAAACTAAGCTAAAAACACAAGACGGCTGTCACATTGAGGGGGCAAAAAGTTTTGCAGGAGAGGGTGTGGACCTGCTACGAAGGATGTGTCTGAATGTGGGACACTCGGCGTCACCTACCGAAACTCATGAGGTAACAGCATGGTGCTGGTAGTGGTGCAACTGTCACCTGATAGCAGCAAGTCAGGAAGCGGTGGAGAACAGAGATGCCACCCCCAGCATACCGTGCGTAGATGTGGTGGTGCAGACCCAAGCTCAGTGGGAAGAGTGGACAAGTCGGGTGCAGGGCCTGCACTTCACCCAGGCCATAGCATCTCGCTCTGCACTGTAGATGGTTCACTCTGAAAACCCAGTTCAAATTGCATACAGTTCACCATTTTAAAGTACACCATCCAGTAGTGTTTAATCCATACTCAAGACTATATTACCAGCATCTCTATCCAGTGACAGAATGTTTTCCTCACCCCCAAAGGAGGCACAACTCCTTTTCCCCTCTTCCTGCTCCTGAAAGCCACCAATCTGCTTTCTGTCTCTATGAATGCTGAACATTTGGTTTAAATGGACTCTTGGTGTATGTTGCCCATTGCTTCTCCCATCTAGCCTGAGGTGTGTGAGGTTCATCTATATTGCAACATGTTTATATTTTCTTTTTGTGTGTGTGTGCTGGAGATTGAAAACAGGACCTTGTGCATGTGAGGCAAGCACTCTACCAACTGAGCTATATCCCCAGCCCTTTGTATTTTATTTTAACTTTTTTTTTTGTACCAGGAATTGAACCTAGGGGTGCTTAATCACTGAGCCACATCCACAGCCCTTTTTATTTTTATTTTTTTAAAAAAATTTTATTGGGGCTGGGATTGTGGCTCAGTGGTAGAGCACTTGCCTCGCATGCGTGATCCTCATGCGATCATGGGTTCAATCCTCAGCACCACATAATAAATAAATAAAGATATTGTGTCCATCTACAACTAAAAAAATATTTACAAAAAAATTTTTTTATTTTTTAATTTTGGTACTGGGGGTTGAACTCAGAGTACTCAACCACTGAGTCACATCCCCAGCCCTATTTTGTGTTTTATTTAGAGACAGGGTCTCACTCAGTTGCTTAGTGCCTTGCCGTTGTTGAGGCTGGCTTTGAACTCGTGATCCTCCTGTCTTAACCTCCCAAAGTGCTGGGATTATAAGCATGCACCACCACAACCAGTTTCAGTAATGTTCTTTATAATAAAAGAAAAATATTTTTCTGGTCCAAGAGCCATGCAGCTAATATATATATTTTTAAAGTTAACAGGATTCTCAGTTACTCTTTTTTTTTTTTACCTTTATTTTATTTATTTGTTTTTATATGGTGCTAAGGATCATACCCAGTGCCTCACATGTGCCAGGCAAGTGCTCTACCATTGAACCACAACTCCAGCTAATATTTTTGAATACCCAGGATGCAGTGATCTCCCATTGTCACCCCTCATAGCCCTTAACAGGTGGGTTCTGTGGTCTTAGTCATTTTATAGCAGAGGAAACAGGCCGGGAAAGTTCAGGCAAAGGATCCAAGGCTTCCTTGCTAGTAAGAGACAGGAATCCAGGCTGCAGGGCTCCGGAGCCCACTTCTGTGGTTCCCAGCACTACTGCTCCCCTTCCTAGCTCTGCTGGATTAGGAACCCCAACAGAGACCCATCTGGTTCCTCTTGTGACACAAGCCTAGCATGCAGTGGGTGCACATGGTGCTCTCCCTGCAATGTACTGTCCTAGACCCTCTCCATCCTTGGAAGGAGAAGGAAGGCATAGGAAAGAATTGGCTTATGTCATGGAACAAATACTGGCCAGAAGCCAAGAGCAGCCCTGGGGACCTGGACCCAGCCCTGTCACCAAATCCCCAAGGCCCTTGTCTCCCAGGACCTCTATTTCCAAATCTGTGAACGGGTGGAAGGGTTGGGCTGTGGTCAGATGGTGTGGTCCAGCAGTGTTTCCCAACTCCATGGTTCTCTCAGATCTTCACCAGCCAGGACGTGTTTGGCTTCTAATTGTCCATCTCCCTCACCTCCCAATTCCCTGGGAAAGGCTCCTTTGAACCTCTCTGTCCCCAGAGAGCCTAATACACTTTGTTTCTTAATTATGTATTTATGTGAGGTTGGAGACACTGGGTGGGGGTTGGGGGGGACCAGGCTCTCAGAAACAAAGCATGTGGATGGAGGGCTTGGATGGTTCTTTTTTTCTCTCCTTTCTCTGGCTTCCCCTTTCACCCCTGGCCCCAGCCAGAGGCAAGAGTTGGGAAGGAGTGAAAATACTCAAAGCCTGTGGGGTGACTATAGTGTGAGGTGGCCAGCCCAGCACCCTACATTTTACAAAATCCTTCATCCCTTTTTGTCCCCTTTGTTCATGGAAGGGATGGTCACACAGGCCTTGGTCCAGGGTGTGCACTGCTGATGCCGGCCTGTTGTGCTGAGCTGGACTGTACCAAGCGTGGCTGGGTTGCCCTCCTCAGGATGCAGTTTGTCTGAGGGACGTTTATAGGATGAATATGAATGTGGCTGCAGAACTCAGCACACCTGGTTTGCTGACAGTCATGCTTCAGTGGCTCAATAGCAAGAGACATCACCCCATCAGAAAGTGAGTGGTGCCAGGGTGGGGAGTGGCTCCTCTCAGCACCACCAACTTGAGTGCAAAAGACTTCAGCCCTTCTTGAATCCAGACCTCATCCCTGGATGTGGTCCAGGGTGGGTTCCTGAGCTGGAGCCCTTTGGTGTTCTGACCAGCCCTCCTGTGCCCCCTCTCTCATTGCTGCCAGGTGGTAGTGCTTATGGACCCCAATGAGGACCCTGAGGACCCTCTGCGAGCACACCGGTCACGGGAGCGCACCTTCATTTTTGACACTGTTTTTGACCAGCAAGCATCACAGGTGCCTACCCATCTTCCTTCCCCCTGTTCACATTGGGCTGCAGTGCCCTTTGGGAGGGACTGGTGGCTAGGCCATCTCATCCATCTACTCTGGTCTCCCTGAGGAACAAGGAGGGTGTGGGCAAAATACCCACCTCAGGGTTCAGGAGTAGGAGGCCCTTCCATGGACATAGGGGCCACCAGGTGCTGGTACTGCAAGGGGGCTTCTCTTCAGTTCATTCACTCACTCCTTCATTCCACAAGATGGGGCCCTATCCTGCCCCAGATTAAGACACATTCCCTGCCCCACATGGCACACATCCCAGCAGAGGAGGCAAGTGAGAGCAAGGGGAGAGTAAGCTTGTTTGTGACATCTGCTGCAACAGGCCAGGCAGGGGTGGGCAGTGAGGGCCTTTCGGAGGAGAGACATTTATGCTAAGACCTGCAGGAGGAATGAGCCAGCATGAGAACAGAAGAGGGAGGGGTCTGGGTGGAAGCTCCGTCATACCCATTTCACAGGTCGGGTGTTTGAAGCTCTGCAAAGCCACATAGCGAGGCCCAGAGCTGGGCATTTTGTTCTGGTGCAAAGACCCACTCCCTCAACCTTCACATCACTGCCGCCAGTTAAGGACAAAATGCTGTTCAATGTGTCATCTGCCCCTTACTTCTACATTCTACAGGGAGCCAGGGCTCAGGGTATGACAGTGAAAGCCAGTCCTGAAGGCTGGTCACCTTCTGGGGGACAGGAATTAGACTCAACACCTCAGTAGAGAAGTGGTGGAGCTTGTGGCCATCTTCAGCCTACCACTCGTTCTCTCTTGCACGGTCTGCCCACTGAACCCCAGAGGCCAGGTTCCCGTGGATGGCATCTCAGCAAGGATTGCAGAGCACACCAGAAGGGCCTGCTGTAAACACACTGGTCCCCTACTGGCACTAGGAATGTCCCCCACAATTCAGGACTTAGTGGGAAACAGCACAGCCCCCATGGCTGTCTGAGCGGGCTTCACGGCATCGAGGGTAGAAGGAATTGCTCACTGACAGGCATTGAGTGGCTGCTCTGTGCCATGCCTGTGCTCCAGGCCCCAGTAAACCTCATTTTACAAACCTCACAGCAACCCCGTGACACATATAGGAACACACCCTCATTCTGCACATGAGGAAACAGGTCTCTGGAGGTCAGCCACATGCCTGAGGTCACACAGAGTGCTGCACACCCCAGATTCAGATTGTATGTTCAAAGCTAGAAGGAGGCACTGCCAACCTTGGGGTCTCCCAGCCCAGGCTCAGGGGAGCTGTGACCAGTCATTGCTATGCGCAGTCATGAGTAGAGAGCAAGATCCAGAGTGAGCACCCAGGAGATGCAGCAGGAGGGGTGTCTGATGTTTCATCAGGCCAGCGGACTTGCACGACGCATGCCAGCCCTGGAGTGTCTCTCCTTGGAGTCCCCTGTGGACAGAGGTTCACCAACTACGCAGTCCTGTCGCTTGGCACTGCTGCCTTGTATCACATTCCACCTCCCCACTGTCCCAGCTTAGACTCGTGAAGATGGATCAAATACTCTTTATGTACTTCCAAGTCCTGTCGCTCCTTCTAGTCCTTTGTGCTCTTTTCTGCTTCTCTCAATCCTCTCAGAAGCCCTGGGGAAGTCTCACGTGTTTGGTAGCTAGCATGCATTAGGCTTCCTGGTAGCAGCTCCCTGCTCCCTTCTCATTTACGTCTCATTCAAAACCAGCCTGTGGTCACCACTGTCTCACATCACGAGCTTGGCATGGTGGAGGCAGTGGCCCAAAGCTATCCAGCAACAGGGCTGGGGTTAGTATCCAGGCATTTCCAACACCAGGCTTCTCTCTAGCCTCTCTCCTGTGTGTTCCTGTGCATGTCCAGAGGGAGCAGACATTTGTAGATTCTGTCCTCACCAAGCAGTCAGATCTTCAGACTTGGGCTGGGCTGTCCTTTGACTGTTCTTCTGTCTGCAGGAAGATGTCTACTGTGCCACCATCCAGCATTTAGTGGAAGGCGTCATTTCTGGATACAACGCAACAGTGTTTGCCTATGGCCCCTCAGGTACCAACCAGGGCTGGTGGCAGTGGGCCCTCCTAACAGCATCAGGCCCCTGTGTGTGGGTACCCTGCAGCCTTTCAGCAGCTCTGGGGGTAGGTAGAATATTCTTTTTCTATAGTTGAGCTGCAGCTTAGGGGGATTTGGGGAACTTCCTAAAGGTTATGCAGTCATCAGGGGTGATTCTGGAATTCCACCCAAGCCTATGCTTTGCTTCCCAAAAGAACCCATAGACTTCTCTGAAACTACAAGTTGGGCTCAACAAGCATTTGTAAAGCTAAGTTACCTCTTATCTCTAAAAACTAGAAGCATAGAGGATTAGGGCTGGGCCCGTCCAGCCCTAACCAGCCCTAATCCTACCACTGTTTAGACAGGGAGACAGGCCCTAAGAAGCACCTTGGCCAAAGTCATATTGTGTGCACCTGTTCCATTCATTCATTCAATATGCATAGCCAGCCCTAGTATGTGTCAGGCTTTGGAAGGAGAAGAGCAATCTGTTTTTCACATTTATGAGCAGAGATGAGGGGGACAATGAAGCATCTCTGATAGCGAGGCACCTCCTTACATAATGCAATGGGTTTTTTTTTTGTTGTTTGTTTGTTTGTTTTTGGTGCCAGGGATTGAACTCAGGGGCACTCGACCACTGAGCCACATCCCCAGCCCTATTTTGTGTTTTATGTAGAGACAGGGTCTCACTGAGTTGCTTAGTCCCTCGCCATTGCTGAGGCTGGCTTTGAACTCCCAATTCTCCTGTCTCAGCCTCCCTAAGTGCTGGGATTACAGGTGTGCGCCACCATGCCCGGCTCATAATGCAATGTTAATTCTCTTATTATAAAACAACATGTCTGGGCTGGAGTTGTGGCTCAGTGGTAGAGCGCTTGCCTAGCATGGATAAGGCACTGGGTTCAATTCTCAGCCCTGCATATAAATTAAAAAAAAAAAAATAAAGGTCCATTAACAACTAAACAAAATTTTTTTAAAAACATGTCTGGGCCCACTTCAGGAGTTCCCACCCCTTTTCAGGTGCAGGGAAGACCCATACCATGCTGGGCATGGACGCGGAGCCTGGCATCTACCTGCAGACCCTCACTGACCTCTTTCAGGCCATCGAGAAGACTCGGGACAACATGGACTATAGAGTGTCTATATCTTATCTTGAGGTGGGCCTGCCCACCTGTCTCCATTACCCTGTCTGCAAAATGGACATAATGACACCAGAATAAACACAGTTGCATGTGTGAAGTCCCCAGTTGTGCACATTGCCCCAAATGCTGGCCGGTCTATGGAAAGCCTTGGCCCTTGGGGTTGAGGTTCTTTGGCAGTTCAAGCCTCCATGGTGTTTAAATCCTTGTAGTTCTTTGCACCAAAGCTACTTTGTTGCAACCTTTCTGTTCCCCCAGATTTATAATGAAGTGATCCGGGACCTTCTGAACCCATCCTCAGGGTTTCTGGATTTGAGGGAAGATTCTAGGGGCAGCATCCAGATTGCAGGCATCACAGAGGTATCCACCTCAAATGCCCAAGAGGTGAGAACTACTGCAGCCACACACCAGAGCTCACCATCCTCTCTTGGCAAACATCTGCCCCCTGCAGGTGCTCAGGGCAGACATTACTTTCCTTGGCCTCTGGTGCAGACCTGGGTCCTTCTCAACACAGTGCCCCAGCAATCACAGCATCAGAGCTGGCTCAGGTCTAAATCCACTTGCCATTCTGACCCTATAATGATGGCTCCCTTAATGAAGGCAGGCTACAAGTACTTCTGTAGCCCCAAACTCTACCCCCCACCCCGTGTCTGTGCTGGCCCACCCTGGGCACCACGATCAGGGTGCTCAGCTGAGGTTACTGGCTTGAGTTCTGCAGCACAGCAGATGGGTTTTTCAGCACACCTGCCAACTCCAGCAAATCTGTGCTGTTGCCTGGAGTTCCATGCTACAAAGTGTTCTGGAGCTGTGCTGGACTGTGAAGAAGGGATAGGTAGTCCATTGGCAAGATCTGCCATGGGATAGAGGACAGGATGGGCAGTGCCAGTGCTAGGATTCTGCCATCTCCCATTAACTAGTTGACTAGAAATTGCTCCCACCTGGTGAGGTGCTGCCTTCCTGCTGTAAGCATCCTGGCCCTGGCACCATCCTCTTTCTCTTTCCTGGGTGTTTCTAGAATGATGTGTGGCCATGCAGACAGTCCTTGACTGCCTGCCTGCTTCTATCCTCAGATCATGCAGCTCCTCACCAGAGGAAACCGGCAGCGCACGCAGGAGCCCACAGCCACCAACAAGACGTCATCTCGCTCCCATGCTGTGTTGCAGGTCACTGTGCACCAGCAGAGCCGAGGCGCAGACCTGGCAGAGGAAGCACGCCTTGGGAAGCTCTTCATGGTGGACCTGGCAGGCTCGGAAAGAGCATGCCAGGTCCATGCCTCCCCTTCAAATGTCATTGTGATCACTTGGTGTCTGTCCCCTTCCAGTCTGAGTGGGACCTTGTCTGTCCTTGCCTAGCTATGTCTCCAGCACCCAGTGCATCTTTCTGATGGAGAAGAAGCTCATGCTAAGTGTTGAGAGAAATAAGCCTAGAGTCACGGGGGCTTCCCTTGCAGTGGGCTCTTCGTGGGCATGAGCCACACATGTGCTTGCCCTTGGAGAACTTGGTGCTCTCAGGAGTCGCTTGTAGGCAATTTCATCCAGGGAGGCAGATCTTTGAGAGTCAGGGTCCTCACAGAGGCTGTGGGAGCCAGAGGTGATGGGATCTCAGGGCTGAGCCTAAAAAGATCCTGAGGAGCGGGATGAAGTGCAAGGAAGAGCATTTCAGCAGAGGGAGCAGTGTGAACAGAGAGGCTGTGAGCAGGGCAGTGCACACCTGGTGTACTGGCCACAGGGCACCAGAGCTCTAGGCACTGCAGGGCACCAGCCCGCCGCTCCTCCCCAAGTCCCTGGCGCCTTTGTCCTTGCTCCTCCTGTCTGAAGGAGGATAGTAGGCTCCCTAGCTGCTGCCCAGTGGCCTGAGCATTGCTTGAGGGCAGGGACTAGCCTAGGGCTAGGCCAGAGAAAGAGCTGATGGAGCCGTATGGGACATTGCCATCGGCAAGCAACACTCCACGTCCCTCTAATTCACCAGGTACTTAAGGCTCATAGTCCATGTGCCCCTTTTGGTGGGACCGAGGTGGGCAGCATCATGCCTATACCATAATGTGGAGCTGTGGCTCAAGTCAGTGTGACCTGGACATGCACAAAGATGATAAGAAGTGACTCAAGCTTTGACCCTGGGAGAGTCTGCCCGAGCCACACCTCTCTTGCTTTGGCGCTTCCTTGCTCACTTTGGTTTGTACTGTATGCTCTGGGATTAGGATGGCGACCTACTCACTCTCCTACTCTAGCCCTGCCCTGGGTCCCCAAGTTGCTGAAGCAAAGCAGGGCCTGGCCCTGTCAGACCATTTTAAAATGTACCAACAGAAATTGTAAGGCACAGTGGGGCCAGCAGATCAAGAAATGACTGCCTGTCCAAGCTTGTCACAGTTCCCAAGTACAGCAGACACAGAACACTGTGCAGGCCCACACAGGGAAGCACTGTGTGTCTGGGAGGTGGGGGGGCGGACTGTGGTGGAGACTTTGATGTGGTTCCCCAGGAAGGAACAGGTGAATACAACCAGGATAGTCAGGCAGAGGGTTGGCCAGTTTGAACAATGCCAGGGTGCTCTGGGGCCTGGGAGCTGTCCCTAGTTATCTGCACCTGCCCCTGGGATGACTAGGGTAGGGGGATGGTGGCCCAGAGAATGAGAACCCACAGTGGAGGTGATTGGGGTGTGAGCTATGAATTGGTGGGTTTACAAGTGAAAGACGAACTCTCAGGTGTGTAGTTTACTGGCTCAAGGAACTGGCTAAGCCTGGAAGGGCGGTCCCTCGAGGGTCAACAAGGCCCCAGATGTTGAAGCATCAGAATGCAGAATAGAAGACATGGTCAGTACAGACAGATCACACACAGTGCTGAATGTAACAGAGGAGACAGCCCTGAGCCATGGCCAGGAGCTGTGTCCTCAGAAGGCAAAGTGGAGACCAGACAGGCCTCTCCAGAGTGTGGCTCTGGGAGAGGGTACCAGATAGAGGATCAATGGCCTGGGTCCTTGCCCTCACTTTCTCTAAATTAGTATGGCCTTTGGGCTTGCCACTGTCCCTCTGGCCTCTGTGTTTTAGCTGTTTACTCAACGGCCTAGGTGAACCGTCTCTGGAGTCTGCTCTGCTCTTACACAGAAAACCACTCACATAAGAGAGCATGAATGTCTGAGAAAGGCCTTGGCCCTGCACAGACATGTGACACAGCGGCTGCCCCTGGCTCTAGGCCACACTGGCAGCCCAAGTCCTACCCTGCAGTGGCTTCTGCTTGGTGAGAGCAGCAGCTGTGTTTGCTGCTCTCTTGTGTGCCTGCTCTATGCGGCCTTTCACACCCCGTCCTGTGAAATCATTACCATCACTGTTCCTTTGAGCAAACAGGGACACAGACCAGGAGATTTGTCTGCAGTAAGTAGTTTCAGCCATTCTCAAACCATGCTCCCAGTTGACTTCAAAATCTTGCCCTTAAAAAGAAAGCAACAGAGCCAGGCATGGTGGCACACACCTGTAATCCAAGCAGCTCAGGAGGCTGAGATGGGAGGATGGAGAGTTCAAAGCCAGCCTCAGCAACAGCGAGGCACTAAGCAACTCAATGAGACCCTGTCTCTAAATAAATACAAAATAGGGCTCAATGGTTGAGTGGCCCGGAGTTCAATTACCAGTACCCTCCCAAAAAAGAAAGCAATAATTTTTTTTCTGATTTCAAACATAAAGTGCAGGAAAATTAGAAAATATGGATAGGCAACAAGAGGAAAATAAAAACCCCTCCCTGCAGTAACTGCACTTCGGCATCACTTTCTTGAGGCAGTTTGGAATTAAGAGTGCGTGTGTACTGGGCTATTGCGTGTGTGTTTATTTGATATGCTGCTGTGTCTAGGGGTCTGCAGATGTCTGGGCTTTGGGGACACATGGCCAACAAGTGGCAGGAGGTACCTTTGTGGAGCTTGTGTTCTGTGGAATAGCAGGTAAAACACTGAACACACAAAAAGTGAATCGTTTTCAAGAGAGTTAATGATTTGGAAAAAACAAAGAGGATGGCATTGGAAAGCATGAAAGGCTGGGGCTGTGGTCTCCTCTCAGAGAGCCAGGTGGGAGCCCTCACAGGAGGGGGTCTGCAGGACCAGAGGAGCAGGTCTTCCCAGGCAAAACCCTCACTCCTATTTTTAATCTAAAGTGGGTTGCTCTGGATGGATGTCTGTTGTCCATGTTTACCTCACCCAACAATGAGCATTTTTGCATGTCAGTCACAGCCCAGCATCCCTGGGAATGGCTGTGTACCACCCACTGCAGGATACCATGGGTGTCTTCCAGCCCCAAGAGCTCTCAGAGAACAACCCCACCCAGCACCAGGGCAGGATGGGGCCATTCCACACCCCTGCCTCCAGGCCTTTGTCCCCTCCCTGGAGATGGAGAAGTGGAGGTGGAGAGTAGGAATGGGCCCAGAGCCACCTGCTCAGCCTGGACTCTCCCTGCACAGACCCAGAACCGGGGCAAAAGGATGAAGGAGGGCACACACATCAACCGCTCGCTGCTAGCGCTGGGCAACTGCATCAACGCACTCAGTGAGAAGGGCGGGAGTCGAGCGCAGTATGTGAACTTCCGGGATAGCAAACTCACGCGTCTGCTGAAGGTGGGTGCTCCTGGCTGGGTGGGTGGGGTGGACGTAGGCAGGGGACAGTGTCTCTCAGGAGTTAAGTCACCTGCCAGGAGTGATGCCCAGGCCTGAGTCTCAGGGTCCTTCTAGGAACCTCTGAAGGCAGAAGAATACCATGAAGCTACCCTAGTCACATGTCTCCCCACTGCTCCGCCCCCAGTAAAGTCCAGTTTTATTTGCATATCCGCAGTGACAAGGAGCTCACTGCTTCCCTGAGTCTGGTTGTCCCATCCCAGATGGCTCTGATGTGAGAAGATACCTCTTTTTATTGATCTGAATGCTGTCACCTTATTCTCCAGCAAGGCAGGGTACCAATAAGCAAAGAGGCAAAGTGGTAAATAAATGTCCCTATAAATTTCATCTCTTGGTCTAATCTGCTCTCATCAAAGCAGAAAACAGACGGAGTGGGCCTAGAATGGGTCCCACTTCATCCTGTAGTTACTAGTCCCTGGGCCTGAGCATCATTGGCCCTTTGCAGGGTTTGGTCCAGGTAGGTCTGGTGGTGGCTGGGGGAGGGCTGTTGCCCTGGGTAGGTGGGAGCCCCAGGTTCCCATCACCCCAACTCAGTGGTTTTCACCCAAGCAGGATGCCCTGGGAGGGAACAGCCGCACCGTGATGATTGCTCATATCAGCCCAGCTAGCACCAGCTTCGAGGAGTCACGGACCACACTGCTGTATGCCTACAGGGCGAAGAACATCAAGACGCGGGTAAGCATCCCTCGCTTGCTCACTCAGTCACTCCCTCTCTCTCTCACTTGCTCATTCATTTATTTTCTTTTTTATTGTTGTTGTTATTAGTTATACATGACAGTGGAATGTATTTTGACATGTTATATATACAATGGACTATAACTTCCCATTCCTCTGGTTGTGCATGATGAGTTACATCGGTCTTGTATGCATATGTGCACATTCATTCACTCTTGAACTCACTTGTCCATTTACTCACTGATTCACTCATTCACTCTCTTGTTCACTTATTCATTCGCTCATTTCCTCTCATGCACTCACCTACTCCTTTACACACTCACTCACTCATTACTTGCTCACCCACACATTCACTCACCCATTTGCTCACTCATTTGCTAACTCACTCATTGATTCACTTGCCTCTTCATTCCCACATTTTGCACTTATGCTCACCCCTGGGAGTAGCCGTCATGCACAGACCCTGCAGCTGGATAGCTTGGGCCTCTTTCTGCACTGTTGTCTGTGACTGGTGACCTCTGTGCCCACTTCCATTGTCTCTGAAGTGGGGAGATGAAATAACAGCCAACCCTTGTAGAGACTTTACATCTGTCAGCTTCCTGTGGCTGCAGCAATGAGTTACTACAAACTGGGTGACTTAAAATAGAGAATTATTCTCTCACGGGCCAGAGATGAAGGTGTGGACAGTTCCTTCTAAGCCCCTCTGAAGGCTCTAGGGAAGGATCTTCCTCTCTTCAGCTTCAGGAGGCTCCAGGAGTCCTGTGGCTCATGACTGCATCACCTCATCTCTGTCTCCATTTTCACAGGGCCTCCCTTCTTTTCTGTTTCTCCCTTTTCTCTCTTTCTCTTTTTGGTGGTACTGAAGATCAAAACTAGGGCCTCACACGTGCCAGGCAGGTGCTCTACCACTGAGCTACACCTCAAGCCCCCCTTTTTAAATATTTTTATTTTATTCATTTATTATTATTTTTTTATGTGGTGCTGAGGATTGAACCCAGTGACTCATGTATGCGAGGCAAGTGCTCTACCACTGAGCTACAATCCCAGCCCCACCTCAAGCCCTTTCTATTTCATTTTTTTAAAAATATTTTTTTAGTTGTCATGGACCTTTATTTATTTATATGCAGTGCTGAGAATCGAACCCAGTGCTTCATACATGCTAGGCAAGTGCTCTACCAGTAAATTACAACCCTAGCCTTTTATTTCATTTTGAGACAGGGTCTTGTTAAGCTGGCCTCAAACTTTCAATCGTCCTGCCTCAGCCTCGTGAGTAGCTATGATTATAGGTGTATACCACTGCACCTGTTTCTTTTCAAAGAACAATTGACAGTGGATTTAGGACACACCCTAACCCAGGATGTTCTCATTTTGAGGTCAATTATATCTGAAAGACCATTTTCCCTAATAAGTTCATACTCACAGGTTATAGGCTAGGGCATAGGCACCTCTTCCTATGTGCCAGGCATGGCTGTAAACTCTTCCTGTAGTTTAATTTATTCCATTCTCACAGAAGCCCTAGGAGGTGGATCCTATTTTTATCTCCATTTCACAGACTGGACAGCTGAAGCACAGGGAGGGATAAAGTGATTCTTCAAACTTCCACAGCTACCCCTGGGGGAGCCAGGTGGCCTGAGTCCAGGCTTATACCCTAAGTTGCTGTGCTCTGTTTACACTGCTGCACTTAGTCCAAATGATCCATCTCTTAAGGTGTATGAGAATCCAATGAGATAATGGGCATTAACTGCTTAATACAGTGGCTGGCACATAGTCGGTGGTCAACATGAGGTAGGAGTTGTTTTATTATTATTATTTGTTAACAAACGTGATAATTCCTTTCAAATTCTGAGATCTGAGCTAGGAATCAACAATTTAAAAAAAAAGATGTGTATGGGAGGGAGACGGGGAGGTTTCTGCTCTCACACAGCCCTGAACTTAGCAACAGGGAAGGAGGGAGGCAATATTCATCTTGAACTCACACTGTGGTCAGGGCTCTGTGTAAGAACCACATGCTGCAAAGGTAACAGGGAATACTGAATTAGAAGGACTTCAGCAAAGAGGGGGGTCAGGCGAGGTCTTTTGAGGTGACATGGTAGCTGAGCCCAAGAAATAAGCATTGTGACATACAGATAGAAGCTGTGGCTGAGTGGCAGCCACTAAGGTTAGGGTGCACATATCCTATGACCCAGCAGTTTCACCCTCCACATCAACCAGAGAGAAATGGCACCTCATCAAAATAAATAAATGAAAAGTAGCTGTAATCTGATGCCATTTTTCTATGCACCCACACCCACACCAGTGCAAACCCTGTACATCTCTAGATACATGAATGGGTACAAAGCTACCCAGGAGCAATGTGGAAAGGTCAAAATGAAAGCAATGGTTTAAATGAAAATGAAAGAGGGGTTTAAAAAACCTCTTGATATATTATTTGAACATTTTCTTATTATGGTAAAATACACATGAAATTACTATTTTTTTAATCATTTTAAGTGGACAGGCCCATGGCATTGAGCACATTCACATTGTTAAATAGTCATCACCAGCATTCATCTCAGAACTTCATCACAGAAACGGGAACCCTGCCCTCCCCAGCCAGGCTCCCACCGCTCTGCTTTCTGTCTCTGTGTATTTGACTGCTCTAGGGACCTCAGAGAAGTGGAATCCTACAGTATTTGTCCGTTTGAGACTGGCTTATTTCACTGAGCATAATGTCCTCAAGGCTCATGCATATGGTAGCATGTTCAGAATTTCCTTCCTTTCTAAGGCTGAAGAGTATTGCTTCGAAGTTTATAACATAAGCATGTTCATACATCATCTCCCAAGCAGTCTTGGCCAGTTCTGACCTAAGGCCACGTGTCCTTTCCTCTAGGTCAAGCGCAATCTGTTGAATGTCTCCTACCGTATCGCGCAGTACACGGATGTCATCTCTGACCTGCGCAGGGAAATCGAACACCTTAAAGCAAAAATTGAGAAGCAAGAGAAGAAGAAAAGTGAACCTGGTGTCCCAGATGTGCAAGGTAGTGTGAGTATAGGCCTCGTGCCTCCTGCAGGCCTCGATGGCTCTGTCCTCTCCCCATGGCTCTGTGGCCAGCATCTGTGACCCACAGACCCATTCCCTCTCCTAGCCCGAACATGTGCTGCCTGGTCCACTATGAGCACCTGCATTCAGAAACTGTTTCAATGACCCTGCTGTGGGCTTTTGTTCTCATTTAGACACAACCTGACTGGGAGCCCATAACCCCAGCTTCAGTTTCTGCACCTATAATATGTGGGGATTGGATTTTTTTCTGCTTCTCTCTAATTTTTCAGTTTTTTTCTTTCTTTGTCTAACTTTTCTTCTCTTTTTCTCTTCGTCCTCTAACCTTTTCATTTTTCCTTCCTTCCAAACCAGCTTTTTAGAAGATAACCTTTTTATTTTGGAGTAGTTCTTAGACTTACAAAAAAGTTGCATAGACAGTGTATTAAATTTCAAATTTCTCTGATGTTTGCTTCTGATGCTTTTTAAAATGTTATTGAGGTGGAATCACTTCAGATCAACCCTTTTAAGGTGAACAATCTAGTGGCTTTTAGTCTAGTCACAATTTTTTTTTTTTTTTTTTTGGTACCGAGGATTGAACTCAGGGGCACTCAACCACTGAGCCACATCCCCAGCCCTATTTTGTGTTTTATGTAGAGACAGGGTCTCACTGAGTTGCTTAGCGCCTCGCCATTGCTGAGGTTAGCTTTGAACTCGCGATTCTCCTGTCTCAGCCTCCCTAAGTGCTGGGATTACAGGCACGTGCCACTGTGCCCAGCTCATTCACAATTTTGTGCAGCCTCTACCTCCAAAGAGCACTTCCATCATCCCAGAGCAACACCCCATGCCAGTTTTTTCTGTTCTCTTTGCTCCATAAGTCAGTTTCATTAGTCTCCTCCTCAGTCTGTAAGCACATCATAGTTTGACATTAAGATGATAAAATTTGGGGCTGGGGTTGTGGCTTGGTGGTAAATCACTTGCCTAGCATGTGGGAGGCACTGGGTTTGATCCTCAGCACCACATAATAATAAATAAATAAAATAAAAGTATTGTGTCCACCTATAACTAAAAAAAAAAGTTAACAAAATTTGTTGGCAAATTAAGAACACTCGGGGCTGGGGCTATGGCTCAGCGGTTGAGTGCTTGCCTCGCATACGTGAGGCACTGAGTTCGATCCTCAGCACCACATAAAATAAAGATATTGTGTTCATCTACAACTAAAACAAAATATTTAAAAAAAAAATTAAGAACACTCAACAATATTTCTATCAAACTTGGGTTCAGTGGCATACTCCTGTAATTTCAACAACTTGGGATGCTGAGGCAGGAAGATTGCAAGTTTGAGGCCAACCTCACCAATTTAGTGAGGCTCTGAGCAAATTAGTGAGAGTCTGTCTCAAAATAAAAAATAAAAAATAAAAAAACTAGGGGCTGGGCTTGTAGCTCAGCAGTAGAGCTCTTGCCTCGCATGTGTGAGGGCCTGGGTTCGATCCTCAGCACCACATACAAAGCAATAAAAAATAAAGACATTATGTCCATGTACAGCTAAAAAAATATTGAAAAAAAAAAAAAAAAACTAGGGATGTAGCTCAGTGGTTGAGTGCTCCTGGATTAAATCCCCAGTCCAAAAAAAACAATACTTCTATTAAAGGCAAATCCAGTAGATGTAGATGTACACATACATGCATGTTCTTTTGCTCTGTTAAGAAGATAAGTTTTACCAAAATTTTTAAAGAACTTCTAAAATCAGCAAGAAAGTGTAAATGGCCCAATTTTTGAAAAATGAGCCAAGTACTAGCAATTCATAGAAGAATTCTTAGTGACAATAAACATATGAAAAGATTCTCAAATGCACTAGAAAGCAGAGATGCAAATTGGAAATAATTTTCACTTCTTTGACCAGTTAAAATTAAAATGTCAGAGCCAGGTGCAGTGGCACACGCCTATAATCCCAGCACTTAGGGAGGCTGAGACAGGAGAATCGTGAGTTCAAAATCAGCCTCATGAACGGTGAGGCACTAAGCAACTCAGTGAGATCCTGTCTCTACGTAAAACACAAAATAGGGCTGAGGATGTGGCTCAGTGGTTGAGTACCCCTGAGTTCAATTCTCAATACCAAAAAAAAAAAAAAAAATTAAAATGTCAGGTAACATGGGCTGGAGCTGGAGCTCAGTGGTAGAGTGCTTGCCTAGCATGTGTGAGGCATGGGGTGTGATCCTTAGCACCACCTAAAAATAAATAAATAAAATAAAAGTATCCATCTACAACAAAATATTTTTTTAAAAATTTCAGGTAACATGAAATGTTTTTTTTTTTAAATGGATAATATACAATAATGTAAAATCAAGTGTGGAAATGGTAGCCATAAGCAGTGTTATTGGGAAGAGTATGTGTTGATGTGTGTCTTTGGGAGCCCCGTTGAGCACAAACCTAGTAGTTGGCCCCTCCACGCATCTCAGAGAGAACAGGTCCCTTGTGCTCAGAAAAGCTGTGACCAACAAGCTCCAGAGTACCTGTCTCAGGGCTAGAATGAGAAAGCCTCCTATGCAATGCTCTGTGCCTGTTATGTAGGGTAGAGTGAGCTGTCATGCAGACGGATGACTCCCAGATACATAGCTGGGGAGAAGCACATGAAGGAATAGGGCCACAGTCTGATGCCATTTATGTGAACACCCAAAACCAAACACAAACCCCCATTTATCTCTAAACACACCTATGTCACAACTGTATAGAGGAAGACTTGGAACCATGATAACCATGGTTATTGGTAAGGAGGAGAATGGGTCTGGAAGAGAGGGTGATCAGATGATCAAGAGAGTCTTTTGACTCTTGATGTATCATTTGAAATTTTAACAACAAAAATATGTTCTCATATTGCTCATGTAAATATAATCATTTCTCTCTATTTGAGGAGAATTGATTCCAATCCCCTTACAAATATACAAATCCTCAGATGCTCCATCCTTTGTATAAGATGGCATATTTGCATACAACCTACACAATTCTCTTGTATATTTTTAAATTTTTTTGCTTTGAGATGAGATCTCGCTGTGTTGCCAGGCTGTTCTTGAATCCTTGGGCCCACGTTATCCTCCTGCCTCAGCCTCCAAGTAGCTGGAGCTACAGTTGTATGCCACCAAGTCCTGCTAGTACCTACTGTTTCTTCACATGCTTTTCCCCAAGCCACGTATCTGGGGGTCATCTGTCTGCATGATAGCCCACCCCACCCTCCATAATGCCACATTCCATAGGAGACCATCGCGCTTGCCCATTCCAGCTCTGAGATGGGCACTTTGGGGATTGCTGCTCACAGCTACCCTGAGCATAGAGAATCTGCTGTCTGTCTGGGAGACTTGGAGAGGTGAGAATTCTGTTGGAGCAGGGGATGAAGGGAACTCAGAAGGGATGCTGTAGTCGACTACAGGCTAAGCTCTATGGGCCAGTGGGACTTTGAGGGCTAGAGGGCCTTGGGGGATGAGTGTAATAGAAAGTGTGAAGTTGCAGGGAATTCTAGATGGTTATCAAGAAGCTTGGGCTTCTGGGGTCAGAGGTCAACAGAGAGTCACACCATGATAACTTCTCTGCTGGCTCTTATTTATTAGAGCTGAATTAGGTGGTCTGTAGGCAGAGAAAAGCAGGTGGTCTCTTGATGACCTGAGGTCATGACAGGTTCCCCTTAGGTCCTACTGTGCTGTGGGACACTGATGTGTGGGCTCTGGAACATCACTCCATGAGCGTTATCTGGGGTTGTAGGTGCTCCTAAAATCTTGCTAGAATGGCCATAGTGACTCCTCTGGACACACCATGACTTATTTAATCAATTCAGATTACTTAATATTTAGGTCAGGGGACAGGCAACAGATTACATAAATTAGAGTGCTGCTACCTATTGGGGCAAGTGGGAAGAGTGTAGGGCCTCAGGGTGCAGCTTGGCGATAGAGCTCAGGCTTACCTAGCAAATGAGGACTTGGGTTCAATCTCTAGCAACATGAGAAAACAAAAACAAAAACCCCATTGGGATTGTGGCTCAGTGGTAGAGCGCTTGCCTTGCATGCGTGAGGCACTGGGTTCGATCCTCAGCACTACATAAAAACAAATAAATAAAGATATTGTGTCCATCTACAACTAAAAAAAATGTTTAAAAAAAAACCCATTGTTTAATTACTGGTCAGTTATTAGGTAAGAATCTATCATAGGAAACAAGAAGACAAGCATTGGTTTTCTCCTTTTCTGTGGTGCTCACAGTGTAGAAGGAAAGCAGATATGAAGTATATATTACAAAATACTACCTACCTACAAACATGTAGAGAACTGTGGTGGAGAAGCCAGGGTGTTATCAGAGCAAGTGGTAGACGCGAGTGAGGGTCTGCCAGGGTTTTGCTGAGAAAGTAAGGTCTGGTCTAGAATGGCTAGCCCAACCTTGCCCCTCTTTAAATTCCTAAGACTCAAATGCCAATAGCTTGACTAGAAACCAGATAAAGAGAAGGATTTTTTTTTTTTTTGGTACTGGAGATTGAACTCAGGGGCACTTGACCACTGAGCCACATCCCCAGCTCTATTTTGTATTTTATTTAGAGACAGGGTCTCACTGAGTTGCTTAGCGCCTCGCCCTTGCTGAGGCTGGCTTTGAACTCATGATTCTCCTGTCTCAGCCTCCTTAAGTGCTGGGATTACAGGCTTGTGCCACTGCGCCCGGCTAAGTGAGGGTTTTAATATTTCTAATCATCTATTCATTTATCTATCAGAATAATCATCCATCCCTCTATACATCCATGCACCCACCTACTTACCAGTCCTCCTCCACCTCCTCCTTTTTTTTTTTTTTTCAGAGTACTGGGGTTTTAACCACTGAGCAACACCCAGTGCTTTTTATTTTTTATTTTGAGACAGAATCTTGCTAAGTTGCATATGGACTCACTAAGTTGTCCAGGCTGGCTTCCAACTCGTAATCCTCCTATCTCAGCCTCCTAAGTTACTAGAATTATGGGTGTGGCCCAATGTGCCCAGCTCCTACCCATCTTTCTACCCACACATATGTGTATTCATCCGTGCATCCATCCACCCATCCACCCATCCATCCATCTTCTATCCATCCACACATGTATCATGCTCCTCCACTGTGGGTGAGCATGGGGTTCAACCCTGGCTCAGCCAAACTGCTCCTGGTACAGCCATGCCTCTTCCTGCCTGCAGTCACAATCACCCCCCATGATACAGAGGAGGAGAGCCGCCTGCAGATGAATAAGATCCGGGCACAACTCATTGGGGCCTTCAAGGAGCAGATGGAGATGCGACACAGCCTGGTGGAGCTAGAGAACACGAACATTGAGCTGCACATCGACATGTCTCGCCACCTGCTGACCATTGCAGAGTGAGTGTAATTGCCTGCTGCATGCCATGCACACCCCACACTGTCCTTCCCAGGCAAGGAGGCGCCGCTTGAGGTAGCGGGGACCACTGGTGGGAGCCTCATAATCCTCTCCTGCCTGTGTTGCCCAAGGAGGACTTTAGCCAAGGTAAGACTCCTTTGCCCATTCACCGCCTATTCTTCTGCCCCAGTAGCTAAGCCTGGCCAGGTAGGAGAAACTTCCAGACTCCTTTGTTCTCTCACAGGCTGTGATTCAGGGCCAGCCCCGAGGATTGGCAAGGATCCACACCATTGGTGGAAGAGGGTGTTGAAGCCTGGAGGGGATATTAGCATGCACATGGTGTTACACCTCCTCAGCCTCAGCTCTCGCCCACTGCACACTTGCTCCCTGTGCGTCCTACTGAGGGGAGAGTGACCACATGTACAGACTGACCATGACATCCATCATCTACCCCAGGACATATTTGGGGGCAAAGGGGGCACTATTTACCATTACACTGGGACAAGAGATATCCCCTCAACTGCCCTGGACAAACTAGGACACACAGCTACCTACTTATGGGTAAATTTAAATAGAACTGCAATTTAAATCCATTTTTCCTTTACTCTCTGCTTCTAGTTCTACCCATATTTATCCTCTTTCTTTTCTATTTCTTTTCTTTTTTCAATTACACAAACAGTACAAGACTTATATTAGAGGAATTCTAAATTTTAAAAATGTGCTCACAATCTTGTCCCTTTCTGTCCTGGCATCTTCTGCCCTGACTCCCCTTTCCCTCTTTCTTGCATAGTTTCCACGGGATCCTCCTGTTTAGATCTAATGTAGCTCCTTTCACAGAGCCCTGAGTTGTCACAGTTACCATCACAGAGCCCCAGAACCTGCAGGCTGTCATCATCCAGCTTTTTTAAAATATATTTTTAGTTGTCAATGGACCTTTATTTATTTATATGTGGTTCTGAGAACTGAACCCAGTGCCTCACACATGCTAGGCAAGGGCTCTATCACTGAGCCACAATCCCAGCCCCATCATTCAGCTTTACAGTGAGGAAAACTGAGGCTCAGCAGGGGTACATTTATGGAGGAGGTGGCCATGGTAGTCCTGGACAGGCAGAGGGGGGAAATCACATACAGAGAAAAGATCCTACAGAAGACCCAATTCTGCTCCATTTTCATGTCCACACCTGTGAGGTAGCCAGCTGAGGCCAAGAGGGGCTCTGGGACTGGAGGCACTAGTACTCCTAGGCCCTGGTGTGGCTTGCATTCTGACCCCTCTGTCATGCAGCTGGGAACGGGAGAAGACCCACCACCACATGCACAGGGATAAGGATGAGCCAGAGAAGGATGAGGAGCCTGCAGATGCTGATGGGGATGAAGGCGAGTCTACGGAGCCACACGAAGTGGTTCTGGCCAGAGAGGAGGTCGGCCTGCTTTTAGCTGAACAGCGGAAAACTGCAGCCCTCAAGGTGCCGGAGAGGGACCCAGCATTTTCATGATAGTGGGGTAGTGCTGATTGACCAGTGGATGGGTGGGCTCTTTGTGAACCTCAGCTCATCCCATAGAATACGGTCGATCACAATCATTTTAGAGATGAGAAAATGGAGGTTCAGATATAAACTAAGTCGGGCATAGTGGCACACACTTGTAACTTCAGCAATCTGGGAGGCTGAGGCAGGAGGACAAAGTTTGAGGCTAGCCTAGGCAACTTAGTGAAACCCTCTCTCAAAATAAAAATAGAAAGGACTAGGGATGTCACTCAGTAGTAGAGTGGGAAAACAAAAGATGTGTTGAGTAAATAGTCCTCAAACCCCAGAGGGCAGAAGGAGCAGAGCTGGGACTTGATCTGGGTCTGACTCAGTGCCTATGCCCTCTCCTGAGGAGTTTGGATGCCCCGGGTGAGGGTGAAGGAGGAGTTCAGGGCAGGAAGCCTGTGTGTGTGGAAATGGGACTCTGCCTGCCTCACCTCTGGGTGCACCCTGGAACAGCAAAGCCTGGCTCCTTCCATTTGCCATAACCCCCGTGCAGAGTGAACACTAAATTTATAGTTTGATCCTCTCCTGATTCTGGTCTTGGGCATGTGAGGACCAAGGGCACTGCCAGAAGGAAGCCACATTCAAGTTCCTCTCTGGAGAAGGAAGTCTTTTCACATTTGAGCTATTTATATAATTGTTGGTTATCTAATAGTGTCACTTCAGAAAAATTGCACAACTGGTGCATATTGGAGACTCTGGAGAAGCGGGTACTGTTGCAGCCCATTAGTAAACGCTTGCAGGTATCAGGCAGTGCAAAAAGTGTCTGATGACAGCATGTTGTTAAGAGCAGGTGGGATTTATTTCACTTAAAATCTACGAACCAAACCAAGAACTTAATATTACTACATCTGACTGCAGCATGGGGATCATGCGATTTCATTTCAAAATTCAAAGTTGGATTTCTTCCAACTTTTAAAAATAAGAACAATGCCTTCTGTCTGAGCCAGTAATGTGCATCAATGAGAAAGCATGGCTTCAGGAACTAAACATGAATATTGATATGTAATGGAATCTGCAAATGATGAGTCTGTTCTTTGACTAATTAGTTAACAGTTAACCAAACACAAATCAATGTTTTAAGTGTCCAGTTTAATGACAGGCCCTGGGGACCTAAAGATGAACAAGACACATTCTATAACTTGAGCTCACACCTAGTGGGAAGAGACGATATGGCGGTTCAATATAGCAGCACAGCAGCAGTGCAGGCCCAGGGTGCAAGTGAGGACGAGGAGGAACTATTAGTGCAGCCCGGGGGCCAGGGGGGTCTTCAGGGGAGGAGAGCAGTGGGGAACTGGGCCAGCTCCTCCAGGGTGGTCCCCTGTTGATCCCAATTAAGAAGGTGGCCCGACACAGCCCCTCAATGCTTTGAAAGCTATTAACCAGCCCATTCCTGGGGACCTTGATTCTGGGCTCACCAGGTGGCTTGGGCCCAGGTGTTACCCTCTGGGGGCCTGGATGGAGTTGTGAGGTATGATGGTTACTTTGATGCATTACCTTGGGCTATAGGATGTAGTGAGTCCATCAAACACTGGGCGTTGCACATGGTTAGCATGTATCATCAGTCGGCTTTAAGTACATATACACACTTGCATAGACATGTACATAAACATTTGTCTATATCTATGTATGGGGCTCCTGTGGATTTAGTTTCTCTGGAGAACTCTGACAGCGCTTCCAGCCCATTTCCTACAAGGGAGGGGGTGGGCAGCAGTGTCTGGGAGGAGGGCCTCAGCCCTTCCTGCTTCCTCTCATGTGCTGCTTAGTGTGGGAGACCCAGGACCTTGGTTGTGGACCATCCATCATACGGTGGCTGTAGGGGATGCTCCACAGTGTGAAGACAGGCAGCCCTGTTTTCTGTGGCAGCACATGGACACATGGTGGGGGTGAGCCCTGGTGCTCTATCTAAAACACCATGTGTCAGTAGCAAACCTGAGGTTCAGTGGGGCTGACACATCAGGAGTGGCTGCCAATGAAAAGAGTTTGCTACTTGTGGTTCCCAAGAAGAGGAGCTTGCTGTGCTGTGCCACACGGGGCCACATGGGGAGCACCAGGATGGGTTAAGAGGCAGGAAAAGTGACATGGCCAAGGCCTTCACTGTGGTTTCTGCAGGAAGGAACAGGCAAGGCAGGGTGGTAAGGTTTGGGATTGGCTGGCTAGAAATTGGGGTCTAGGGGCTGCCCTAGTTGTCTAGTGCTAGCTCTGGGGAGATTGGGGCAGGTGGAAAGTAACCCAGAGTGTGAGAGTCCCCGAGAGGAGGACTCACGGATGAATCATTTGCCCTGTCCAGAAGTTGATTAGGCCTGGGAGGGGCTGCCTCTCCAGGGTCAGGGAGGCCCGAGGTGTCAAAGTGTCAATGCAGAACGTAGAAGGCACAGAGCCTGCCACCATGTGCCTCCTGAGTGTGATTAGCTGACCTTGGCACATAGGAATGAGCAGCCATGGCTGGCAGGGTCCCAAGTCTTCCCTGAGTTCTCAGTTTCTCTGTCAGGCTGGCCTGGAGCAGCGCCTGGCCCATGCCAAGCAGAAGGCCTCACAGATGGAGAAGCTGCTGCCTGAGCAAGTCACCAGTGAGGACCAGCGGGAGGTGCTGAGGCTGTTGTGCAGGGCCCACGAGCTAGAGGTGGAGAACACAGAGCTGCAGGCTGACAGCCTGTACCGGAAGAACTTGCTGTGCCAGAAGGACTTTGTGATCCAGCGCTACCACCAGCACCGGCTGCTCTGTGAGCAGATCATCCAGGAACAGTGGCAGCTGATGCAGGGTGAGGCCACTGCTGGGATGTGCTATTCATCCTCATTGTTTTCTGGAAAGAGGGAGCCATGCCTGAGGTTAAAAACCCCAAGCAGTCCCCAGTGGTGGAGCAGAGACAGCAGGCAGCTCCTCTCTTCTCCTCCAGGAGCCTGGCAACTGCCAACTCCCTGCACAGGCTCTCCAGAGGTTTATGCAAAGATGCAGTGTTTGGACAGGGGTTTTTTTTTTTTTTTTTTTTTTTTTTTAAATATTTTTTTTTTAGTTGTTGATGGACACAATGTCTTTATTTTATTGCTTTGTATGTGGTGCTGAGGATCGAACCCAGGGCCTCACGCTTGCAAGGCAAGCGCTCTACCGCTGAGCTACAATCCCAGCCCCTGGACAGGGGTTTTACACCCGCACAAGCATGCCACACACCCTTACCAGGCTCCATTTTCTTTTTCATTTACCTATGAAACTGTTCTATAAGGGGACAATGAAATCTGTAGAAATGCCTGCACTTTCTTAACCATCCCATTGAGATGTTTCTTCATCTTGTGTTCTGGTACCCGCTCCTGTGTCTCCTCTTATCCACATGTTTGTGTGAGTGTATAGCATCCTGATTGTGTACAGATGCCACAATCATCCTGTCCCTACAGTGAACACTCACTAAACTGTGTAATGAGTTTTCCTTTGGGGAGACATGACATGATTTTCTTTATTATGAGAAAAAGTCATGAATTATAACAGTACTAAAGAATGTTCTGGAAAAGATAGCAAATTCCCTATAACCCAATAGAAGCAGTAAAATTAATTTTGTCAGAACTATGACTATACTTTTTCTTTTTTTTCAGTGCTAGAGATGGAGCCCAGGGCCTTGTGCCGGTTAGGCAAGCACTCTACCACTGAGTTACATCCCCAACACTTTTTTTTTCTTTCTGAGGCAGGGTCTTGCTAAGTTACCCGGATTGACTTTAACTTGCAGTCCTCCTGCCTATGCCTCCAGTGTCACTGGAATTACAGGTGTTGAACACCACACCTGACAATTTCCTACTTTAACTTTGTTTTTCCTTATGATACTGGAGATTGAACCCAGCGGCATTCTACTGCTTAGCTACACCCCCTGCTCTTTTTATTTTTCTTATTTTTTTAAATTTTGAGATAGTGTCTCACAAAATTTCCCAGACTGGGCTTGAACTTGAGATCCTCCTGCTTTAGCAACCTAAGTAGGTGGGGTCACAGGTGTGCACCACTGCACCCAGAGCTGCATGCCTTTTTTGTGACTGAATCATATTCCACATGTGGACTGACCATTTTGTTCACTGTTCATCCGTTCATGGGTGCTGGGGTTGGTTCTGTCTTTTGGCTATTGTGAATAATATTTAAGTTTTTTGACACCTGTTTTTAATTCTTTTGGGTATATCCATAGGAGTTGTCCTTTAACTTTCAACTTAAATTTTATTTGTACTTTAGAATTGTTAATAACAGGGCTGGGGTTGTGGCTCAGTGGTAGAGTACTTAGAACATATAAGGCACTGGGTTTGATCTCAGCACCACATAAAAGTTAATACACAAAATAAAGGTATTGTGTCCATCTATAACTAAAAATATTAATAAAAAGAATTGTTAATAACAATATTTTATGACTCAAAGGCAATACATGCACACAATAAAAAAATTTTAAAGTTGGATTGGAGGTATAACTCAGTAACTTCCTTGGCACGTGAGACCCTGGGTTCAATTCCCAGCACTGCAAAAACAACAACAACAAAATTTTTTTAAGTAGATAGAAACAAAGACAATGTAACAGGAAAGCCTCTTCGATCAGGTTGGAGTGTTTGCCTTCAAATTTCCCAAATACGATACTGACTTTTAACAAGTGGTGGACGTTTTTGCCTGATTTTAGAGGGATTGTCCTGCCCCACTCTGATCCTGCTTTCCTGGCTCCCTCAGACAGTGGCATCCAGGTTCCAGAGTCTCTGGACAAGCGGTACCGGCTGTACTCCCAGGAGCTGGGCGAGGGCACGCTGGACCGCCTGCTGCTGCTGCACTCGGTGGTGTCCAGCTCCCTCCGGGTGAGTGCCACTCACCAGTCATCCCCCGACTGCCCTGGGCTCAGGCCATGGTCAGCCTCTTCCTTCATTGGCCCTGGGCCCTGTCTCTGCCAGGCCTTGTGAAACAGAAGAGGAAATTTGGAAACACCCATAGACCAATGGTCTAGTGCCAAAAGCAGTAGGGTGGAGGACAGGCCGAGCCACAGGCCAGGGGTTCAGCAGGTTTCAGGATGAGGCACCAGCCCTGGGCTCTGATGGACGTGGCTTGGCCAGAGGTGGTGGAGGAGGTCCACTCACAGGGCCTGGCCACTCTGTTCTGTCTCCTAGGACATCTCTAATCCTTGGCTACTATCAGGGATTCCGCCAGTGGCAAAGGCCAACAAGGAGTTTCCTTGAGCAGAGGGCCTTATTGCCTTGATGACCTAGAGAGTTTTCCTCTGGGACCCTTGCTGAGATTTCAAGTGTTAGGTCTTTCTTTGCTCTGGGTGTCTTGTTGTCAGGGATGGGCTTGGTGCTGTTGGGAGCTCACAGGGGACAGGGCTGCGAGGTGGCTTCTGCTTTTGCTCTTGAGCATGAATGCTGCCATCTCCTAGAGGAGGCCTGGTATCCCCAGACCACAGACCCTGGACTTAACTCTCCAGAGAAAAGGGAGAAGAAACCTCTAGACCTGAGCCAGGGTAGGCGAAGCATGGTGTGAGGAGGGCTCAGGCATCTCACCCCCACCCCCACCCCAGCTCAGGCCCTGGCACTACACTATCTGCGTCTTGCAATGGTGAGCAGGGCCAGTCCATGTGCTGGGCTGCTCTCCTGGTTCTGCGGGCTCAGTTACTGCTCGCGCATCTACTTCCTGCTTGAGAAAAGCCTCTGCTCTGCTCTTCCCAGACAGCTGTCTCATTTTGTTTTTTGTCTTAATAAATTTTCTCTTTCAGAGCAGTTTGGGGTTCACAGCAAAGTTGAGCAGAAAAGAGTTCCCATCTACCCTACCCCTACACACACACAGCCCTCCCTATTACTGACACCCCACAGGGGACTGCAGTGATCCATTGCTACAATCAGTGGACGTGTCAACACACCCAGAGGCACAGTTTACAGTGGAATACATTTATGGTGTCGTGTTGTAGGTTTGGACATTTAGGAGGCAGGGGCCTGCTATGGTGCCGTGCAGCAATCTCCTGCCGTGAGCATCATCTGTTCTCTTGCTCATCCTTCCCTCCCCACCAGCTCCTGGCAACCACCGATCTTTTGATTATTTGCCTCTTTTTTTTTTAATATTAATTTTTTAGTTGTAGGTGGACAGAATATTTTATTTTTATGTGGTGCTGAGGATCGAACCCAGTGCCTCACGCATGCTAGGCAAGCACGCTACCACTGAGCCATAACCCCAGCCCCTGCCTCTGTCTTTTTGCCTATTCCAAAACCCTATAGTTGGAATCATACAACAGTTCAATTTTTCAGAGTGGCTGCTTTTACTTAGTAACAGGCATTTAATGTTTCCTCCATGTGTTTTCATGTTTTGATCACTTTTTTTTAAGTGTTAAGTAACTATCCATCAATCATCTGACTGTACCAAAGTTTGTTTGTTTTTCCCTTTGCCTGCTGAGGGGCATCTTGATTGCTTCTAAATTTTGGCAATTATGAAAAGAGTTGCTATAAATATCCACATGCAGGTTTTGTGCAGATGTAAGTTTCTAACGCCTTCGGGTAAATCCCAAGTAGCGTGATTGCTGGATCATGTGGTAAGAGTAAGCGTAGCTCTGTAAGAAGCTGACACTGGGCTGGGGATGTAGCTCAGTGGCAGAGCGCTTGCCTTGCTTGTGCAATGCCCTGGGTTTAATTTCCAGTACTACAAAAATAAAAACAAAATAAAAGTGACAAACTGTCTTCCAGAGTGGCCGAAGCATTTTGCATTCCTCAGTACAGACCATGAGTTCCTCTTGCTCGTGTCCTGGCCTAAGCCCCTGTTGTCACCTAAGTGGTGGGATGACAGGAGCATCTTCTGCAATGCTTTCTTACACTCATGTCCTTTTCTGGTCTGTAATCTAACTCAGGATCCACATTTCCTTTAGCAGTCATATCTCCCTAACCTCCCTCAGTCTGGGATGGCTCCTTGGTCTTTCTCCTTCTCCCAGGTCTGATACTTGAAGACCATTCCTCAGTTACTTTGCAGAATGTCTCTGTTCTGGGCTGGCCTGGTGTTTTTTTCATGAGTAGATTGATTGAGCTAATTCTCATGATGATGCATTTTGGCAATAATACCACAGCAGCAAAGTCTCTTTTGAGTCACTGCTTTCAATTCTTTTTTTTTTTGGTACCAGGTATTGAACTCAGGGGAATTTGACCACTGAGCCACATCCCCAGCTTTATTTGTGTTTCATTTAGAGACAGGGTCTCACTGAGATGCTTAGTGCCTCACCATTGCTGAGGCTGGCTTTGAACTCACGATCCTCCTGTCTCAGCCTCCCAAAGTGCTGTGATTACAGGCATGCGCCACCATGCCCCGCTCCTACTTGTAATTCTTTTTTTTTTTTTTTTAATATTTTTTTAGTTGTAGATGTACACAATGTCTTTATTTTATTGCTTTGTATGTGGTGCTGAGGATCGAACCCAGGGCCTCACACATGCGAGGCAAGCACTCTACCGCTGAGCTACAATCCCAGCCCCTGTAATTCTTTTGAGTATAGACCCAGGATTGGAGTTTCCAGGTCACGCAATAATTCTGTTTAACTTTCTGAGGGCCTGCAGACTTTTCAGGGTTTCTCCCTGAAAAGTCCTTTTCAGACTTTTCAAGGTGTCTCCTTGCACACCACTTTTGCTCAGAGTTGAGGAGACAGGATGGTCCCTGGGGATCTGACATTGGGGATTTCCGTGGTGGAGGCAGGAGTTAAGGAGTCCACTGGCTGGCCTCCCCACTGCATGGTGGTGGCAGGGAGGACATGGACGTTCCCGTGTCCCTCAGAAGCCCTCTGCTTGATAACGTGACTGCCCACATCCCCGGTGGCCTCACTCAGCAACTATCTGGTCCCAGGATGGCTCGATTCTAAATATCTCACCCATGCCTGAGGAGCCCAGCAGAGATCAGCCTGAGGACAGGAAAGTCTTCCCGCGGAGCACCCAATTTGAGCTGCCCTCAATGCTGCTGGAGAGAGAAAGGTAGGTGAGGTGGAACCTGGTGGGGACCAAGGCCATGAATCCCAGGCTCTTGGTTGGCAGTGGCCTAAGGCTCATCTCAGAGCCAGTGCTTCCTCTTTCCTAGAGTGTCCAACATTCTGTTCCTTGAGAGGTCCTTTTAAGAATAACAAATTTTCATCTCCTAAGATGACCACTGCATGGAGTAACTATGAGGTTACACATTTAAATAAAATAAATGAAAACCTTAGGACACTTCACCCCTAAATACAGTAGTGTGGGGGTCTAAAATAGGGACATTTCCCTTTCAAACCAAAAGGCAGATAATCATTCTCAACAAAATTAGTGATGCTTTTGAACATCATTTCATATCTTGCCTATTGTCAAATTTCTCCAAAATTTTCTCCAAATGCTTCTGCAACTGGTTTGTTTAAACCAGGAGGCGGTGAAGTTCCAGCAAAACCCAGGTCCACCTTTATCACCTTTGGGCAAAGGAAGCCACAGGGCTCTAGGCAGAGGTGGCGTGGCTCCTTCAGCGTGTGGGCATATGCAGGCATGTGGATGTGTCAGCGTGTGCTTTGCATGTGCATTAAGTTGTGTTCACAGTTTTATGTGCACACAAATGCACACACACATTCATTCATGTGAGCACACACGTTTGTATGCAAATGTGTTAGTGTGCCTGTGTACATGGGCGCATGTATGTCTGTGGGCGGCGTGTGCATATGTTTGACGGGGCAGTACGAAGACAATCCCTTGCTTTCCCATCTTTTTAAAAAATATTTTTCTTAGTTGTATATGGACACAATGCCTTTATTTATCTATGTGGTGCTGAGGATCAAACCCAGTGCCTCACATGTGTTAGGCAAGTACTCCACCACTGAACCCCAGCCCCTCTTTCCCATCTTGATGGTCATGGCTAACACCCCATAACAAAAGGCAGGTTAACAGGAGAAAAGCATAACCAAATTATTACTTATTTAGTGGTACTAGAGATTGAACCTAGGGCCTCGAGCAAAGTGCTCTACCACTGAGCTACACACCCAGTCCTTTTTTTAAATTTAAATTTTTTACTCTTTATTTATTTCTAAAATATTTTTAAAGTTTTTTCTTGACCACTGAGCCACATCCCCAGCCCTATTTTGTGTTTTATGTAGAGACAGGGTCTCCCTGAGTTGCTTAGCGCCTCACATTGCTGAGGCTGGCTTTGAACTTGCGATCCTCCTGTCTCAGCCTCCCAAAGTGCTGGATTACAGGCATATGCCACCGCGCCTGGCTTTTTAGTTGTTAACGGACCTTTATTTTATTTATACATGGTGCTGAGAATAGAACCCAGGGCCTCACACATGCCAGGCAAGCACTCTACCACTGAGTCACAACCCCAGCCTGATATTTTTTTTATTTTTTAATGTTAATTTTTTTTTCTTTTTTTTTTTTTAAATATTTTTTTAGTTGTAGATGGACACAATGTCTTTATTTTATTGCTTTGTATGTGGTGCTGAGGATCGAACCCAGGGCCTCACGCATGCGAGGCAAGCGCTCTACCGCTGAGCTACAATCCCAGCCCCGTTTAATGTTAATTTTTATTGGTGTATTATATTTATATGTAATAGTGGGATTCATTTTTACATATTTGTATGTGCACACAGCATAATTCAGTCAATTTAATCCCCTCCCCATCCCTTTTAAAATTTTATTTTAAGATAGGGTCTTGCTAAGTCAGACTAGCCTCGAATTTACAATGCTCCTGCCTCAGCTTCCCACATCACTGGGATTGTAGGTGTGTGCCTCTGTGCCCAGCAAGCATAACAAATTTATTTGATCATAGTCTTATGTGATGCTAGAGGCTTCAAATTGAAGATGCAAAAACCCAGGGGTGAACTCTCCATTTTTATGCTCAGATTTGGTGTGGCAGGGACAGCCATGGAGAAACACGATTAGAGAAGTATGTGAGTTGATGGTAGTGAACTTAAGGGGCCCAGCCTGTCTGTGCAGGCTCTTCTTAGCCACTCTGCAGCATCCCTTCCTCCCTTCTGGAATGAGGGCCTTATTACCTGCCATCAGGCAGGGTAGGTCAGAGGACTTTCTTTACTGCCGGCTCTTACACAGCAAGGTGGAGGGAAAGTTAGAGTAGCATTTTCATGTTTCATGGCTGCTTTGGGGACTCATCTTAGAGGAGTTCTAGTTTCTATGGCTTGCCTTGAGGGAGTAATGGTGGCAAGAGATAGGTGGGCAGGAGAAGGTACTGGCAAATCCGCCGCAGAGGCCTTCACAGTGTCATTTGTTTGATCTCCAGTGTGTGTCACGTGTGTGCATGTGTGCCTGTGCCTGTGTTGTGAAGGGGCATATGGGTTTGTGTGCACATGTGCATGTATGTGTATGCAAACACAGTGCTCCGGGCCCCAGGCCACACACCTCTCTATTCCCTCCTGTGTGTCCTGCTCTTTTCCTGTTCTTAGCCCACACCTGGCATGAACCTACTCCTTGGTCCATTGATTAAGAGTGTCAGGGAGCTCTGAGAACAGTGTTCAGAGGAAGGGCTCCTGTGGATCTGCTGAGTGGAAGGAGGGGCTTCCCCCTCTCTTTTCCAGAGCCATACCTGGGAGCAGCCAGCATTGTGGTGAGACTGGGCTGAGCTCCCTCCAAGCTGTGTACAGGAGCACAGTTAAGTGTTCAGTGTGCACAGAGGAGCATGTGTACAGCTGAGGTGCCAACTGTGGCAGAAGTCAGGCCCCGCCAGCCCTTCACACTAGGAAGCCACGTGGAACCTCAGAGCCCACATAGTTTCCTGGGGTTCATTTTGTGGGCATGGTTGATATATCCTTGACCAGGTGACTAAAATCAACCTCACTGGAGGTTCACTGGCCCAAAGTCCCAACCCTCTGGCCACAGTTCAGTAGCCAGGCCCACCAGGAACCACCTCATCAGCATGACAAAGACCTCCCTGTCACTAGAGAAAAGGGGGATAGTCTGTGAAGGTCTGTGCAGGGTCAGGAAGGGATCAGAAAGCAGATGTCTTCACTGCGCCTCACCTGTCCTGAGATGAGTGGGTCTTCTGCTCACTTGCCCACTTTCTTGTCCCAACCCCTTGCCCACTGGGTGGTGTCTCCTTGTACGTAGTGTGGGACAAGGTCTAGTCTGCCAAGGACAGTGTACGCCTGGTCCTAGGGATAGGCAGGGCTGGAGTAGGTGGCCAGTGCATATTGTCAGGTGAATGAGCCCAGCTTGGGCCCAACTACAGAAGCCTGGCCAAGGCCACCACTGTGCCCTGGTGCATGAAACCACCACTCTGCCCCCATATGTGGGCCATAGCCTTGTGGCCAGAGAAGAGGCAGAGGCTCAGGCTCAGGCTGGTTCCCGGCTGTATCAGAGGGCACGGTGGCCCTAGCAGTGGCCCTACTGGTGCCTCCATTTCATCCACAGTGATGGTAACAAGTCATCAAAAGCCACGCCATTGAAAAAGCTGGGAAAGCAAGATTGTCTTGTCCCTCCGCCATCCCTCCGCATCCTGCTGACTCCTCCCATCCATGAGGTTGGTGTGCAGTGCTCAGTGGGGGTCCCCATTATTCAGCAGGCCCTCACACCCTCAATCAGAGCTGCACAGGGTGAGGGGCAAGTGGGTGGGAGCATCCAGAGGGAGGGCTGTCCTCCAGAAACCATCGGGATGGTAGCCTGCACAAGGCGAGAGGTTGGCCTGAGACAGTGTCCTGACGTTGCTTCAGGACCAGCACTGACAGATGGAACTCAGGGCTGTGTTCTCTCAAGGTCCAAGGTAAGTGTCTGGTGGGCCATGCTCCCTCCCAGGTTCTGGAGAAGGAGCCTTCCTCCCTGTCAGCTCCTGGCAGTCCCGCAGCTCCTGTGGCTGCTGCACAGCTCCATCTCCACCTCGTCTTCCTGTGGCTCCTCTCTCATCTCTGTCCTTGCCCTTCTTGTAAGGACTCCAGTCCTTGGATTAGAGCCCACCTTGAATCCAGGATAACCTCCTCTAGAGAGCCTAAGTACACCTGCAGAGACCCTAGTTTTGCCCCAGGTCCTGAGCAGATGTGAATTTGGGGGGTCCCATCACCCAAGTGCTGGCTGCTCCCACTTGTCTATGAGACAGGGGCCATCTTTCTCCTCAGCTTACAAAGTAAGAAAATGAGACACAGATGGGAAGTAATCAGCTCTGTTTCTGCATCTGGCTCCAGGTGGCTTTGCGGAGTCTCCCTTTGCTCATGTAGCGAAAATACCTACCCCACGGCATGCTTGAAAGGATCACAAGAATGAATGAGTTAAAGCCATCTGTGTGCTCCAGTGGCCTCCCACTTTCTCTTTAGCTTTCCTGGGGTGTGGGCACTTTGGGGCTCAGGAACCAGTCAGATCTGGACTCAAATGGCACTGTATCCTTTGCTAGCTCTGTGATCTCAGGCAAGTTACTGCACATCTCTGGGCTGTTTCTTCACCTGTAAAATGATGAATGTTAGCATTAGTGTGGTGCCAAATTCAAGAAAAAGCAGTCTAACAATTCTCCTTTCTCTGCATGTCTCTTAAAGAAGGTTGACAGGCTCACTCCTTGTCCTGAGGGACTTGACGCCCCCCTTCTCACTGCCCTCTTATTCCTGTTCTTGAGCTTCTCTATACCAGGCTTGAATTCTCTTTCTTTTCTCCTCTTTTCTCTGCTTCCCTTTATTGTGCAGATCAACCTGACTTTGCTCCCAGAAAGCAACAAGTCTCCCCTTCTTCAAGGGGGTGGGGAGGGACAGTGGATGGGGGGAGACAGGCAGTGGGAGAGACAGAATGGCAAACACGAGACTTGAGGATGGATGGGCTTGGTGAAGGAGAGTCCCCGTGAGTCAGTGATTTGGTCCTTTCCCATGAGCAATTACTAAGAAGCCATTAATGCTCATTATTACTACGAACAGAATAAATGAGCAGACTCCAACACAGCCAGCTGCTGCCTGCTGTGGTGAGGATGCCCCCAGCACCATGGGGAGCTGCAGGGCCACTGTGCAGTGCGGAAGTGCTGGGGCACTCTTGCCTGGAGAAAACTTGGTCAGTGATCCCGTGGTGGCAGGACCCCACACCTGAGTGCCAATCTTGCTCTGGGGTGTCCCAGATATTCTGTACAATTACCAGAGTGGCACTGGCTGGTCACACACCCTCCTCAGCCATGTTACTCCCCAAAATCTTTCCCCTTGTAAACTACCTACCTGGAATCATTATCTCCAGATCTGCTTCTGGGACAATAGTGACACTTGGGGATAACAGTCCCATCAAGGGTGTCTGACCACACTGTGAGTACTGTCTTCCTACAGAAGCCAAGCTCCCTGAACATGAAGAGCCTGCTGTCCAAGCTGTACCCCTCAGCCGGGCTAGAGCCAGGCACCCTGTGGCCAGCGGGGGAAGCTGGCAGCCCAGCCCTGAGTACCCAGGTGCTCAAGGAGATGGCCCTGGACACCAAAAGCATCGCCCTTGTTGCAGCCAGCCGACGCTCCAAGGCACAGGATCGGGAGGGCGACGGTAGCCACTCCTCTCACCACCTCCTAGAGGAGGCAACCCTAGATTCCAGGGACCTGAAGCCCAGCACCACCCCTGACCCCAGCCTGGCAGACAGGAGCTGGCCTCGTGCCAGCCCATGCAGGGACCATTCCATGGACAGGAAGTCCAGGAGGAAGCGGTCACCCTCACTCACCTGGAGCATGCAGTCGGTGGGTGTTTGGGCACTGGAGGAGGACAGGACAGCAGGTCAGGGACACTGAGTCATGGACACGGAAGGCCCCAGACTTAAAGAAGGTGAAAGAAACAGTACCCTGTTCCTCACCTGCCTCTCCCCACTTCCAATCTTGAAACACATGTGTCCATGTTCCATGGGAGAGAGATTGAGACTTGTTACCAGGAATTGGCTCAAGTGATCATGGCTGAGTCCCAAGATCTGTAGGCTGAGTCCACAGCTGGAGACCCCAGAGAGCCAGTCTCAGTTCAAGTCTAAGGGTGGGAAAAAGCCAATGGCCCAGCCAGAGGAATTATCTCTTATTTGAGGGAAGATCTGCCTTGTGTTCTGTTGGGGTCCTCACCTTATCAGATGAGGCCCACCACATTAGGAGGGCCATCTGCTTTTCTCAGCCATCGAATTCAGATGTTACAATCGCCCAGAAGCACCCTTCCAGACACCCCCAGAATGTTTAGCCAAGTATCTGAGCACTCCATGGCCCAGGCAGGTTGACATATGTAACTGACCATTGCCCTGGGTTTAGATGAAAATTCCCTGTTAGAGGCCTTGATAAGGGGAAAGGGGGACACACAGCTAGAAAAGTGTCATTTATTCATTCAGGGGGGCTGAGGAGATTAGTAATAGTTCAGCACATTTTTGTACCTCGAGGCTCACAACAGTCTGGCACACAGTAGGTGTTTAATTAGTGCTGGCCCTCGCCATGCCGTCCCTTCAGCACCCATTCCTCACGCCACATCCTGCTGTGTGACCTCTTCTGCAGGAGAAACTTCAGCCCCACTCTGCGGAGCACCTGGTGGACAGCCAACTGCCCCCAGCACACCTTCTGCAGTCAAAGTCACCAGGAAAGAGCTTTCTCCCTGCCGTCCCCATGGCCTCCAAGATAAAACCCAGCCTCAGTTTCCATGCAGGTACAGGATCCAAGATAGAAAAGAGCATGTTAATTTTTTTTTTCTGTATCCTATGACACTGTCCCTCCTTCTAAATGAGCATCTTAGAAAGTGTGATGGGCTGGCCTGTGATCAGCTGTCTGAGTGAGCTGGGGCGACCGGCTTCCTGAAGATGAGCGTTTGCAGGGGCCCTGGGCTTGCCTCAAGCCTGCCGACACTCCTGATGGTGACTGAGGTTGTGT
The DNA here is from genome assembly GCA_028644305.1 of Xerus rutilus. NCBI lineage: Eukaryota > Metazoa > Chordata > Mammalia > Rodentia > Sciuridae > Xerus > Xerus rutilus. The sequence continues at coordinate 12,462,694 of CM053415.1, read as the reverse complement.
ACAGTTGCCAGCTCCATGCGCCCTGCGCTCCTGCCCCAGGGGCCAGTTAGTGGAGGTGGGAGGGTGGCTCCTTCGGTGTTATGACAAAAACAGTAACTTAATTTTTCTATGTAGATCAAAATTATAAATAAGAAGAATCATTTGTCAACCCTACCACCCAGAAGGAGTCAATGAGCATCCTCCTGTTTCTGTCAGTGATGTGAACAGTCCCTTCCCCTTATGGCAAGTCAGGGCTGTGTGATTCATCACCACCGCAAATGTGGATTGGTGGTTTAGTTGTCTCCAAGGGTGTCCACGGTGACCTGCAGCAGAGGTCAAGACAAAGCATTTGAAAATATAGTACAAGTTTGGTGCTATATTTTTTACTTATTTATTTTTGTAGTATTAGGGATTGAATCCAAGGGGGCTCTTTGAAGGGGTACATCCCCAGCCCTTTTTGATTTTTTTTTTTGGTACCAGGGATTGAACTCAGGGGCACTCGACCATTGAGCCACATCCCCAGCCCGATTTTGTGTTTTATGTAGAGACAGGGTCTCACTGAGTTGCTTAGCAACTCACCGTTGCTGAGGCTCGCTTTGAACTTGCGATTCTCCTGTCTCAGCCTCCCAAAGTGCTGGGATTACAAGCGTGTGCCATCGTGCCTGGCTCCTTTTTGATTTTTTTAAAAAATATTTTTATTAGTTGTTGATGGACCTTTATTTTTTTTACTTACTTATATATGGTACTGGGAATTGAACCCAGTGCCTCACACATGCTAGGCAAGTGCCTCTACCATTGAGCCACAACCCCAGCCCCCCTTTTGATTTTTGAGACAGGATCTTGGTAAGTTGGAGACTGGCCTTGAACTTGTGATCCTCCTGCCTCAGCTTCCCAAGTCACTGGAACCACAACTATGCACTACTGTACCCAACAAAATCTGTATTTTTAAAAAATGCTGTATTTTGCTGGGGGTAGTGGTGTATGCCTGATGCAGGAAGATTACAAGTTTGAGGCCAGCCACAACAACTTAGTGAGGCCGTATGCAACTTAGGAAGACCCTGGCTCAAAATAAAAAATGAAAAGGGCTGGGGGGTTGGCGGGCGCTGGGGTTATGGCTCAGTGGTAGCGTGCTCGCCTAGCACACGTGAGGCACTGGGTTTGATCCTTAGCACCACATATAAATAAAGATATTCTGTCTGCCTACAACTAAAAAATAAATATTTAAAAAAAGAAGGTCTGGGGATGTGGCTCAGTGGTTAAGCACCCCCAGGTTCACTCCCCAGACTCCCCCCCCGCCCCCCGCAAAAAAATGTTGCATTTCATTTTTCTAGTAATGCACTTTTGTTATATTTACAAAAGTATCAATCCACAGCAGATCGGAAGGAAGCAGAACAAGCTCCTCGTCACCAAGGTGGCTGGGAGCACCAGCTGACACAGGGTTGGTGCTCATTTACTGAGCACACAGTGCACCAGGCACTGTGCTAATCACCCTGCAGGGGTCCATCTGTTTCTCCTCATAATAGTCCTCTGAGGTAAGGAATGGCTCTCCTCCATGTTATATGATGAATAAACTGAGGCACAGAGATGTTGGGGAACTTGCGCAAGTCCACACAGCTAGGAGCAGCAGAGTTGGGGGTTGAAATCAGGTGAGCTGGCTCCAGATTCCTAGTTCATAACTATAGTTCCGGAGGTTCTTTTGTTTTTACTTTACAAGGGTGTCTCTGGGTTAGAGGGTATGCACATTTGGGGGTTGTGAATGGCACTTCAAGGACAGTGGAAGCAGGTGTCACCCAGTTTTACTGTTGACCTTGCCATAGATGCAGCTTGGCACGCCCTGATCACACTCACCATCTCAGGCTTCAGAAGTGTTTGATCCTGATGACAAAACTGACAGAATAAAGAAGTACAGTATGATTTTTTTTTTTTTTTTTTTGGTACCAGGGACTAAATCCAGGGACACTTAACCACTGAGCTACATCCCCAGCCCTTCTTTTTTTTTTTTTTTTTTAAATGTTTATTTTTTAGTTGTAGGTGACAGAATATCTTTATTTTATTTTTATGTGGTGCTGAGGATCGAACCCAGTGCCTTATGCGTGCTAGGCGAGCACGCTACCACTGCGCCATAATTCCAGCCCCCCCAGCCCTTCTTATTTTTTATTTTGAGACAGAGTCTTGCCAAGTTGCTTAAGGTCTCACTAAGTTGCTGAGGCTGGCTTTGAACTTGAGATCCTCCTGCCTCAGTCTCCTGAGTCTCTGGGATTACAGGCATGAGCCACCACACTCAGTTTGTAGTACCATTTTTTTCAAACTTGAAACACTTTTAAAAACAATTAAAATGTTTTTTTTATCTCTGTGGGATTTTCTGTTTTCAGAAATATGCACCCCCCTATTTATATGCTCTTAGAAAAATGAAAAATTACAGAGAATACAGAGTGGCCTGGAGTGGGAGCTGGGAGTCAGGGATGGGGTGGCCTTCCCCAGCGCTCCTAGCTGGCAGGCAGTTACAAAGTGCCAGGCTCCAGTTACTCCAGGGAGGTGTTCACAAAAGCCCTTTCCTGGGTCAGGGACATAACAGATGCCTGTCAATTATGTGTGGCGGCTCAGCCTGGTGCAACCACAGTAAGTACTACATAGATATGCCCCGCTGCCCTCCCCTGCTCTGCCCACGGGAGGTGAGTGGGTGTTTATATCTCCTCTAAAAATGAGCCTGCTGAGATGTGTTTGTATATGTGGTTAAAAATTATATTTTCTTTCCCCAGTATTTTATGTGAAATTTCTAAACATAGACAAAAGCTAAGAGAATATTATAACTCTTCTAGTTACCAGAACTTGTTTCTTCTCTCTCTACATTTTCATTTGTTTGTTATTGGATTTCCTGGGGATGTCTCAAGAAAACCCAAGATTGTGCCATTTCATTTCACTTCAAGAGCTCCCTGACAATACAGCTTTCTATGTCATAGGTAGAAGAACAAAGAGCAGTTCCTTGAGATCATCCCATGCTATCTGGGTACAGGAGAAGACAGGCTTTGCAGATGAGCAGGAGTAGGCGGCCCTGGTCCCCTCAGTGGGCAGGAAGGGGCTGCTTCTCCAGGACTGGGCTGAATTCCTGCCGTCCTCCCCAGGAAGTGGCTAGATGCCCTTCTCAATGGTGCCTACAGAGTCTCTCTGGGACCAGGGTTCTCAGTTCTACAGCTGTGGGGTTCTGTGATCAAAAGTTAAAGCATATTAGAGCTGGATGGTCCTTCAAGATATGTAGCGCAATCAGTTCAGGTGGGTAAACTCGAGGCCAGGAGAGTAGAAGTGACATCTCCAGGGTCACATCAGGTGTTGATGATATGGTCAGGACTGGTGCCCAGTGCCCCTCTCTGTGTGCCTGGCTGCCTTGCTTCAAGAAAGAACACACTTGTGTTTGCAGGTGCACAGAAAGGGCTGGCAGGTGGTGGGGTAGCCCAGGTATCCCTTCTTGGCTGGGGCCACACAGCTCTTCACTGCATGCAGGTCTCCCCTCGGGAGCTGGAGGATCACACATGTACGATGTTTGCAGAAGCCTGGGCTCTTCAGATGGTGCTGGGCCCAGCGGGTGTTGGGAGCTGAGTGAGATGAGCCAGGAAGAAGAGTGTAGGAACGATGCGACTTTAGCTCAGGTGCTTGAGGGGCTTCTCTACAGGTGACTGTTGAGCAAGACCCTGAGGAAATGGGAACCCAACTCAGATGGAAGGGAGAGATGCCCTTCTCTCCCCACAGCCCGTCCCCTTGCTTCCTTTTTTATTTGAATGTGTACAATAAACCCAGCAAGTCCTCTCCATTGCCACGGAACAGCCAGCCAAGAGCAAGAGGGGATGGAAGAAGGAAGTACTGTTGCAGCTGGGGAAGAGACAAGAACCGAAAGCTGGGTGGGGAGACTTCTGGAAGGACAGAGTACAGGAGTTCACATAAAAATAATCCCTTCTCAGCACTTAGGGAGGCTGAGACAGGAAATCCCGAGTTCAAAGTCAGCCTCAGCAATGGCGAGGTGCTAAGCAACTCAGTGAGACCCTGTGTCTACATAAAACACAGAATAGGGCTGGAGGTGTGGCTCCGTGGTCGAGTGCCCCTGAGTTCAATCCCCAGTACCAAAATAATAATAATAATAATAATGCTTGGGGGAGTCCCAATGAGGGGTTAAGAACAGAGCCTGACATGTAGTGAGTTCTCCATACAATGTATGTTATCCATTTTTCAGTTTTATTTCTAGGAATCAATGGGTCATGCTAATAATATCATCGTCCTTTCTGGTCTCTGTTTAGATGAGAACACACTCCACGTGCCTGAAGTCAGCTTCACCTTTCCCAGCGCCATGTGGCAGAGCAGTGCAGGCCCAAGCAGGCCGCCCCTCTTGCCCAGGGACATCCGAGGTCAGTGCCTGCGTCCTCCCCACCATGCAGTCCTGTAGCACCCACCCCACTGGCTTCCAGGGTTCTCCTGCCCCCCTCCCTGGGGAGAAGTCAGGGCGGGAGGGCAGCCGCGCACACTTCAGTCCACACCCGCCACGCGCCTCTGTGTAGGCCCCATCAGTTATCCCTATTTGCAGCACCCTGACGCTCACAGAAGATAGGGACTTGGCTGAAGGTCACTCGGGAGTGAGAGGAGAGCCAGCATTTGAACTTGTTTGTCTGCAATGCTCAGCTTGTTCTGCTGGTAGAGAAGAGACAGCTGGGATCTGCTCTGGCCCCACCAGAAGCTCTCCAGCCCTGACGCTGTCTTCACTTGCCTCCCACACTTGCCCAGCTTCAGATGAGCTGTCAGGCCACGGCTCCAGGTCAGGCTGGAAGGCCAGAGCAAGGCTGAGGGAAAGGGAGGGTGAGAGCTGGGCTGAAGAGGGGAAGGCCGGACAGCACCTCTGATAGGGTACAGGGGTTGGAGCTGGAGACCCACATCAGGTGAGGGGAGAGCAGGTGAGTCCACAAGCGGCCGTGAGCTGGATTGTGCACTCAGGACAAGAAGGAGATGGGGACTTTCAGGGCTGGGTCCTGGAGCTGTGGAGCCAGTCATCTTGGAGTTGGAGAGATACTGGGAAGGACATAGGTACCTGGTTGGCTGGTGGGAGTCTAGCTAAGCCCATTTCCTATGCTCTATGTGTATAACCATCCAATTCTTTAAAAAAACTTTTATTATTTCTTGCAACTTTGGACATGTACAAATAGTAGTTCAATTTATAGTATAGAACTACACCTCCCAGTAGAAGTGTGAGTTGAGCCACATATATAATTGCAAATATTCTAGTAGGTACAGGTGAAACCAATAATGTGTTTTATTTACCTCAATATATAATCAATGTAAAATTGATAATGAGAATGTTTACATTCTTTTTTTTAAATTTTTTAAATTGTAGATGGACACAATATATTTATTTTTATGTGGTGCTGAGGATTGAACCCAGTGCCTCATGCATGCGAGGCAAGTGCTCTACCACTGAGCTACAATCCCAGCCATAAAGTTTACATTCTTTTTTTTTTTTTTAATTTTTTTTTATTTAGGCTTACATGTTAACAGTGTAAAT
>CM053415.1:12442995-12456676 GCA_028644305.1 Xerus rutilus | reverse complement strand
TGATTTGCATTTCTCTGATTGCTAAAGATGTTGAACATTTTTTCATATGTCTGTTGATGGATTGTATATCTTCTTCTGTGAAGTTTGTTTGTGTTCAGCTCCTTGGCCCATTTATTGATTGGGTTGTTAGTTTTTTTGGTGTTAAGTTTAAAGTTTACATTCTTTATTTTGGCTCTGCATCCTCTGAAGTCCACGCGAGTTTTGCATGTACAGCACACCTCAGCTTTGCATTTTGGGTGCTAAGTAGCTTCATGAGGCCAGTGGCTGCTATATTAAAGAGCACAGTCCAGAACATTACCAGAGCCACACCACTTGGTTCCTGGACCCCTTCTGGGAGACAGGAAGTTCCCTCTGGCATCATTGACACCATTTTGTCACTCCCTGAACACCTTGCAACCAAACCATCAGGAAGGATGGGTTCAATTAGCAATGGGCTTGCAGACCACTAGGGACCATCTGGTCCTATGCAGGAGGTTCTTTCTTCTGTTTGATCTCAGTGTCTGCTGTTGTACCTTTAACCCATTCCTCATGTCACTGATTAAGACCTTGTCATTATTATGCCATTCTTTTAAGGATTCTTAGGTCTCAGTAGTGTTCACCAATGGGACCAGAACTCCTAAGCCAGAGCACACTGAGTGACAGGATGTGGCCAGTTTTAACAGTGTGTCTCTAAATGTGAGGGATGGAGAAGGATCCATAAAAGTCACCCCTCCTAATCGCATCTGGCCAGAGCTGATGATTGCATCCACCATGTGGAGAAAGTGGCTTTTGAGGAGAGGCCTGTGAATGCCAAGGCCATGTTAGACCTGGAGTGTTGGGGAGAAGTCCCCAAGGGCCCAGGGATGGCCCTGGGCATGGCAGAGCTAGATAGGAAGGGCCCTGTGGGTAGAACTATTTGGGGAAGTGGCTTGGGTCATGGTGAGGCATCCACACCAGCAGGTGCCCAGGTCAGGGCCACCCCAGCTTGGGGTGCTTGCTTCACTTGAGTTTGCCTGGACCACAGATTGAATTCTCCCCATCCACCCCAGGTTCTACAGAGAGTGGAGGCCGACACCACAGCCCACTGCCCCCCAGCAATCCCCGAAAGCTCCAGGGTGGCAGTGCCAAGAGGCCAAGAAGACCTAAATAGATGGTGGCGCCAGAGCTGGCACAACAGGGAGGCCAGAGAAGCTTGACCCTAAGCCCTTCTCTGGAGAGAACGGGCCCTAGCTGGGACACTTTGGGGACAGCCCTTACTCCAGATTCAGGGGCTACCTCACCTTCCAAAGGAGGGCTGCCTATGCAGTGCCAGGGCTCTGACCGTGGACCCTTCCCAAAGGTCCCTGGCCTTTCTTGGGTGGCCACAATTGTTCCTGGGACTGTCACACACCCTGTTGTTGACTCTGGGAGGATCTGTCTCTGGGAGCACTCTGGTCAATGACCACCACTCAGCCCAGGATGAAGAGGATGCCCAAGCAGCCATGGGAAGAATCTGTCCCCATGCCCACAAACCTCAGCCAACCTGCAGAGTGGACCTGGTCTCTCCCAGGTGTAAGGCTCCTAGGTGAGCCAGCATCAGGGATAGATGAGAACAGTCTTCTGCCATGTTCTAGTGACTCCAGACACTGCAGTGACAGAGAGGAAACATCACTATTGGAAGCAAGATAGAATTGTTAACTCAGATGAAAGCTCATGGAACCCGTAAGGTGAGAGCCTAAGGGTTTTGAGTTTCAGTAATTTTTTTCATCAGAAAAACACACACCAAGCTTGAGCACCATCCTATGGGGAGATGGCTGTGGCATGTTCTGGTTGTGTTTGGCACTTGCTCTTTCTCAAATGCAGGCCTTCATCCCTTGTATTCTGGGGCTCCTGTGTAGAGGCTCTTGGGGTCACTGGTGGTGGGAGCCTTCTTGTTGGCTGGCCTCCTTAGGCCAGGAAGTGAGCAGGATCAAGACAAGAGCAGAGATGAACTCTGGGGACTTTGGCATCAGCACCTCAGGGCCAGTAGGTACAGGTAGCATTGTGGCCTCTTGGCCTGAGTAGGATGCCCATAAACATTGTGCAGACTCCACAGCTGGTGATGCAGGCTGGCGTCCCCTGGCTTGCACAAAGCCAGGCTGCCCTCCTGGAACTTCATGAGGGCTCTACTTCCTGCTCGGCTGCAACCTCTGGGACACAACACTCACCCCTTCACTCAGAGAGAGGTGCCAAGCCTATGGTACAGGATTTTGATTTTTCTACCTGGCCCCAGACCTCTGAGCTGAAGCTGGCCTGGGTCTCATATCCCTTAGGCCTGGTGGGCCCTGATACTGATACTAGGTACCTCCTGAGATGGGGTGTGAAATGACTTCAAGGAGGTCTTGTACAAATATTTTTATTTTAAGGATATTATCATAATGTTTATCAGAAAAATATACAACTGGCCCATAAGACATTTGAGTTTATTAATCATGTCTAAAGTTAAAGAGTGAGTTGCTTCAAAAGAAAAAAAGAATCAACCATCTACCTGTTCAGGTGGTACTGGGGCAAAGTGGCAATCATGAGTGGTTTGGAGTGTCTGAAGTGCAGGGAAAATGGCCTCCCCCGTGTCTCTCAGAGGCTGAGTTTGGCTGCCAAACAGAAAACCCCCAACAGTGACTTAAACAAGGTAGGGCTTATTTGGAGGGAAAAGCAGGGAGGTAGCATTGTGTAAAGCTGTTCTGTGAAGTCATCAGAACCCCTTAGGAGGAAGCACAGTGCTCAAGGTCACCAGGTATCTGGAGAGCTACAGCCAGCACATCCACATCCCAGGCAGAGGAGGAAAGCCCACCTGCCAAACTCTGCCTCTGCCTCACTGGCCAACAGGGTGCCGTCTTGGCCCTCCCTTCTGCAAGGCATGCTGGGAAATGTAGCTGTGTTCATTGCCACCAATATAACCAGGTTTCCACTGATCAGGAAGGAAAAATCGACACTGGGTTGGCACCCAGCAGTCTATGGCATGCTTCCCAGGGTGCGGATAGCAAAACTGAGCCCCAGAGAGGGATCCAACATTCTGAAGTGATTGTTGGCTCATGGCGCTGAAAATTAAAGAGGCCTTTGGCTCAGCTTTGGGGTTCCTCCCATACTGCCTCCTTGCCTTTCCATTCTCTTCCTAGCCTTCAGCCTGACCTCTTGCAGAGCCTGAGGCTGACTGCAGGATCTTCTACAGCCCCTGGGCATTTGCTGCCAGCACTCAGGCACCTGCCTTTGCTGTGCTTGTGGGTCCCTTCCCACCCCTGCCCGGGCTCCTCCTTCCATGCCCCGTTTGACCTGCAGACTTTGTCCTGCCAGAGACGACCCTTGGGCTCCTGCAGGGGCATGACCTTGCCTGTTGGGGGTGGGCAGTCATGCCTCCTGGTAGGTTCCAGGGTGGTTGAGGGGACGAGTGGGTGCAGGGCTAGAGCAGGGTCTGCTGCAGCACAAGCACTCACTGTGCACCAGCTGTGGCAGCTGTCATTGCACATTTGTCACCTGGTCACCTGTCTCCGGAGGTGTCAACCTTGTGCTTTCTCAGAGCTCAGACCTTGTCTGGGGGATGGGGCAGCCCCATCCAGGCAGGGGCACAGTGGGCGCTCAATAAATGCTTATAACACAAATTGAACTGCAAGGAAACGGCACACTGCAGGCCCGTGTCCCCAGGGAGAAGATGGTCTGAGGCCCCTGGTTGTCTGCACAGTGTGTGGAAGGCAGGTGTGAGTGATGAGCCCAAGACAGCTCTCCTTTAAAAGCAGTAATCGTACCATTTGGCTCATAAAGCACTTTCTCATCCATCAGCTAATCTGAGTCTCATTTAGCAGCCCAAGAAGTCTGTGGGTAGAGAAGAGCAATTTCTCTTTTAGAAATGAGAAGCTAAGGCTCAGAGGCGTTCCAGACTTGCTTAAGGCAAGAGAAGTAAGATCTAGTGGAGGCTGGGCCAAGCCTCAGCAGCTGTGAGAGCCAGACCCCTGTGCCCCTCCTCTCCCTTTCTCCTTCCCTCTGTCCTAAGGCCACCAAGCGATGTGGCATGAGAGCAGCCTGCAAGCCACCCTGACAGGCTCTGGCAGGAGACACCTCAGATGCCTCCTAGACTGACCTAAGTGTGTCTCAGGGTGGTGTGAACTAGCCAGTACTGGGCCAGCTGTCCATGTCTACGTTTTTCTGACTCTAGGAAGTGCTCAGGTATTCTGTGAAAACGCAGTGAAGTTCACATGTATGTCCCCACCAGGATGGAGATAGAGAGCATGTGCCCTCAGGAGCTCTGCTCTGACTCCGTCTCCACAGGGCAGGGCCTGCCCCTCGCCTCCCCATCCCTGGGACCACATGGAATGGCCCCTTTTCTTTCTTTCTTTCTTTTTTTTTGTATTTTCAAAAATGTTTTATTTCTTGTTATAAACTAATGTTTCATTATCATAACTGGAAAAATCAATGACATTTAAAGAAAAAAACTAAAGGAAAGAACAATGTATAATGCTACTCAGAGGTAAGATGTTACTATAATATTTTCATAGTATTTCAATGAATTAAACTATTTTCATGAGACCATTAAAAATACAGCAATGATTAAAGTTTGAATGTGCTTTTTAGTTTGAATTCATCAATAAATAGAATCCAAATGCATTTTTAGAAATGATTATCATATTATTATGGTATAGAACTGCCAGGTGAACAAATTTTAAAACATCAGAACCCAATTCCCATAATCATAAATGAAATTTGACTAATATATCTTACAAAAAATAAAATATATGCTCCAAGTTTGGAGTAAAACTAAGGCTGAGTTCTATGTCTGTCAGCACATTCTCACTTTCTTTATTGATCAGTATTTCCTGAACTACCATGTTTAGTCAGATAAGCATGTTACACATTCAAGATACAGAGAAGATTGCTTCTAAATGAGGTCAAAGAAAAGTGACAAATGTATCATTCAAACAACTAGTTCAAAATTGTCAAACTTTTTTTTTTGGTACCAGGGATTGAACTCAGGGGCACTCGACCACTGAGCCACATCCCCAGCCCTATTTTGTGTTTTATGTAGAGACGGGGTCTCACTGAGTTGCTTAGCGCCTCACCATTGCTGAGGCTGGCTTTGAACTCGCGATCCTTCTGTCTCAGCCTCCCTAAGTGCTGGGATTACAGGCTTGTGCCATTGTGCCCGGCTTGGCAAACTTTTTTGATAAAGCCCAAATTGAATATTTTAAGTTCTGTGGACCGTAATGTCTCTATTGCAACTACTCAATTCTGCCATTGTAACATAACGAAGTAAGTAAACTGTGTTGTAAACTCTATTTACAATCAGAGATGGTAGATCAGGTTCGGTTCCCAGACCATGGTTTGTCAGTCTCCAAACTAAATGAATACTTTGCAAATAAAACAGAAAACAGGATTGACTTTTATTGCAATAATTTTTTAAATTTACAAATAATTAAATTAACCATCAATATATAGTTATTTTTTAGAATTACAGAAGTGGTCCACAAGTTGCTTGAAAGCTGGATTCCATTGTTCAGGTGTATCAGATAGAGTTCACATTGTTTCGGTATCTCATCATATTACCATTGAAAACTTTTCTCCTGGATATAAAACTATTTTTTGGAAATCTTTTTTAAAATATTTATTTTTTAGTTGTAGGTGGACAGAGTATCTTTATTTTATTTTTATGTGGTGCTGAGGATCGAACCCAGTGCCTCACGCGTGCTAGGCGAGCATGCTACCACTGCACCATAACCCCAGCCCCTGGAAATTTTCTTGAGTCCTGGCAGGACATAGGGGGCACAGTTAAAGTGTTTGAATGAGAAGAATTTGATAAAAGAATGCTTTAGAGAGCTGTGGGGAGTTAAATGAACCAACAGACAGTGGTGAAGCACCTGGCATGAGCGATTAGCAGAGACTGTGCTCTACCGTAGGCTGAAGGGGTAAGAGGTGGAGAGTGTATTTTCCAGAACCCTAAAAAAGCTGGTACCATGGAAGAGGAACCACTGGGCAGGAGCTATGTTTACAGAGCATAGAGCCACTGGGAACGGCCCCTTTTTTCTGCTCATGTAAAAGCCTTCACATCCTGAGGGTTCATCCTGGTGGTTCTCTTTTGTGACTATGTGATGCTGCTGGTTCAATGTCACAATCTGCTTCTCTGGTCTCTCACTGATGCCCTTTGGGTCATTTCCAACTGGGCTGATGTGAAGGAACAGCTGTGAAGCCCATAGTTGGGTGCACGTGAGCCCTCTCCAAAGTTTGTGTATTGGGTTAGAGTTCCAGGAGCTGAGTTGCTGGGTGACCAGATTAGTGCTGGTCCACTCTCAGGACTATATGCTGTGGACAACCACCTATGCAGCCCTGAGTGGGACACTGCTCTGGCCTTCCCGGGTTAGGACCTGGGTGTCTGCTCTCAGTGGGCAATGGCCCCCTGTGATCTTCACACTGCTAGGGCCTGGCAGGCTGCTTTTCTGTGGAAAACACCTAAAAGCCAGGGCCATGCTGGGGCTTTTCTGAAGTCACCTTGGAACTCTCCCCAGGGCATTTTCCCATGATCTCTTGACCCCTGAGACTCTGGCCTCTACCCTTCCTTTGTGTCCCTTGGCCATGTCAAAGGCAAGGGAAACTGCCTTAGATCTGATCACTCACTGGGTCCACTGAGATCATGGACTCTTTCTCACTTCCAGCTTGGGTTCATGACCTCCATTCTGCAAATGTGGCAGCTCACATTGACCTACTGGTGTCTATTAGGGCCACAGCATGGAGAGAGTGAGGTGGTATGTGGCCCAGTGAAGCAGTGTGAGATGGTGGCTCAGAATCAAAGAGCCTGAGACACATGCCAGCTCACATCTCCTTCCTGGGCCTCCATCTGCATGATGGAGCCTGTGATCCCCAGTAGCAAAAGTATAAGAGAGAGACATGGTTCCAAGATTTCCAATTGCCAACCTCAGTTTCTCTCTGTGCAAAAGAAGTAGCAGTCCTTCTACTCTAATGAGTAATTTTTTCCTCCCTCCCTCCCTTCCTTCCTTCCTTCCTTCCTTCCTTCCTTCCTTCCTTCCTTCCTTCCTTCCTTCCTTCCTTCCTTCCTTTCTTATTTTCCTTCCTTTGTGGTGCTAGGAATGGAACTTAGAGCCTCACACATGCTAAGCAAGCACTCTACCACTGAACACACCTAGCTCCTAATGAGCAATTTTTAAGCATATGAATGTGATTTTAAAAAACAAGAACACGATCCAGGTGTGGTCGTATATGTCTGTCAACTCAGCCATTGGGAGGCTGAGGCAGGAAGATCAAAAGTTTGAGACCAGTGTGGGCAACTTAGCAAGATGCTCAAAATAAAAAATAAAAAAGGCTGGAGATGTAGCTCAGTAGTGGAGTGCCCCTGGGTTCTTTGGTACTGAAAACAAACTGCAAAACCTCCTGCAAAGACAGCTGGAGGCTGTCGCATCATGGCAGGTCTGGGGAGGGCAGCCAAGGTGGTGAGAGGGCCAGGGCTTCTGCTTGCCGCCCAACAACTCACAGACAGCAGAGAGTGCATCCTGCCCCACAGTGGAGACCAGCACCAGCCATTTCTAGGAATGGGGGAGCTCCACAGAACAGGATTCCTCATGCAACTGGAAAGACCTCCCAGGGATGGAGAGACCTAGGAAGAAATCCCATCTTCTACCCCAATGCTTTTTTTTTTTTTTGATACTGGGGATTGAACTCAGGGGCACTCGACCACTGAGCCACATCCCCTGCCCTATTTTGTGTTTTGTGTAGAGACAGGGTCTCACTGAGTTGCTTAGCGCCTCGCCGTTGCTGAGGCTGGCTTTGAACTCACGATTCTCCTGTCTCAGCCTCCTAAAGTGCTGGGATTACAGGTGTGAGCCACCGCACCCAGCTTACCCCAATGTTTTTTTCCACCAGTCTCAGAGAGTAGAAAAATAGGAGGATGCTCTTTGTGTGATCATTAGTGTCCTGGGGCTGCCCTCACAAATGACAACAGTCTGGGTGGCCTAGAAGAGAGGTTGATCATCTCACATTCCGAGACCCAGGTGTTGGCCAGGCATGCTCCCTCTGAAGGTGGCAGGGTCTGCCCAGATCCTCTCCAGCCACTGGTGGCTCCTTGGCTGGTGGCAGCATCTCTCTGATCTTCCTGTTGGCATGTCTGCCTCATCACACGGCCTTTTTCTTTTTCATCATTGTCATTTTTTAGCGCTGGGAATCAAACCCAGGACCTTGCACTTGCTAGGCAAGCACTCCACTAAGCTGCACCCCCAGCCCACATGGCATTGTTTTTATAAGGACATCAGTCATATTAGAGCAGGGCCCACCCTAATCTAGTGTGATGTCATCTTTACACCTGTAGTAACGCTGTCTCCAAACATGGTCCCGTGCTAGGGTCTGGGTAGTTAGAGCTTTAGCACTGAATTTAGGGTTGGGAATGGGGCAAATAACTCAGTCTATCACCTGGGGAGGCAGAAAAGCCTGTAAAAAACACCTAGAGGCCACATCATAAATATATTTGCTCAGGGCTGGGGTTGTGGCTCAGTGGCAAAGCACTTGTCTAGCATGCGTGAGGCACTGGGTTCGATTCTCAGCACCACATATAAATAAATAAAATAAAGGTCTATCAACAACTAAAAAAATATTTAAAAAAAATATATATATATATTTGCTCATAGCACACACTGTGAGGGGTTTTTGCAGAGGGGATGCTATATCAGTTGCATGAATGTATTTTCATTTTTATAAGTGTATACAAAAAGATTTGTCATATTTAAATTCTCATTAAAATGTCTAATAAAGTTGTTTTCTACTATCCCTTTATTCATGCTTCTGTAAGCTATTTATGAAGTAATTTCAAACATATGTAAATGGGTCTGCTGGGCCCAAATAGCAAATGATGATCATGATGTTTCTGGGTACAAAGGGTTAAGCTGAATTAAAAGTTGTAAATTTGCTGGGCGTGGTGGCACATGCCTGTCATCCTAGCAGATCAGGAGGCTGAGACAGGAGGATTGTAAGTTCAAAGCCAGCCTCAGCAATGGTGAGGCACTAAGCAACTCAGCGGGACCTTGTCTCTAAATAAAATACAAAATCAGGCTGGGGATGTGGCTCAGTGGTTGAATGCCCCTGAGTTCAATCACCTGTAACTCCCCCCCACCAAAAAAAAAGTTGCAGACTTGTTTGGTGGCAGAGACCTGTAATCCTAGCAACTCAGGAGGCTGAGACAGGAGGATCATAGCTCAAGGCCAGCCGGGGCAACTTATTGAGAACCTGTCTCTAAATAAAAAAAATTTAAAAAGGGCTGAGGATTTAACTCAGTGGGAGAGTAGCCCTGGGTTCAATCCCTAGCACTGGGGAGAAAAAGAAGAAAGAAAGAAAAGTGGAGGCGTGGGGAGAGAGGAAGAAAAAAACAAGTCACAAACTTGTCTTCCTTTCACCCAAGTTTGGTGAAAACTGGGCTAGCAGTACACATGTTCTGAATACCTTTGTCTTTTGGCAAAATCTGTGGCATCAAAATGCCTCAACCCCCGCCCACAGCCCCCATCTCCTCAGCCTGGGCACAAGTGGTTCATGGACAAGTGCCTTCCTCAGCCTAGCTGCTTTGCTCTGCCAGAGGCAGCTATAAGCCTTGACTGTAGATTAGAACCCTGCTTGCCTGCACTTGGATTATATCTGAGCCTTGGTTTTTCCACTTGTATAATAGGATAGTGGCACCTGCCTGCCTCCCGCAGAGGGTTAACCTGAAGGTGAATGGGGATGGGATGAGGTTGGGACTCCAGTGCTCTGTACGTGGTAGAGTTGTATGTTATGCTTGTGTGACACATAAGGGAAAAGATCAGGTAAGCCCCCAATTACCAGTTTTAAAAAATCTGAAATCACCTATACAGTGCATATTTGTGTGGTTTGGAAGGCCAGCCCTTTATGACAGTGTGGCAAATGGGAGAAATCCTTGAGCTAGACTAAAGAAGATACCCAAGAAGACATGGTGTTCCAGTGACTAAAAGAACCAGCATGCTCTCGTGCTGACGGGACAGGTAGGAGCTTCTATCCTGCCCTGCCACTGGCAGCATGGACCCTGTTCTGTGACCTTGCTGGGATCACAGCATCTTTTTCAGATAGAGGCTGACGTCAGCCCCAAAGGGCTCATACCAGGCCACTCCACTGGAAATGTCCTGGGTATTTACTATTGTGGCTGGTCCCAGGCGTTGTTGCAAGAGAGGGATGTGTGGGAGCAGAGCCAAGAGCGACCCAGAGAGAAGCCAGGGAAGAAAGTCACCCAGGAAAGGTGGAGCGCACTCGGGGGGTCTCCTGGAGAGAAGAGGCCTGAAGTCTGGGTAGCCAGTAGGCCACTGGTGGGGAATAAGCTTTCCAATTTGGAGGTGTGCAAGCAGGTAAGTGCCAGATGGGTGGCATGGGCATCAAGTCATAAGCAGCTTGAGGACTACTCGGGCTCCTTCTACAGAGCCAGTCATTTCACAGAGGAGGCTGAGACTCACGTCCCCCACTGGCTTATCCTTTTGATGTTTTTGCATAGATTAGTGTCTCAGTCCATCCAACTGCTACAATAAAACACATAGACTGGCTGACTTATAATAGGAAGTTATTTTCTCTAGTTCCAGAAGCTGGGAAATCCAAGATCTGGGATCTGGTGAGGGTCCATTTCTGGCTTGCAGACCGCTGTCTACTGGCTGCGTCCTCACATAGCAACGGAGTGTTCTCTGGGGTTGCTTTGATGAGGGCACTGGTCCACCCTCATGACTTAGTCACTTCCCAAAGGCCGCCTCCTATCATCACTTTGAGATTAGGTTTCAACATAAGATCAGGCGACACAAGCATTTCATCCATTGCAATTAGTCTATGTGTACTTCAGTTCTTTTTTTTTTTAATTTTTTTTTTAGTTGTCAATGGACCTTTATTTATTTACGTGTGGTGCTAAGGATTGAACTAAGTGCCTCACACATGCTAGGCGAGTGCTGTACCACTGAGCCACAACCCCAGCCCTGTACTTTGGTTCTTGGATACAACTTCCCTAAGCTTTCTGTCCCCCATGGTAACCCTCAGCATGTGGAAGGGGGGCTGATTTTTTTTTAAATTTTTTTTTAGTTGTAGATGGACACAATATCTTTATTTTATTTATTTTTATGTGGTGCTGAGGATCGAACCCAGTGCCTCATGCATGTGAGGCAAGTGCTCTACCACTGAGCCACAATCCCAGCCCCAGGGGGGCTGATTTTTATCCACTGTGTTCTGGGAGCTCTTCAAGCCAGGACCCAGGTTCCACCCTGCCTTGGTCTTCCATGACCCCCACAGAGCCTAGTCCCCACTTTCCTTCCTTTGAGGATTCCTTTGCCTTCAGAGGGAAATGTAGCCCCAATCATCTAACTTCCTCTGGTCATTCCAACAACCAGGAGGGTAAAGCAGGAGGCAGGGAGGGTTTGAGAGGATCTGGTTGTGGGATGAGGGGCAAGACTTGGCTGAGCCATTTACAGAGGTTGGTTGACTAGCCCAAGGTCGCACAGCTACCGAGTGACAGCCTCAGTGTCCAGACCCAGCTTCCTACCTCCCTTATTACGCCACACTGCCTGCAAGACATTGGAGATAGAAACACTGCAGAGATAAGACTCCAGAAGGGGCGGGGAGTATTGAGTGCACAATTAATCAGGAGCGTTCATCT
The DNA here is from genome assembly GCA_028644305.1 of Xerus rutilus. Taxonomy (NCBI): domain Eukaryota; kingdom Metazoa; phylum Chordata; class Mammalia; order Rodentia; family Sciuridae; genus Xerus; species Xerus rutilus. Next base: position 12,445,065 of record CM053415.1, on the reverse strand, counting down.
GTCCATTCTCCTGGACTTTCACATCACCTTGCAAAGGCCACTGGATTTTCAATTCACACTCTTCTTCTTACCCTGTTCATGCTCATAGCGACTGGGGATGCAGGAGACATCAGAACCTCTCAGACACCTTTTTCAGTGGGAGCTGATGTGTCCTGGCTGATCTCTTGCTGCAGCCACAGTTACTGTTCTTTCCTCCGTTGCAACCCTGGTTATGAAATCAGAAACAGTCCTAGGCAGTAGGAGACATCGAGATAACTCAAACGGACTGAGCCAGGCTGTGTGGTCAGCTCTGGGGAGGTTGCAGACTTTACACAGGGGTCCTGAGGTGGGTTGCAGCCAAAGAAGTTACTGCAGGGAAGGACAAGGATGGTCAGCTGGGGCTGCCAGCTGGGGCTACTGGCTTGAAGAAGCCTGGAGCCTGGAAAAAGAAAAGAGGCCAGTTGCCACCGTGGGCACCTCCAGGGCAGAGCTGGCCTCCAGTGACCCCCTCCTAGCAGGTGCTCTTCCCTACAGGAAGTCACTGGATTCTCATGCACCTCTTGTTCTGGAACCCAAGCTTTAGGTTCTGGTTCCAACCCTGTCATGTATGTGCTGTGTGCCTTTGGCTGGTTGGTTAATTTCTTTGAGCCCCTGCTTCCTTGTCTGTAAATGGGCAGATAATATGCACTTACTTCAGGGAGAGTAAGTAACAATGTTTCTGCATGTTGCTAACTCAAGAAGTATGTTTTAAAAACAGGTGAAATTGACAAAGTATAATGTGGAGAGTGAATGAGCTGACCTTGCGGTATTAGCACGGGAAGCATTCCTTGCCAAAGGCACGGATGTTATCAGCCTTGACTCTCAGCTCTGATGCTAACAGTTGTCAGATATCCCAGGACAGTGGATGTCCTGGATACAGCAGGATGATAGCAAAATGTTCTTAGCACTGCAACAGTAGGCTAGAGGCAAAAAACGTTTCTAGCTCTATAACTTTTTAGTGCACAAAGAAGTTTCTGACACCTTACAAACCTTGAACAAATTTACAATGCCCCTGCAGTTCAACTTTCTGAGTATGGGACCCTATATAATAAATTTGTGAAGCTAGGCTTGGGTCACAGTTCCTCCATCAGAGTGCAGTCTCCCACCTAGCCCCAGCTTTTTGTAAAATTATCTCTGTGTCTTCTTTGTCTCTGTGTTTTTCTTTATCTCTCATTGTCCCTACTCAAGAATCCTTTATTGATGCTGCGCAGGTCATGGCAGTTGGTGGCTAGGGGCGAGGGACTCAAGAAGAGGGAACTCAGACAGAATCAGACAAGGAGACACTCTTGAAATGCTTGCGCATTTTTTGAGATCCCCACATTAGCAGTAATCACCATCAAACTTCAAGGTAAGGAATACATATTTGTAGGATCACCCATTGGGTGTACAACATGGGAAATTCCAGTTTTCAGATGAGAAACCTTTATGTACAAGCACTCAAAGTGACGTTTCAAGATCGAGAATGCACTTTATTTTTTTTTTATTTTTTAAATTTTATTTATTTTTTTAGTTGTAGGTGGACAGAATATCTTTATTTTATTTTTATGTGGTGCTGAGGATCGAACCCAGTGCCTCACGCGTGCTAGGCGAGCACGCTACCACTGTGCCACAATCCCAGCCCCGAGAATGCACTTTAAAAGTAAACAGCTTGTTCAATTTTAAAACTTTGTTGATAAAAATCGTCTTTGGTTTCCAGAGGAGAGTACTTTCAATTTAGATGCCTGGAAAAAAATAGGAGAGCAGCTGTGTGCTTGCTTTATTATTATTAATTATTATTATTATTATTATTATTATTATTATTTGGTACTGGGGATTGAACTCAGGGGCACTCGACCACTGAGCCACATCCCCAGCCCTATTTTGTATTTTATGTAGAGACAGGGTCTCACTGAGTTGCTTAGCGCCTTGCCGTTGCTGAGGCTGGCTTTCCCAGCCCTTAAATTTCTTAAACTGTGATGAGGAGGGCCACACTGTGGCTGAGAGCTATCAGGTCTCTGGTTCAGTTTGTTCAGCAGGATTGGTATGGTGAAAAGATTTACAGTCAAGAAAATG
>CM053415.1:12423866-12442895 GCA_028644305.1 Xerus rutilus | reverse complement strand
CGCTTGTAATCCCAGCACTTAGGGAGGCTGAGACAGGAGAATCGCGAGTTCAAAGCCAGCCTCAGCAATGGCGAGGCGCTAAGCAACTCAGTGAGACCCTGTCTCTACATAAAACACAAAATAGGGCTGGGGATGTGGCTCAGTGGTCGAGTGCCCTGAGTTCAATCCCCAGTACCAAAAAAAAAAAAAAAAAAAAAAATGGAATGGGCCAGATCCAGTAATGATGTAGGGAGGAGGGTTATGCTTGTATTTTTCCAGAAGGTGCTGAGAAGCCCATTTGGGTACCTGAGAGAGCAGTGTGTCATCAATATGGATCCAACAGCCAGACTTGAACCCCAATTCAAAAGATTAAGGGTTGCCCTAGAAACAGTGGTGCGGCAGCAACAGCCGCCCCCAAATCTCAGAAGAAATGAAAACCCGAGAGAAACAAGCAACCAGCAAAAGGCACACTGAGTGCAAATCCCCCAACTTGGGATCAGATCAAGAAATTGACAACTGAAGCTCAGAATGTGGTTGCAAGTCAAGGTCCCCCTATGACACCAGCCACCATGTTTGTGGCAATGCTGGCCATTGTAGGTTGTCAGGTGCGTATGGTAGCAGGAGAAACTCATTGGACGTATTTTCCAGATCCTCCCATAAGGAATTCCGCTACTTGGGCTGGAGGATCTATCTATCCCAGTGTTTACAAATTATTCTGCCATGATGGGGGGGTGTCAATCTGATTGTCATATTAATCCCTATTGTTACTTTAGTTATACTTATTCTGGATATAGTGCTGAGACTCCTCTTTGTCTGTTCTTCAAAAAACTGGGTACTTACAAGTGCCCCAGGAATATTATAGGATATCCTGTGGTGGTACTCCTGTTGCCAGTTTCCAGTCCTTGGGATTTTAAAAAATATGTACAAATTATTATCAAAATATGTTTTCCTGATTCCAGTTATAAGGATTCTGTCAAATACCCTCCATTTCCTTATTGCCCTAATTCCACCACTTCAGAACTGGGAACTTGTCCTCATTGGCTAGATTGTGCTAATTTAGTTCCTGTAAGACATAATATTTTCCAGTCTGAGTCATACGTCCTAGACTGGTCTCATAGGTTTGATTTAGCACATCCTCATAATGAACTTATAACTCGTGGAATGTTTGTTAGTAATATTTTGACCACACGACCAGGAGGAATTCAGAAGGATTTATGGCATCTAGCTGCAGCTTTAGATTTTGTTAACTCTAGTCATTTGCTTGCAGATCTAACCAGTGATTGTACCACTAACCCGTTATGGTTTGCAGGCATGTGTCCAGACTCCTTATATTTTATTAAGAGGAAATGCTAATATCACAAAATGAACAGTAATTGATATTTTGTACAGTGTACTAACTATAATCTCAGTAACTGTGTGACTAGACATAATAAAGATCAAGATATTTTGGGTTCAAACCAGTCTTCCTTCCTTATGCTTCCCACTAGCATTACAGAAGACTAGTGTGATTTGATCACACTGTGCTGTGGGACTTACAGTCCTTGGTATAGTTACTTTAATTACTGTGATTGCAGAAGCAATCTGCAATCTGCACCTGTTGCTCTGGCACAGGACATCCAATCAGCTCGTTTTGTCAATGGTTTGGCACAAAATACTTCAGAAGCCCTCCAAGAGCCAGGTGCGGTGTAATCCCAGTGGCTTAGGAGGCTGAGGTAGGAAGATTGCAAGTTCAAAGCCAGTCTTAGCAATGGCGAGGTGCTAAGCAACTTAGTGAGACTCTGTCTCTAAATAAAATACAAAATAGGGCTGGAGATGTGGCTCAGTGGTCGAGTGCCCCTGAGTTCAATCCTGGTACCAAAAATAAAAGAACCCTCCAAGATCAGAAGGCTATTGATGATAAACTTAAAGCTAAGTTAAATGCTTTAGAAGCTACTGTAATGAGTTTAGGTGATCAGATACAAAGTCTTAAGGTCAGATAACAATTACAATGTCATATTGCTTATCATTTTTTTTTGTTACACCTGTTTTATATAATAGCTCCCAATGAAATTGGAATAAGATAAAGACGCATCTATTAGGTATTTGAAATCATAACAATGTTAGTTTATATCTTTTACAATTACACCCTTACATCCAAGCTATGCAAAAAAGTAAGATCTTTATGTTATCTCTTGTCAATTTTGCAGAAAAGCTGTTAAATGACCTAAATGGTTTCAATCCTTGGGATATGCTAAAACATACTGCATGGTATCTCATAGGGTTTGTTTCCTTACTTTTAATTCTGTATTATTTTCTCACAGTCAGTTGCAAGCTTGTCCAGTTCAGTTCCAACACCTTCAAGTAGACATGTATTGGTTGCAACTGAAAAAAGGGGAGAGGAGCCGAGTGTGGTGGTGCACATCTGTAATCCCCGCTGCTCAGGAAGCTGAGGCAGGAGGGTCACAGGTTCAAAGCCAACCTCCCAACTTAGCAAGGCTGTAAGCAACTTAGCAAGACCCTGTCTCTAAATAAAATATACAAAGAGCTGGGGATGTGGCTCAGTGGTTGAGTGCCCCTAGGTTCAATCCCCAATACCAAAAAATTTTTAAAAAACTAAATAAAGATTAAAAGGGGGAGATGTGGAGAGTAGATAAGCCTCTGATCATCAGCTGATCCTGAGGTGTCAGCAAAAAGCCAAGCCTGGGAAACATTCCTTGCCAAAGGCGAGGATATTATCAGCCTTGACTCTCAGCTCTGATGCTAACAGTTATCAGATGTCCCAAGACGATGAGTGTCCTGAGTACAGCAAGATGGTAGCAAAATGTTCTTAGCACATTGAGGCTGGGGCTGTAGCTCAGTGGTAGAGCACTTGCCTCACAAGTGTGAGGCACTGGGTTTGATCCTCAGCACCACATAAAAATAAATAAAGATATTGTAACCATCTACAATTTAAAAATATTTTTTAAAAATGTTCTTAGCACTGCAACAGTAGAATAACTGCAAAAAACATTTATAGCTCTGTAACTTTCTAGTGCACAAAGAAGCCTCTGACAACTTACAAGCCTTGAACAATTCACAATACCCCTGCAGTTTAACTTCCTGATTAGGAGACCCTATATAGTAAACCTATGGAGCTAGTTCTGGGTCACAGTTCCTCCATCACAGTGCAATCTCCCACGTGCCCCAGCTTTTTGTGAAACTATCTCTGCATCTTCTTTGTCTCCCTCTTTTTCTTTATCTCCCATTGCCCCTACTTGAAAATCCTTTGTTGATGCTGTGCGGGTCCCGGCAGTATAATGTACCATGTTAATAGTGAACAGTTCCATGGCATTTAGTTCATTCACAATGTTGTACAACCATCACCTCTGATAGCTCCAAAACATTTTTGTCAGCCCAAAAGGGGACCCTACACTCATTACACAGTTGTTCCCTATTTCTCCTTCCCCCAGCAAGGGGACTCTGTCACAGTTCTAGTTCCTAATTTCTGAGTCCCTCAGTCCCTATACTGATCAAATTGCCTTCCAAGCTTTGTTCAAATTCTGGACAAGGCTTTTGCTAGTGTGAGGCCACCATCTTAGGGGATATTTTGGGAATTGCTAGCTTAAGTAACAGCATTAATTGAGAACCTCTGAAAGCAGCCACTCTTGATACATGACTTTGTCTAATCTTTATGAGGCACTTCTCAGTAACTAGAAAAATCTCAGCTGGAGGAAATGACATTTTAAAAGATTTTTAAATGGAGATATAATTTGCAGAAGACAAAATGCCTCCTTTGAGTGTACAGCCTTATGTGTTTTCACAAAAACATGTGGTCACGCAGCCACCAGGACCACCATAATCAAGGCATACAGCGATACATCCCCCTAAAACTTCTTTCCTTTGTAGTCACCTCCTCCCCATCCCCAGTCCCTAGAAGGCACCAGTATTTTTGCCTTTTCCAGAATATCCTCTATATGGGCTCAGTATTGGGATGGACTTCTTTTACCCTTCATAATGCATTTGAAATTCGTCTACATTGTTGCACATACTGACAGTTTGTTTCTTAATATCATGGAGTAGTCTTCCATTGCATCCATGTATGGCTGTTTGTTAATTAATCAGATTCAGGATATTTGGGCTGTCTCTAGTTTGGAGCATCCATGAACAAAGCTATGAAAACATTCACATACAAGTTTCTGTGGAAATAAAAATTCCATTTCTTTACGCAAATACCTAGGAGTGGGTTTCTGGATTGTCAGAAAGGTATATGTATATAAGAAACTGCCAGGGCTGGGATTGTAGCTCAGCGGTAGAGCGCTTGCCTCGCATGCGTGAGGCCCTGGGTTCGATCCTCAGCACCACATACAAACCAATAAAATAAAGACATTGTGTCCATCTACAACTAAAAAAATATTAAAAAAAAAAAAAAGAAAAGAAACTGCCAGACCGATTTCCAAAGGGATCGTACCATTTTGCATTCCTAGCAGCTGGAGTGCACACCTGAAAAAAATCTTTAATTTTTTTCATTTGTTCTTTTTAGATATACATGACAGCAGAGTGTATTTTGACATATTGTACTTATATGGAGTATAACTTATTCCAACCAGGATTCCATTCTTGGGGTTGTACATGATATGGAATTTCACTGGTGTGAAAAAATTTTTAAATGTGATGCTAAGAATAAGGCACTGCGCGCTCGTTATGCTGAGCACTTTATACGCATCGTCTCATTTGACTCTCACAAACTCCCTTTAAGGTTTTGTCGCTATCCATTTTAATGAATTTGGTAACAGCTTCAGAGAGGTTGTGAGGCTCACGAACGCTCCTGGCAGCCAGCAGGTGACTCACGAAGGCGGGTTAACCGGGTGCTCTCTCGCAGCAATGCCAACCAAGCTCAGGGCTCCGGCCGCGAAACAGACCATGAAACCCCGCGCGCCCCCGTCACGCCCCCGCCGCGGGAGGGTCCAGGCTGAGGATTGGCTGCTGGGGAGGGGGTGGAGCTCCTAGCTATCGGTGGGCGGGGCTGATCTCTGGCGGTAAATACCGCTCCACATGGCACGGAATAGCGGGGGCGGGGTGCGGAGGGCGCAGGCGCATTGAGGGCCGGCGCCCTGTGCCTCCGCGGCCCCGCTGGCCAATTCTCGCGAGAAGATTTTGGGGGCGGGACTTCGGCGCCGGGGGCGGGGCCGTGCCTAGGGAGGGTCCGCTAGTCGCGCGGCGGCGGCGGTGAAAGGAAAGGAAAGGAGCGCAGGGACGAGGTGAGGAAAAGAGCGCGGGGCGAGGGCGTGGGACGGAGCGTGGGGCACTCGGCTTCCAGGCGGGGACGGGCCGGGGTCCCGCGAGCGCGGCGCGCTCTGGCCGGCTTAAGGCGTGGGTCGGTCCTCCCTGCCCGGCCTTGGCAGGTCCGGCGTTGCCCGGGTTCGAGTCCCTGTACCGGCCCGCTCTGTGACCTTGGACCGGCGCTCACCCTCTCTGAGCCCTTTGCTTGCAGGGTACTGGCCTGCAGGATGCGCGGAGGAAGCATGTGGCTGCCGCTTCCCCTTCCCATCTGCGGGCCACCTCTCCTCCGGGGACCGAGCTCCTGGCCCTGCTGGCGTTAGCAGTTCTGTTCTTTGGCTGCTTGGGCATCTGCGAGCAGAACCAGTAATTGTTGAGGGATGACAAAGGTGCTGCAGTGTCCCGCGGAGCCCGTCCAGAGGCGCCCTGGCGGTGGTCATCGTGGGTTGCCCTGCGGGCCAGGAGCATCCCCAGGCAGGGACGGGGCTCCCACCCAAGCCCCCCGGTCCACACCTCAGCTGAGAGTGAGGGTGGCTTCCTGCCCCGACTCCGCTTCGTTCTCGCTGCGTGCAGGCCAGCCGCAGCGCAGACCCAGCTCCAGGCGGTGGTGGAAGAGCATCACTTAAGTGACCCTTTGCTCCAGACGCATCTCCCAGCCTCTTCAGGGAGAGGAAGCCATGCATTAGTCGCTAACAGTAGGACCTATCTTCTCTTTGGGCTCATGGCCCAAAGACATCACTGGCAAGCCCTTGGCCCGCACAGAGGTTCTGTCTGGCAGGGAGCACAACAAGCTGTAGTGTTTTCATAATTATTAAATTATTTTATAATCCGACACCGTAGGGACTCGGAAGACCCGGGATGAATAAGAATGTGAATTTCGGGCGTCTATCTGCGAGTGCCCTGCATTGTCACCAGTGCTCTGGGTGTCTGGGAGCAGCTTTCTGTGCTTTCCCTGCCCCCACAGCAGGACCGGCTTAGCCTGGGTTAGCTCTTTGCTGTGAACATCTTGTGTTGGGAATGTGAGTCAGGGCTGGTGTCTGGGTGAAAGGAGAGAAAACAAGGATAATTAGTTAATTGCCACAGGGAATGCCTTTCTGTGGACTTGAAGTGTGTCTGCCAGGAACGGCAAGAGGCTTAATTTCCTTGCAAATGAGTGGATAGGACTTTGGGCTGAGGCTTGCCGGCCAGCAGTGACTGCTCACACCGGTGCACCCCATATTCATCAGTTCAGCAAACATGTTGAACATCTAGTCTCGTGCAAGATACCAAGTTGGGCTGGATACTGCACATCCATGGGCCTTGCCCTGGGCTGGCTGCTATGGTCAGCCTGGAGATAATGCAGGGTGGCTGGTGCTACAAGCCACACATTGGCAGAGTGAGGGAAGAGGGAGCAGCTCAGCTTCGTGGTTGGAGTTGAAGTTTTCCACAGTGGAGAGGGCCTTAAAGGATGAGTTTGGGGAGCACGCTGGTGGAGGCAACCATGCAGGCAGAGACGTGGAAGTGGAAATGTCTGGGAGATGTGAGGTGCTGTTTTGCCTGGAATAGGGATTGGGTGAAAGGATAGGTGTCTGATTGTGAGGGACCTGGAAAGCTAAGCTGGGGAGTTTGAGTTTGATGTCCTGGGAGATGAGCAGTTGAGGTTTGGGGTGGGATATGATTGGATCTGTGTTTCAGACAGCCTAGTAATACTAGTGGAAATAGGGACAGTGGATTTGGGGCCTGGGGAGATGCAGCCTATTGGGGTAGGGTAGGCTTATGGGGAGAGGTTGAAGACAGTGGCTGAGTGAATGGGGGGCTGAAAGAAGCAGGAGACTCCCCTGGATGGTGGTGTCTTGTGGGATGTGGGGAGAGGCAGAGAGAAGGCAGAGGTAGCTACGATTTCTTGAATGGGCGCCAAGGGCATTGTTGGTACCTTTGATGAGGAACTGCTGGAGCCGGGTGGGAGAGAGGAAGAGGAAAGCACATGTGGTTTTTAAACTTGGAGAATCTGTGGTATTTGCGGGCTATCTGGGATGAGGTGTGTGTGATCAAGTTGGGATCCTGGGGAACACCAGAGTGAAAAGGTAGAGGGTGGAAAAGCAGCCCATTGCTGGGCTGACTGTGGCCATGCAGTTCCCTGTCACTTCTGCACAATTATCAAGGCTGGTGGGCGATTCTCTTCTAGAGAGCCCCAGAGCTGAAAGTGTCATAGGTAGAAAAGAGACTGGTTATTGATAATTCTGAAACAATGCAGGTAATCTCTAATTTTAAAATCTTTAGTTTCAAGTTTTAAATTCTTTCTCTTCATAAAGTAGCTGTAAGCTTCACACCCAGTTGCCGGCTCTAGTCAGGGATGGTAGCTCTCCAGTCACTGGCCCACAGATGGGCCTGAAGATAACTGACTTTCTAACTTAATACTTCCTGCTGTTAACCAAGGAGGTGGTTTCTGTAACTATTTAGAAACTTTAAAACTATTTCAGACAAGAATGGGAAACCAGGCACCACTGAGAATGGGGTGAGGGGAAGGGGGAGGTGCACTAATATTCAGAACACATTAGGATGCCACAAGAAAGCTCCAGAACACTACCAGTGGGTCTTTCCCTCCAGGCAGGAGGATGGCTGAGTCTCTGGGGAATCTGAGAAGCACAATAGAAAAGACCTAAAAATATCAACAAAGGAGGATCCTGGCAAGAAGGCTTGGCTGGACCACTTACTAACAAAGCTCACAATTAATAACCCTCTCTCAGTGTTCAAAGCATCTAGGTTCTTTACCCTCATCCCTGAACTGTGAACAGCTAACCATGGACACCTGAAGAAGCACTCTAGCCGGGTGCGGTGGCACAAGCCTGTAATCCCAGCACTTAGGGAGGCTGAGACAGGAGAATCGCGAGTTCAAAGCCAGCCTCAGCAATGGCGAGGCGCTAAGCAACTCAGTGAGACCCTGTCTCTACATAAAACACAAAATAGGGCTGGGGATGTGGCTCAGTGGTCGAGTGCCCCTGAGTTCAATCTCCAATACAAAAAGAAAAGAAAAAGAAGCACTGTGATGTGGGAGCCTAGGGTGGGACACTCACTTGGGGCAGCAGGGAATGTTCAGGAAGGACACCTGGGAAGCAGACTGCCCTGGCTCTGCAGTGAAGAGAAGATATTGCATATGCAGACAAGAACAGAAATTTTTACCAAAACAAAGAAGTGGTTCAGAGATCCAAAATGAGAACCCTTGGATATAGAAAATGACAGCGGAAATAAGATACCCAGTTTGCAAGTGAAAAATAAAGGTGAGAAACTCTCAGAAAGTAGAACAGAAAAGCAATGAGATGGAAAAATGAGAGAAAAAAGAAGAAAATCAAAGAATCAGTTCAGGAGACTGACAGCTGAATGAGTTTCAGCAAGAAAGAATTGAGAAAAGAGCATGAAATCATTCACAGAATAATTTCCAGAACCCACATACTTGCTGGACTAAAGGGGCCCCAGTGCCCAGCACTGAGGATGAGAGCATAGGTGGCCCTGGCGTGCAGGGCTCCTTGTCCCTGGCCTGGGCAGTAAGGATCTGGGAGGTGAGGGATGCTGTCTCAGACAGAGACTAGTAGAAGTTTGGCATGCAAGGGATTTATCTGAAAGTGCATGTGACACCGTCAGCTCCAGAATTTGAGTGATGAGTGAGTTGGAGAAAGATCCTTGAGGCCCACTCCAAGGCACCCTGTTGTGAGTTTTCAGAATGCTGGGACAAAGAATACTGTGGTAGCTTCTAGCAATAAATAAAAAAAATAAATAAATAGACCATAGACAGGTCCCCACTCACCAAGAAGCACAGTGGCTTTGGACTCCACAGCAACCCTGGAAACACTAGAAGATCAAAGAGCCTTGCTTTTAAAATTCTGAAGGAAAACATTGTCAACCCTGAGCTGCATACTCAGGGAAGGGAGGGTAGAACTGACATCTCCAAGCAATCTGAACTTCAAGGAGGTGACTGGCCAACATGCCATCCCCACATGAGGTGGTGAGCCAGAAAGAGAAGGGGGTGGGGACACAGCATTTTCTTTGGGAGAGGCTGAAAAGAGCCCAGTTGCAGGCAGAGTGGGGCCTGGTGCTGGCCAGCTCTGTGGGGGTCGATGTCCCTGCCCAGAGTGGCTCACAAAGCTCCTTGAAAGGACTTTTTTTTTTTTTTTTTGAGAAGATGAAATTAACAGGACACCTGATGCACTGGAACATCTGCAGAGGAGATTTAAACATTGGCAGAGTTGGGGCTGGATTAGTGATAAGTGCATGGAGAACAAAGCAAAGGAAAACACAAGACTGTTATTAGTTCCTGGGAAAATAAACTGTTGTGCAGGAAAAGAAAAATAATTACGGACACCTATCAGGACGAGCTGTGAATAGTCTCTCCACACTGGTGACATTGTGGGTAAACACTCACTGCTACTCTAATTGGAATGATATGCCTGTGTGGGGACCAGGTAGGGAGGGTGTGGCACAGCATATGAAGGGTCACTAGGGGGAAGGGAGCTCTGTTCTGGCCTGTGGTGGGAATTCAGTCCCCAAACAACAACCAAGTGGTAGCTCCCAGGCATGTCATTGAGAAGTAGGAGTCACACACTTAAGAGCAGATTAGCTGGTGAGGATGGGGGAAGGAGGGAAGGCTGAAGGCCTGCTGTGCTTCCTAAGAAACTCCCCCAGCATAATTTAACCCCTTGAGGGATGTGCATCTACAACGCTGCCACAGTGCAAAGGGTCTCTGAGCAGCACCTTGCTTTGGTGGAGCCGGAGACCAGTGCTTTTGTGCACAGCCCCTTCTTTTTTTAAAAATTATTTATTTACTTATTTTTACATGATGCTAAGGATCGAACCCAGTGCCTCATGCATGCTGGGCAAGTGTTCTTCCACTGAGCCACATACAGCCCCAGCCCCACAGGCCCTTCTTTTTTTTTTTTTGGTACCAGGGATTGAACTCAGGGGCACTCGATCACTGAGCCACATCCCCAGCCTTATTTTGTGTTTTATGTAGAGACAGGGTCTCACTGAGTTGCTTAGCGCCTCGCCATTGCTGAGGCTGGCTTTGAACTCGCGATTCTCCTGTCTCAGCCTCCCTAAGTGCTGGGATTACAGGCGTGCACCACCGCGCCCAGCCCCACAGGCCCTTCTTAGCAGGCAGAATTGACTTATTCTCATTTCCTCTTTGTTATTGTCCCTGTTCTCTCGTATCCTGTCTCCAGTCCGTGGACGCTTGTCAGAGACTTGGTGCTTCCTTTTTTATTTTTAGCCACTTTTGCTGCTTTTAATGTTTTGTGAAGGCATTTGTCAACAGAACCACAGGTAGAGTAGTAATGAGCCCTCTTCACCTGCCACTGGTTTCAGAAATGAGCAGAGTTGGGGGTGTTTGTTTTTATTAGCACAACACCTCCTTGAGCACCTACTGTGTGTGAGGAACTACCCAGGGTCTTGAGGACATAGCTGTGAGAAGGAGGAAGAGACCTCCCTCCTGAAGTTTCTGTTTTGTGCAGGTGACAGGAAGCCGACAGATGTGATTAGGACCTGAGGTGGGGATGATGCTGTGGAGAAGCAGGAGCTAGGGCCACAGGATGGGGCCAGGGGCTGCTTGCCTTGGGATGGCCAGGGAAAGTCTCACCACGAGATGAGCTTTGGGATTCCTTGGGGCAGGAGCCATCCAGCCCCAAGTGCAGTGGTCAGTGCAGAGGCCACAGTAGAAGCCTGCCCTACTAAACAGCTGATAAGCAACAAGGAGACGTTGACTGTGGTCAGCAAGGAGGTCAAGTGTAGGAGATGAGATTCCTAGGGTGCTGGTCACAGCCACTGGAAGGGCTGTAAGTGGGAAACCAGGGGATTCCAATGATTGTAGGATTTTTTTTTTTTTTTTGGTACCTGGGATTGAACCCAGGAGTGCTTAACCACTGAGCCACATGCCCAGCACTTTTTAGTTTTTATTTTGAGACAGTCTCACTCTGTTTCTTAGGGCCTCACTAAGTTGCTGCAGCTGGCTTTGAACTCACAGTTCTCCTCCTCAGCCTCCCGAGTGGCTGGCATTACAGGCGTGCACCACCATGCCCGGCTGATTGTGGATTCTGAGCAGACATGATCTGGGTTTTCCCAGGATAGCCATGGCGTTCAGGTTGATCACAGGGCAGGAGGGCAGAAGCAGGGAGGAGTGAGAGGCTGATGCAGCAGTGTGAGAGCTGATGGTGGCTCAGACCAGCGAGCATGTGAGCTGCTAGTGGGCTGAGAGAGGGTAGAATCTGGGTAGGTTTTGCAAGTAAATCCCCAAGCATGTTGTTAAGCTTATCATGATGAAGTGTCTTATTATTTTCCTTTGAAATCATTTCTTTGAATTAATTTAATTCTTGTAAATGAGTTTGTCTTTTGGATCATGCAACAACTGTTTTGAGTATTGTGTGGAACAAACAAGATACAGTGGATATGATTCCTGTCTTTTGAGAACTCAAAATCTGGTTTGGGAATATCAGGCTGTTAGAAATGTGTTAAAATCTCATCCACTTGTAAGACGGCAACTGAGAACTTGGTGATCAGGGAAGAAAGAGCTCGGCATGGGCTGATAGCCCATGTGCCTGAGGCCCAGCCCTGTGGGGAAGTCACTTTATTTCAAAGGCCAGATCTGCAGTCCATTTTCATTCAGGTCTTCCAGGACATAAATTAATGTTCTGTTTTCATGAATATGAGCATTTATTACTTATTTTTATTAGTATGTACTGACAGATTTAGTTTGCAGGGTTAACTGAACACAAATGAAGTAATTTTACAAGCAAATAAACCATCATCATGGTGAAATCTGTCTTACAATGGGGTTATGCAGCCCACAGTGTAAATTGCAGGGCTGGGCCCCTCGGGGTGTGCAGAGCGTACATGTTGACACCAGTAATAGAAACTTTCCACAGCAGTGAGAGCTGCAGTGGCTTATTTGTCTTATATAATGTTTGTTAAGCTGGAAGAGCAGTAAGTACTCTCTCATCTTTTTGCCACTAGCATAAATAAATAAAATTTGAAACATTCTTGGACTTCTCAATGAAAATCATGTTATTTGATTTAATGCTCAAGAGCTTGGCTATTTGGACATGAAGGAGCTAATTCCCTCAGAAATAAAGGTAATAAAGAGCTGAATGTCTAATAATTCCGCATCATTTATACCATAGAGGCCAGGGAAGCACAGCGGTTGGGACAATTGGCTGTCAGACCAGTGGCCAGAGTTCCGGTGCCAGCTCACTTGCTATCTCTGAAAATTTGGGCAAGCTCTTTTTTTTTTTTTGCCCCAATTTTATCACAATAATTGTGAGTATTAAACAAATTAATATGTGCAAACTTCTTAGAATTTTTATTATGTATTTTTGCAGTGCTGGGGATGGAACCAAGGGCCTTGTGCATGCCAAGCAAACAGTCTTCCCTGAGCCATACCCCCTACCCTAGTTCAGCTCTTCTTAAAAAATGTTGGCTATTATTGGGGCTGGGATTGTAGCTCAGCGGTAGAGCGCTTGCCTCGCATGCATGAGGCCCTGGGTTCGATCCTCGGCACCACATACAAAGCAATAAAATAAAGACATTGATCCATCAACAACTAAAAAAAAAAATATTAAAAAAAAAAAAAAAAAATGTTGGCTATTATTGTTATAAAATCAATTGTAAATATACAGTCTTTCTTGACTACTGATAACTGGCTACTTACTAATAATAAAAGTAACATATTTGAGGAACACAAATATTTGAAGGCCTGATGGAGACAGAAAGGTGAGTAAGGCAGGCAGCGTAGGCTCAAGAAAGTGCTGTGCTGTCTCTAAGATGCTTAGCTGATCTCTTCTTGTTTGTGCACTCACTTGTGCTTAGTAGGAAGGCCTAGATTGCTCTTGTGTTGTAGGTGAAGAATTGAACTGAAACTCAGGAGTGACAGTCTGCTTGCCGAGCCTGGACTCCATCTGGACTCTCCCTTTTCTCCCAGCCTCTAAATGTTCACATGAACACTTCTGCACCAATGTTCTCATGTATCTTGTAGAGGTCAGTGAGAGCTGGACCATTACATTCTTTTTTTAGGGGTGGGGGTACCAGGGATTGAACTCAGGGGCATCGGCCACTGAGCCACATGCCCAGTCCTATTTTGTATTTTAATGCTTCTGCATCCATTTAGCTGAACGCTTATAAATGCAACTGTGTGTGTGTGTGTGTGTGTGTGTGTGTGTGTGTGAATTGTATCTTAATTCATTTCATTTAAAGTTAATTTTTTTTTTTTAGGATTTAACTTGACCACTGCCACATCCGCAAGCCCTATTTTTTTGTGTTTTATTTAGAGACAGGGTCTCACTGAGTTGCTTAGCGCCTCGTCGCTGAGGCTGGCTTTGAACTCACAATCCTCCTGCCTCAGCCTCCCAAGCCACTGGAATTATAGGTGTGCACCATCATGCCTGGCTTGGACCATTTGCATTCTTCTTGAGAAGTTTCAGCCTCTGGAGATCAACTTCATGAAATCACTGACTTTTTTTTTTTTTAACGTATTTATTTTTTACTGGCAGTTGAACCCAGGGGCATTTTATCACTGAACTATATCCCCAGTCCTTTTTACTTTCTTTTTTTTTTTAAATTTTTTTTTTAGTGGTTGATGGATCTTTATTCATTTTATTTATTTATATGTGGTGCTGAGAATCGAACCCAGTGCTTCAGGCATGCTAGGCAAGCGCTCTACCACTGAGACACAGCCCCAGCCCTTACTTTCTATTTCGAGACATGGTCTTGCTAAGGTACTTAGGGCTTTGCTAAGTTTCTAAGGCTGGTCTTGAACTTGTAATCCTCCTATCTCAGCCTCCTAAATCTCTGGGATTGCAGGTGTGCTCCACCATACCCGGTGACTACTGACTTTTATAAAAAATTTGAACTTTAAATGAAATGTATCAAGATACAAATTTACACACACACACACACATACATACACACAAAATTGCATTCGTAAGTGTTCAGCTAAATGGACGTGGAAGCACTGAGCCATGGCCCCACTTATGCAGGCAACAAGGTGAGCTCCTTCCTCCCAGCTTTCTGTGTTCCTTTGCAGTCTGAGGAGATTGCTCTTGCATCTCTTCAATTTCTCGTGGGTGAAAGAGTGCACAGCATGCACTCTCGCGTCTGGCAATCATTGTTCAGCATGGCTCTGAGATCTGTCTGTGGTGTATGTGAATCAGTCGCCATTCCTTTTTATTGCTGGCGGTATTCATGGAATGAGGACCCCATGGTGTGTTTATTTACTTGCTCATTGATGGCAATCGGGGTGGTTTTCTGTTTGTAGCTATTTTGAATAAAGCCACAGTGAGCATTCTTGTACAGATCTTTGTGTGGACTGGTGTTCATTTCTCCTGAGCACTTAGGAGTGGAAGTGCAAACTGTATGTCCACCCTTACTGCAGACCACCAGGGTCCCCTCTGGGGCTTGTACCCTCTGCCTGCACTGGCTCTATGTATTTGGCAACTTCACAAGCACTTCTCAGTCTGCTTCATCTTGGCTACTCCATCGGTGAGAGGTGGGCATCTCCCTGGTGGCTAACGATGATGAGCACTTTCCTGTGTGTATTTTGAATATTTGCACATCTTTTTTGAAATGTCTGTTCCAGTTTTTAAAAAATTTATTATATTTTTAATGCCTTTATTTTATGTATTTATTTTTATGTGGAGCTGAGGATCAAACCCAGTGCCTCACACATGCCAGGCATGTGCTCTACCACTAGCTACACCTCCAGCCCCTCTAGTTTTTGTTTTTGTTTTTAAATTGGCTTGTGTTCTTATTTCTAGTTGTAAGAGTTTTTTGTGTTTTGAATATAAGTCTTACATTATGTATATATTGAGAATACTTTCTCCCAGCCTACGGTCTACCTTTAAGTTTTCTTTCTTTTTCTTTTTCTTTCTTTGATACTGGGAATTAAACCCAGAGATGCTTTACCACTGAGCCACATCCCCAGCCCTTTTTATATTTTATTTTCAGACAGGATCTCCCTAAATTGCTTCAGACCTTGCTAAGTGCTGAGGCTGGCCTGGAATATGTAATCTTTTTTTTTTTTAATTTTTTTAGTTGTAGATGTACACAATGCCTTTGTTTTATTTTTTTATTTATTTTTATATGGTGCTGAGGATCAAACTCAATGCCTCACACGTGCCAGGAGGCAAGCACTGTACCACTGAGCCACAACCCCAGCCTAAAACATGGAATTTCCTGCCTCAGCCTCCCACGTTGCTGGGGTTACAGCATGTACCATTGTACCCAGTTCTGGTCAGTTTTCTTAATGGTGAAATTTGAAAAGCCTGAGTTAAGCTGGATGTCATGGTACACATCTGTAGTCCCAGCAACTTAGGAGGCTGAGGTAGGAGGATTGCAAATTTGAGGCCAGCCTCTGCAACTTAAGGAGGCCCTGTTTCAAAATAAAAAATCAAAAGGCCTAGGGATGTAGCTTAGTAGTAGAGTGCCCCTGGGTTCAATCCCAAAAAAACAAAACTGCAAAAAACCAAAAACCAACAAACAAAAAAAACCACCTGAGTTTCCCAGACTTTTCTCATGGCTTGTGCTTTTGGCATCTGCATTAGTCAGCTTTTCATTGCTGTGACAAATACCTGAGAAAAATATTTAGAGGAAGAAAGATTTATTTTGGCTCACAGTCTCAGAGTTTCCAGTCTGTGGTTGGCTGGCTGCATTGCCCTGGGCCTGAAGAGAGGCAGAACATCATGGCAGAAGACATGTTGGAGGAAGGCTGCTCCGTGCATCTCTGCAGGAAGCAGAGCCAGAGAAAGGGTGGGGCCCAAGAAATACTCTTCCAGGGCACACCCCCAGACCTGCTTCTGCCAGCAGGGCCCCCACCTCCCATAATTTCCACCACCTCCCAGAATGCCACTAAATTAGGAATCCATCAGTGCATGGACTGAGGGGTGAGAGCCCTCGAGATCCAGTCACCTCCCCAAAGTCCCAGCTCTGACCATTGCTGCTTTGAGGACTAAGCGTCAGCATGAGCCTTCTGGGGACATCCCAGGTCCAAACAGCATCCTGACAAATCTCCAAAGTGGTGGGCGGTGTCTTTATTACCTTCTAAAGTTTTTTTTTTTTTTAAATAGTTTTTTAGTTACAGATGGACACAATGTCTTTATTTCATTGCTTTGTATGTGGTGCCGAGGATCGAACCCAGGGCCTCACGCATGCGAGGCAAGCGCTCTACCGCTGAGCTACAATCCCAGCCCACCTTCTAAAGTTTTTATAGCTTGGCATTGTGTTTAGGGCAGTGGTCCATCGTGAATAAATTTCATGTATGGTGTGAAGTTCAGGATTGAGTTTCATTTTTTCCCATGCAGACGTCCAGTTGCTTCAGCACCATTTGTTGAAAATACTTTTTTTTTTTTTTTTTCAGTATCAGGGATTGAACCCAGAGGTGCCTAACCACTGAACCACTTCCCCCTTTTATTTTTTATTCTGAGATAGGGTCTCACTAAGTTACTCTGGGTCTCACGAAGTTGCCAAATCTGGCTTTGAACTTGCAGTCCTCCTGCCTCACCCTCCTGAGCTACTGGGATTACAGGCGTGAGCAACTATGCCCAGCTTCTTTCCTTATTAAACTATGTTGACACCTCTGTTGAAAATAAATTATCCACATATGTGTGGGTCTCTTTCTAGACTCTTCCATTTGTCAACATGTCTTCAATATAACTTACTATGTCCTTACATGCTGTCTTGCTACTTGCCAGCTTTATCATCAGTCTTGAAATGAACTACTTTAACTTCTTCAATTCTGTGCTTCCTTTTCGCTTGTTTTGGCCATTCCAGGTCTTTTGTATTTCCTAGAAAATTGAAAAATGAGCTTTTCAATTTCTACAAAAAGCCTGCTGGGATTTTGATGGAGACTGCTGTGCTGCTAGAGCCCAGCACCTGGGGAAAAAGACTTCTTTATGTCACAGCTGCTAATGCACGTGTTTGACACAGCTCTTCATCCATTTAGAACTCGAGTGTCTCCGTGCAGCATTGTGGATGTCAGTGTGGAGGCCCTGCCATTTTGTAACTGAGTAATCATTGGCAATCTAAGATTTGTACACCTTACTTCAATGATCAGTTTGATGGGTCTTTAAACAAATTCCCAGCATTGGTATACAACATCTTCTATGCATCTCACAGAACTTCCCAAGAACTGAAAAATCTACTTGATTTTTTTTATACTGCCTTGTCGCACTTTTTGAAAGTCTCAGTATTAAAAAAAAAAAAAAAAGGTCTGGCCTTAATGCACAAAAGTTCATGGCAGCTTTATTCAAAAGAAAAAAAAGAAATTACCCCAAAGTCCATTATTGAGTAAATAGGTTAACAGTGGTGTATTTATTACTGTGAATACTGCTCAGCAATAAAAAAAAGGAACTTTCTACTGATACAGGCAGTGGCCTGGATGGATTTCAGAAGCGTTATGCTAAGTGGAAAAAGCCATACACAAAGGCCTGTCCTGTGTGGCTCCATTTATGTTCTGGAAAACAGCTTGGCATTGCCTGGAGCTGGGTGACCAGGCAGGGGATGAGGGAACTATTGGGAGTGTTGGAAATGTTCTGTATTTTAATTGTAGGGCGCATTTGCCAAAACTCACCCAACTGTACATTTAACAAGAAGAGAGGATTTTATTGTATGCTCATCATACCTCAATAAACCTGACTGAAAAAAAAATAAGAAAAGAAAGATCAGAGGTGTCAGAGTGACTCAGTCAGGAAGGAATGGGCTTCCCACAAACCATGCTGAGACAGCTGGTATCACTGTGGGAAAAGGTGACTGGCGGGCCCTCCCTGGAATACCTGTCAGACAGGCTGACTGCACATCTGACACTCCTTCCCACGTGCCGAGTATGTTGGTTTCCATTGCTTAACACTGTCCAGTTTTCATTGGCTTGATCGCTTCTGTCTACACTCTGCCGTGAACACAAGCATGCAAAACCCCTGGTCCAAATGATAAAGCAGATGTTAGCATGGGGCTTCTCCAGAGAATCAGAACCAAGTGGATGTGAGTGCTGGTGTGTGAGGAGATAGGTTATAAAGAACTGTCTCACTCATGGTTATGGAGGCTGAGAATTCCAGACCCAGGAAAGCAATAATGTAAATTTCAGTCTGAAGGTGTTACTGATGATCCAAGGTGTTCTTGGATCTAGAGTTGTAGAAACAAACATGGACCTAGGGAGACTTTAAACACAGCTAAGGCTTTATTAAGGACATCTGTTCGAGCTAGAAGGAGACAGTACATAACCCAAGCAAGAGCGAAGGGCCAGAGCTTTCATGGCATCTGCAGGGTGAGCAGGAACTGGTCTCTTGATGTCACCACGGGTGGAGGTGGACCTGTCCCACCTGTGCTCTTCTTTTTTTTTTTTTTTTTAATTTTTTTTTAGTTGGTTGAACAACTTTACTTATTCATTTATTGATATGTGGTGCTGAGGATCGAACCCAGTGCCTCCCATAAGCGAGGCAAGCACTCTACCACTGAGCCACAATCCCAGCCCACCTGTGCTCTTCTTCAGCATGCCTCCTCAGGCCTCAAGTGTCTGATCACCATCTTGAGTCTGTATTGGGGGTGTGTGTGTTACTGTGTTACCAAAGTCAAAGTAACTGTGGTTACTCCAGTGACTGCTTTATGGACGGTCACCACCTGGAGTTGCCCTGATTATCTGGAGAGTCTCTGATACTATTATTTTCTGAATAGCACAGATCCTGCTTTGTCTGGGTTCAGCTGGGGTTTCTGCTGACTACACAGCCTCGGAGGGCTGGGCTGACTTTCCCAGCCTTGCATCTCCTGGCGTGTTATCTCACTCCTGTGACTTTAGAGTAACTCCTGATTCTC
>CM053415.1:12365429-12423366 GCA_028644305.1 Xerus rutilus | reverse complement strand
AAACGCTAACTCCACATCCTTCCCTGGCCACTACCTTTCTATACTGCATCTCTACAGATTTGTCTGCTCTGGTTACTTCATATAAATAGAATCATATGATGTATGTCCTTTTTTAAAAACTTTTTTTTAGTTGTTGATTGACCTTTATTTTTTCATTTATTTATATGTGGTGCTGAGGACCAAACCCAGTGCCTCCTACGTGCGAGGCAAGTGCTCTACCACTGAGCCACAATCCCAGCCCAATGTGTGTCCTTTTGTGTCTCTTATTTTCCTTGGCATAATGTCCTCAAGGTGCATGCATGTTGTAGCATGTGTCAGAATTTCCTTCCTTTTTAAGACTGAGTAGTATTCCACAGTATGAATAGACCACAGTTGGCTTGTTCATTCACCCGTGAATGGATACTTGGGTTGCATCCATGTTTTAGCCATTGTAAATCATGTTGCTATGAACACAGGGTACAAAGAACTCCTAAAGACCCTGCTTTCAGCTCTGCTGGGTGTACTCTCAGAAGTGGAATGGCTGGATCCTAGGATAATGCTGTGTTTAATTTTTTGAGGACCTGCAGTTCTGTCTTCCACAGGACTGCACTGCCTTATATCCCTCCAGCAGTGCACGTGTCTCCACAGCCTTCCAGTAATTGCCGTTTTCAGGCTTTTGATAGTTACCATCCTAATAGGTATGAGGTGGTATGTTGTGTTTGTTAGTGGTTTTTGTTTTGTTTTGCAGTACTAGGAATTGAACCAGGGCCTCCAACATACTAAGCAAATGCTCTACCATTGAGCTACACTCCTAGACTTTAAAAAAAAAAAATTTTTTTTTTGAGATAGGGCTTTCCTAAATTGCCCGGGCTGCCTTGACCTTGTGATCCTCCTGCCTCAGCCTCCTGAGTTGCTGGGATTACAGGTGTGTCTTACTACTCCTGGCTCTAGTGGGTTTGATTTGCATTTCCCTGATGACTAGTGATTTTGAGCACCTTTTTGTGTGCTTATTGGACATTTGTGTACTGTCTTTAGAGAAATGCCTATTTAAGTCTTTTGCCCCTTTTTATATTGGGTTGTTATTGACGTTTATGAGTTCTTTTATATTCTAGATGTTAATCCCTTACCAGATATGTAAGTTGCAAATATTTTTCCCATTCTGTGCTTTTTTATCCTATTGGTATTATCTTTTGTTGCACAAAAGCTGTTAATTTTGTTTATATTTTGTTTTGTTGTAACTCCTTAATTTTTATTGTTGTGTATCTGTGTGTGTGTGGGAGGGTACTTTGCATTTTCGTGAACCCAGGGGTGCTCTACCACTGAGCCATATCCCCAGCCATTTTTTTTTAATTTTATTTATTTTTTTAGTTGTAGGTGGACAGAATATCTTTATTTTATTTTTATGTGGTGCTGAGGATTGAACCCAGTGCCTCACGTGTACTAGGCGAGCACGCTACCACTGCGCCACAATCCCAGCCCCTCCCCAGCCATTTTTATGTTATCATGTTTTTTTAGAAACAGGGTTTTGCTAAGTTGCTTAGTGACTCACTAAGTTGCTGACTCAGGCTGGCCTTGAGTTTGCAATCCTCCTGCCTCAGCCTCCCAAATTGCTGGGATTACAGGTGTGCGCCACCAGGCCCAGCCCAGTGCTGTCTTGATGAAGATCCTCCAGACATCTAACCACACATTTTCATAAACAGATGTGCAGTCACATGCTGTGTGAAACATACACACGGCTGGGGTTTCCTTAACACAGTTTGGGGTGCAGCTAGTGTACTTCACCTGGTCCTCAAGTGCCCTCATTTGCTGGGTCAGCAGAAAGTCCAGTGCAGTGGGCCAGCCTTCCCAGGTTCTGACCGCCTCCTTATGTATGGAGGCTAACTCTAAGAAGTATCTTGGGCAGGTGTGACTCCAGCTGGGCCTTGATTTTAGGTAACTGTTAGGAAGAGCCACAGCCAACAAGTGTTCATAATGGAAGTTCACCCAGGCTCCCCGAGTGAATTCTGACTACCATTGCCAAAGGCCACCTAGGGAAGCCATGTCCTCCTGTCCCAAACTCTGCAGCCTGTTCCGAGAAGCTCAGAGCTAGCCGCCTTTCCTCCAGAGGGCCCAGGGGGCTCATCATCAGTCTCCTCCCTGGTCACCTGGATGTGGACTCCTGGTCATCAGTGCCAGCCTGGCCTAGATAAGTCACGTCTCTCCTTTTGTCCCCCTGCCTAATAGCTGAGTGCATTCAGGTGAATTCAGATGTCCTGAGTGTGTGCTTATTTTATCTAACTCCACAAGAGGGTCTGGTCGCAGGATGGGCCACTCCACCCCACTCTCGCCTTTGCCTACTGCAGTCCCCACTGGCCGCCTCTCTGTCCTTCCTTCAGACTTGTCCCCACCTCCAGCATTTGCCCTTGCTCTTCACTTGGCCTGCATTTCTGCCACTGGGTCTTCCTGTGGCCATTTTTTTTCTTGTTCAGCTCTCAACATGCAGTTGTTTGACTGGCCAGTCCAAAATAGACCTGGTCACTTGCATTTTCAGGAGCTTTTAAATTACAGATTCGCTTTCTTTAATGACAATAGGGCTCTTTCTCTTGGTAGTTTGTGGTTTGCAGTCCGTTTCATCTAAGTTGCTGGACTTGTAAGCACATAGTCATCCATGCTGGCCCCTCTCCTCTCCACTGCGGGGTGTGTTATCTTCTGTTATTCCTGGTGACTGTTTCTGTCATTGTCAGTGTTACTAGAGGTTATCAATTTTGATTTTCTTAAGGACTCGCTTTTTGTTTTGTTGATTTTCTGTCTTTACCTGTTTCCAGCCTCACTGATTTCTGCTCTTACCCTTGTTCTTCCTTGTGCTGGCTTTCAGTTGATCTTGCTCTTCTTTCCCAGCTTCTCAAGGTGGAACTGGGTTATTGATTTGCAGCCTCCTCTGTTTGCTTCTGCTCTTGGCACTGTCTCACCTGCAACCCATAGATTTTGACACGTTGCCTTTGCATTTTCATTCAGTCCTGTTGGTGTTTTACAATTCCCTTTGAGCCTTCTTCCAGCAGAGAAGTATTTAGAAGGGGGTCATTGAATTTCCAAGTGTGGAGATTTTCCAGATTTTCCTGTTATCTTTTCTGTTACGGATTTCTAGTTTTATTCCTTTACTGCCAAAGAACTCTATGGTTTCAGTTCTTTTAAATTCCTTCAGGTTCCATCTGCCATGGTGATGTTTTGGAACGCTTTGGGGGAAAGCATGTGTTTAGTTGCTATTAGGTGGCGCATTCTGTGAATGCCAGTTAGATCCTGCTGGTTGCTGGTGTCATATCCTTGTGGATTTCCTGTCTAGTAGTTCTCTCAGTTAGTAAGAGTGCCGTGTTGAAGTCTCCAACTGTAATTGTAGATTTGTCTATATATCCTTTAGCTCTGTAAATTTTGCTTTCTGTGTTTTCAAGCTCTATTGTTTGGTGTATACACATTTAGGATTATTATGTCTTCCTGGTGGATTGAACTTTTTGTCACTGTGTAATGTTTCTTTGTCTTTAATAACATTTTTCCTTCTGAAGTTTACTTTATCTGATATTAATATAGTAGCCACTCCTGCTTTCTTTTTATTTATGCTGCATGACTAATGTTTCACTCCACTAGTGAAGAGGAGTGGAGAAAGCAGAGTGCCAGCCATGCCACCTCCACCCGCCTCACTCACCAATGATGCTGGGTGGGGACCAGAGGTGGGGTGGGGTCAGCTCCTCACCAGGCCCCACTGCAGCCATGCAAGCAGGAATTGGAGTGTGGCTGTCCTGCCTCACGTTGTCATCTTTCACCCCAATGATGGCAAGTGGAGTCAAGACCCAGCTCTGCAGCAGGACCACCCTGATGTTATGCTGGTGGAGCAGGGCACCTCCTGCTCCCGTGGGTGGAGACGGGGATCAGCTCCCTGCTTGGCCCCACCAACACCAGCTGGTGCCCACTGAGGGATCAGGGATGTGGCACCTGCTTTTACGGGGCTAGAAGGTCAGTCCCAGGATGGCCCTGATGAACTTGGGGGTGGGTGCAGTTTTTTATTGGTCTTTGGCTTGTGTAGAACAGTTGTTACCAAAAAGAATTTGTTAGTCCACCGTGGACATATTCCTGGCCTCAGGTGTGGCACACTGCTGCCCTTCTTCCTCAGGGATTGCTGATGGTGCCCTGGGACCGAGATGTGTCATGTGAGCCCACCTTAGTAGCCAGATACACCTCGACTGCCTCCCCCTGACCCAAGCTTACCACATGACCCTGAAATTCCACACTCAGGAGTCTACATGAGAGAAGTAGGTGCTCTGCCCTTTCCACATCAAGGGGCAGATGAAGAGGAGGCAAGTTGTCCTGCCTTCTTGAGACACAGCATGTCCTACCTCAGCCAGTGTGGGGCCCCGACTCTGGTGGGTTTATTTGGTCCATGTCTGCATAACAGGGTTTGTGTTTGTTTTTGTTTTTGTTTGTTTGTTTTTAGGGGAAGGCATCTTTATTTTTTATTTTTTGGGGGTACCTGGGATTGAACCCAGGGGTACTTAACCGCTAAGCCACATCCCCATCCCTTTTTAATATTTTTCATTTAGAAACGAGGTCTCACTGAGATGCTTAGGACCTCCTAAATTGCTGAGGCTGGCTTTGAACTCGCTATCCTCCTGCCTCAACCTCCCGATCTGCTGGGATTACAGGCGTGCACCACCACGTGCGGCCATCTTTAGCATTTTTATAAACTTAGCTGCAGCCTCCTGGTGACCGATTTTCATTCCCCCCCCCTCTCCTTTCATCACTGACTTCTCTTCACAAGCCTCTGCGTCTCCCGTCTGGTTTGTTAGGGCATCCTCTTTTTCAGTGGTCACTGCTTTCCTCCCTGATCACACTTACTTGTTTGGCCCTTGTGGGCAGCATTACCGTAGTTACACAAAGAAGTTGGAGCCACTGATGGCCCTCAACAGAGTCTGAATGTGGAGGGCAGGAGGGCAGAGGGCTGGCTGGAAGGGCTGGAGGGTCTGGACCTCAGGCCTTCTGGGTGTGAGAGAAATGACTGTGGACTCAGCCTCTAACTCTGTGTTATGGTCTCTTCAGGTTCGTTTCTTAGCGCCATGTCCCATATCTCCATGAAGCTGAAGTGAGGGGTCCAGGTGCGGGCCCAGCCCTGGCCAGGGCAGCATGACCAAGCCCCGGCTCTTCCGGCTGTGGCTGGTGCTGGGGTCCGTCCTCATGATCCTGCTCATCATCGTGTACTGGGACAACGTGGGCACCGCCCACTTCTACCTGCATACATCCATGTCCAGGCCGCACACCCTGGAACCTCTCCCTACCCCTGGACATGGGGAGGAGAAGGAGTTCATATCCGATGTGGATGAGTTTCTGGATACGCTCCTTAGTTCAGGCACAAAGCAGAATGACCTTTCCAGGAAAAAGACTGAGCAACCCCCGGCGCTGGCCTCTGGCAAGCCGGCCTTGAGTCACATGGAGGAAAGCGTGAGGGGCTACGACTGGTCCCCCCACGACGCCCAGCAGAGCCCCGACCAGGGCCAGCAGCAGGCTGAGCGGAGGAGCGTGCTGCGAGACTTCTGCGCCAACTCCAGCCTGGCGTTCCCCACCAAGGAGCGCTCCTTCGACGACATCCCCAACTACGAGCTGAACCACCTCATCGTGGACGACCGCCACGGGGTCATCTACTGCTACGTGCCCAAGGTGGCCTGCACCAACTGGAAGCGCGTGATGATCGTCCTAAGCGAGAGCCTGCTGGACGGCGGCGCCCCCTACCGGGACCCCCTGGACATCCCGCGCGAGCACGTGCACAACTCCAGCACCCACCTGACCTTCAACAAGTTCTGGCGCCGCTACGGCAAGTTCTCCCGCCACCTCATGAAGATCAAGCTGAAGAAGTACACCAAGTTCCTCTTCGTGCGCGACCCCTTCGTGCGGCTCATCTCGGCCTTCCGCAGCAAGTTCGAGCTGGAGAACGAGGAGTTCTACCGCAAGTTCGCGGTGCCCATGCTGAGGCTGTACGCCAACCACACCAGCCTGCCCACCTCGGTCAGCGAGGCCTTCAGCGCCGGCCTCAAGGTGTCCTTCACCAACTTCATCCAGTACTTGCTGGACCCCCACACCGAGAAGCTGGCGCCCTTCAATGAGCACTGGCGGCAGGTGTACCGCCTGTGCCACCCGTGCCAGATAGACTACGACTTCGTGGGGAAGCTGGAGACCCTGGATGAGGATGCCGCCCAGCTCCTGAGGCTCCTCAAAGTGGACACACGGCTCCACTTCCCCCCGAGTTACCGGAACAGAACTGCTAGCAGCTGGGAGGAGGACTGGTTTGCCAAGATCCCCCTGGCCTGGAGGCAGCAGCTCTACAAACTCTATGAAGCAGACTTTGTTCTGTTTGGCTACCCCAAGCCCGAAAACCTGCTCAGAGACTGAGCTCCCTACACCAAAACATGCACTCGTGTTGTTCCCTTAAACTGAACAAGGGTCTGCCATAGGGGGCCATAGGGGGCGGTCTCCCGAGGACAGGGCCCTGTGGTTTCTCTCCTGGTTCGATGCAGTACCAACATGCCCGCGCTCTGGGGAGAGACTGCTGAGGAATCTGGACCCAAGCACACACACTCCAGTTTTTTTTAAAAATAACCCATAGTTTTGCAATCTGGACTCATGGTTTACTCCACAGCCTGTATTCATTGAGTACTGTGTTAATACTGTTTTCTAAGATTAATATATTTCAGATATTTAATATGAAAGTGGGAGGAATGCTGGAGTAAAGCGTGGCGTCTGCACTCTTGCTGCTCTTGTGGTTTTTCAGATCAGGCAGTTCATGCATTCAAGGAGGGGCCTAGTGGTTAAGGGGGACTCCAGACCTCACACACTGAAATGGAGGAGGGAGGCATCATAGGCGTCTTCGGAGGAGAGAAGGAGCCTAAACTTGAAACTGGGCTGTTTTTTGTTACTATAACAAAATCCCCAAGGCTGGGTAATTTCATAAAAGAGGTTTGTTGCCTTACAGTTTATAGGTTCAAGGGCCTGGTGCTGGCATCAGCTTGGCTCTTGGTGAGGATCTCAGGGCAGGTGGCAGTGATGAGAGTGTGTGGAAGAGAGATCATATCAACAGACAGGAGGCCAGAGCCCCACTGGATCGTAGCCTTGTCTGAAGTCTCACCCCTTCAACCTAAGGACCTCCCCTAGACCCACCCATGGAGGACCAAACCCAACACATGGACCCAGGTCAACACACCTACTCCCAAACCGTAGCACAGGCCTTGCCTATATTTGTAAAAGTACAGCAGACAAATCTTTCCAGGGGGAAAGCCCTTTTACGATGTGATGTGTTTAAGCAGTCAGATCTTTGGGGCTTACAGTTAGAGATCGGGTTATAGGTAAACCATCTTCGGGTCAGAGTGACAGGAAACCACTTCTCACTCCAGCCCTCCCTTACACCCACGTTCAGTCATGGCTGTTGGGATGCGCAGCCAGCAGGGATGGCGTGCATTGTCCCTGGAATATGCTGCCCGTGGTGCAATGGAGAGAGAGCTCAGGTGCTGCTGTCATGCAGCCTGGGAGCTTTAGCTCCAGTGCTGTTCACCCTCAAGGACATGCCTGACCTTGAATGTGCAAGTTTGAGGGTCCTGGCTGGGTGGAAGCCCAGGAGAGCTCCGAGGAGGCCTGTTCAGCATCCAGCTCACGCTCCTGGGCAGTCTTAGCTCATAATCCACAGTGGAGGTGTCTGAGTTTTGTGCTGTAGCAACACATTGGTCTTTTCCTCTCATCTGTGGATTGGTCATTGCTGCCCAGTCCCTGGAGAGCCGGCACTGCTCAAGGGCCACCACCCGCATCTGCCTGGGCCCAGAGGGACAGAGGACTCTGAGGTTGTGGCTGCAGGATGCCCCGACTCTGTCTCCACAGTGTTAGAAGTCGTCCAGCTTCCTTTAGAAGCATTTTTTGTTTTTAAACATTTGGCAGCAGATACGGTAAGGAGTCAGGTGCCAGGTGACTTCTGAATAGCCCCACATGGCATCTGCTGGGTGCCCTGCTTACTACACAGTTGTCTCTGGTGCTTGGTAAGCAGGGTGCCATGTAGATGGACAAGTTGGCCAGCAGCTGTGCCTTTGAGCTCTATGGTCTCCAGTTGTGAGACAGGAATTTTCTTCTGCCAGGCAAGGGGTTGGTCACCTTCAAGGACAGAGAGGAGCACAAGGCTTCCTGCAGAAGGCATGCTTGGGCCAGGCCTGTAAGAGGGTGAGGTTTTGATGCTCAAGGTAGAGTTCAGAACACCAGGAAATGCAGGGCCTGTTGGGGGAACAGCAGAGGGTGGCACAAGCTTTGTGGTTAAGTGTGTACTGCACATCGCCTCATCTCTGCTCGGACACTTGCATATCCTTGGCATCTTTCTCTGATGAGGAAACAGGTGGAGCAGGCATGGTGGCACACACCTGTAACCCCAGTGGCTCTGGAGGCTGAGGCAGGAGGATCACAAGTTTGAGACCAGCTTCAGCAACTTAGTAAGACCTTGTCTCAAAATAAAAAATGAAAAGGACTGGGATGTAGTTCAGAGGTAAAGAGCCCCCAGGTTCAGTCCTTACCTTAGTGCCAAAAAAGAAAAAAGAAACAGGTAAAGCCAGAATGTGGGTCCAGCTTTGACCCCAGGGCCTGTTGCATGGCCACCACCCTGCCAGGATGGGAAGGGGTCGCAGGCGCTCTAGGGAGAGGGGGTCCAGTGTGGAGTCTGCTCCTGGGCTGTCGGGCCGGGAGTTGAGGTCTCATTGGTAGACTGCTGCCACTATCGATGTTTTGGACAGAGGAATTCGGGTGCCTTGGGAAAGCCAGTCCTGTGTGGGTGAGGGGAGCAAAGAGAGTGGGAGGCCGAGAGGCAGAGAGGTAGGTCCAGAGGCCACTGCAGCTGCCCACAGAGAACATGGCCATTGACTGATGGGCAAAGACGAGGTCTGAGGTGCAGCCTGAGGTCACTAGCCTGCAGACCCTGGAGATGGGAGCACAAGGAGCCTGCAAGAGGGGCAGCGCCTCCCTCTGTCTCAGCGAGGAGCAGGGCACGAGGATCCAGAGATGCCTCATTCACTGTGTCCCGTGTTCTGGAGTGCAAGTTGGTCCACTGGGTGCATACGAGGACCCCTCAGATCTGCCACTGCATCCTCCCATGTGGGAGAGGCAAAAGTGACCTGGAAAGTGTGGTGGGTCTGTCTGACC
This sequence comes from Xerus rutilus, assembly GCA_028644305.1. NCBI lineage: Eukaryota > Metazoa > Chordata > Mammalia > Rodentia > Sciuridae > Xerus > Xerus rutilus. The sequence goes on along the minus strand of CM053415.1, from coordinate 12,414,204 downwards.
TGTCAGCTCCTTTCTTCCAATTGTTTTCATTGGATAAAATCCATTATTTTTAAATTTTTGGTACTGGGGATTGAACTTGGGTGCTCAACCACTGAGCCACATCCCCAGCCCTATTTCGTGTTTTATGTAGAGACAGGGTCTCACTGAGTTGCTTAGCGCCTCGCCGTTGCTGAGGCTGGCTTTGAACTCCTGTCTCAGCCTCCCCAAAGTGCTGGGATTACAGGCTTGAGCCACTGCGCCTGGCAAACCCATTATTTTGACTATTTTTAAGCACACTCACTTGTGTGACCCTCACCACCATCCACCCACAGACTCCTGTTCCCAGACTAAAGCTCCTTCCCATTCCACACTGCCTCCTCAGGGGCCCCAGCCCCGGCCCTGGCTCCCACCATTCTAATTTCTATAGGGATTTGCCAACTTTAGGGACTTCAGATAGGTGGACTCCTACAGCATTTGTCCTTTTGTGACTTATTTCACTTAACCATTATGTCTGCAAAGTTCATCCGTGTTGTAGCACGTCAGAATGTCCTTTCTTTTTAAAGTCAAATACATAATGTTCTGTTGTGTGATGGACCACATTTATTTTTATTTTTCACAGTACTGAGGATTGAACCCAGGGCCTTATACTTGCCAGGTGCTCTACCACTGTGCTACATCCCAGACTTCTTTATTTTTATTTTGAGACAAGGTCTTGCTAAGTTGCCCAGGCTGGCCTTAAACTTGGGATCCTCCTGCCTTGGCCTCCTGAGTAGCTAGGATTACAGGTGTGTACCACTGCACCCAGATAAGGACCATATTTTGTTTATTCATTTATCTATTTGATCTTGAGTTGTGTTCCTTTGTGTGCGTGTGTGTGATTAATGCAGCTATGAACAGGGATGTGCAAATATCTCTCTTGAGTCCCTGCTTTTGATTCTTCTGGGTCTATAACTAGAAGTGGAATTGCCAGGTTATAACCAACCTGCTAACTTTTTATAAACTGAGTCATTGTGGGAAACACAAAGAATGTGTTCAATTGGACTTAACTGGTATGTTTGTATTGCAAATTATATGTCACAGTTTTAGGGTGAGTCAAGAATATTCTGGAGAAAAACAAGATTGTATTTGTGCTAGTTTCAAATCTCCTTTACTATGTATTCAATACATTGTGAATTTTACCGGGTTCTAAAAATTCGAGTAGCCAACATTATAGAAACGAATCCCAAGGTTAAAATATATCATGAGGATCCTGCATCTATCTGGAGGGTTCCTGGTCCCCGTCTCTGTTCAAGTCATCTCACTGAAATGGATCGTTTAGAAGATGTTTAGACAGATGTCAGAATGTCTGGGGCTGTTTGCTCTTGAGGAAGGACCCAACCCCCTTCGTTTCTGCCTTCCGGGTTCTCAGTGTAGTTACACCACAGGTCAGAGTAACTACACCCTGGGGTGTTTACAGGGATACGAAAAGGGTAGGGAACTAACAACAGCCCCGTCTGCACACACACCCAGGTTCTGAACCACAGTTGGAGCCTCCGCCTGGGCCAGGGCTGACTCAGGATTTGATGGCAGAGAAGGTCGCCCTGGGCCACGGGAGACAGGCTTGGGAAGAGTGGGGCCGGTGAGTTCACCGAGGGCAGAACTCATTTCCCCTGATTGTCTGCTTTTCCTTTGACCCGTGGTATATGGTGTACAAAAATTTGGCTGTTTGGTTTTTTTTTCCTTCTGCAAAGATAAAACAAATGATGATTTTAAAGAATTAATACTGTGCAACTAGATAATTTAACTAAACAATCCAAATACTTAGAATTTACTTAGAATTCTTTTTTCTTCCCTCACCCTGATGCTAAGGATGGAACCCTGGGCTTGCACCCCTAAGGCATGTGCTCTACCACTGAGCTGCCCCCCAGCACAGGACTCTGTACTTGCCTCTGTCCTCCGGCCTGTGTGGATACCTTCACCCACAGCTATAGGCCTGGCTCTGAATGCCATGTCAGGATGTGTACAGAATCCTCTGTGGTGGGTTATCACGGAGCCTCCAGCTATGCCCTGGGGGTGCTGGGCCTGTTGATAGGGAAGTGACAGTCCTGGGTGGGGCGCAGTGCACTCACCACATGACCTTGGTGCTGGTTCCCACCTCCCCCAGCACGGGAGCTGGCTGTGTGCAGGATGCCATGGCTCTCTGTTCCTCTTTCCTCTTAAAATACCTAGTGCAAGTGGCTTCTGAGGAGCACAGAGGTGACCTTCTACCGTCTTTTCACCATTTATTTGCGAAATGTTTTCAACTCTTTGAAGAATTTCAGGTTTGTTTCTCATCCCATGACTTGACAGCAAGAACCGAGATTCCCTTTCTCTTCCCAGTGGTGGGCACTGAGAGGGCAGCTTGGTGAGGGGGCTTTCACCCAGCCTTGCTATTCAATCCTGAGGGGGGAAGACGGACGGTTTGACAATCACAGCTGCCAGGCCTGCTGGGAGTCTGCAGCCCATGCTAGTGTATGAGGGCTGCAGTCTTGTGAGTTTTCTATGGTGGAGTCTATGCTCCCAGACACAATGACACCTTCTGTTTGGCTGGCATGTTGCCATTTGTGAATCTCTCTCCCATTTGGAGGTGTGCCCGGCCGTTGTGCCCACTCAACTGCTTATGAATGAAGGAAGAAAGACGCCGTTGAGCCTCACTCCAGCTTCCTGAGCTCTGAGGGCCGCGTCATTTCCCCACTTATTTATTAAGGTGTCCAAGGCCCTGGGAGGTGTAGTTACTGGCCCTGAGGTCATGGGGCCTGGAGCTCATTCCATCTGACTTCCAGCACTAAGCACAACATTCCTGGGGAAAATGAACTGTTTTATCTCTGTTTCAGAGAGGCAATCATAGCACTGTCTTTATTTCCTTCCTGCTTTCTCTCCCTCTTTTCCTCCTCCCCGTGCAGGTGGGAATTTTGACATTCCCTGTTCGCCTCGTGCAAACGCTCAAAGGAGGGACATCCGTGTGCCTCAGGAGCTGGAGGGGCAGCCGAATCAGAGGAGGGTGCTCTCTATTCAGCTGCATGGGCTGCAGGGGTGGGAATGCAGGCAGGGGGGTCTGCCGGGCTGCTCACCAAGCCCCTGTGCCCAGGGGGAGATGGGGAGGTGGATGGGAGCAGCCCCTGGGCTGGAAGTGTGCTCTTCCTCCTGTGTGAGACCAGGCAGAGTAAATGTCTATGTTTTGCAAACGTGCTTGTCTGCCATCCGGGTGTAGACTGCATTGCCCGAGGCTTGCCTGAGCTGCCTGGGCCCTTTCCCTGGATGTGAGCTGCCTCGGTTGCACTTTTGGGGGCCTTCACTCTGGAGCAGGAGTTCCAGACCCTGGCTGAGTGGTTTCCTGTAGCAGAACTTTTGGGAAACACACTGACATTCCCAAAGCCTTTTCCTGAAGTATTTTGAAAAAAGGCTCTTTCCTGGTGGGGATCTTTCTGCATTGTGACGCTCCTGGCAGAGCACTGGGGACAGTCTGTTCTCATCAGCGGCCCCACCCTGAAGAATAACAGGCTCCCAAATATCACATAGCCTACAGAACCGATCCCACCCCTGGGATGCACCCAGCCTGGGGCAGTTCCCAAACCAGTTATCCAGGGATAATTATTGCTCACTTATTTATAAACCACATGCCAAACCCACACTCCCAAACCCCAAAATATAATAAGGTAAAATTTACATAGCATAGACAAAATTAATCTAACAATATTTAAATATTTCTTCTGAAAGGCAAATGTGGAGTCACTACTTGGAGGAGGTACCCGCTGTTTTCTGCCCACATACATACCTTTGACTGGTCCAAGAGTCCATCCCTTCCTCCCTCCCTCACCCAGCCTGGGAGAACTGAGCAGGGCTGTCCCCAAGCCAGGATGGAAGAGGACATACCTGAACAGTTGCTTACTGTGCAGGGTGGGGCTCATAACGCAATAGGGACCACTAGGCCCTGTGTCCTTTGCTGGGAGTCTGGGAGCTTTGCGGGCCAGTGGGATTGAAGTCTATGCAGCTAGTGATCATCTGTGCCCTTCCTGGAAGAGTCGACCTGAGACCAAGACCAAAAGGAGACGAAGGGCCCAGACTGTCCAGATGATGCAAGCTCCTAAAGTAGATCCACCTGCGCTTTTCCGATGTAGGGGGCCAATTAGTTTCTTAAGTTACTTTGAGTTGATCTGTGGTATTTAACATACAGGATCCTGACTCACACAATATTGAATTAATATGTTGGTGTTTGATTAAACTATGAAGACATTCTATGAATGAAGAGAGAAGACACGTGACCTTTGGAGGGTATAGGTTAGTGTTCCTGTGGGTACCAGTCAATGTATTAGCATTGTGAAATGTTAAAAATATTTTCTTACTTTGCTAAAACCCAGTGATGGGGCAAAGATTCCCTCTGGGGTTTCCAGTTCAAACTAGCAAAAAGACTAATTGGAATATGTGGGCGCTTTCCCCTCTTGGAAGTATTTCTTGGTGCATCATGGAGAGGGAGGCTAATGACAAAGTGACATTTGGTTGGAAGGCATCGCCACATTTGTCCTTGGGTGCTACAGATCCATGTGGATGTCATTCCCAAGGCATGCCTGGATGACTCACTGTGGCCGTCTGGTGGCCATCTGGAGAGCATTTGTTCAGGGATGGGGCCACCATGCTTGTCTGACGAGGGTCAGTTATGACTGTGACGGTGATGAATGAACACAGCCCATGTGACTTCCGTTTGCACTTTGCTTATTTACAGTTCTGGGATTTGAGGTGCTGGCTGGGAGCTGGCTAGCCGGTAGGACTGTGGGTGCGCGTGCAGGTGTTTGGAGAAGTTGATTAGAAAGACACAGCTCAGGTCTTTGGGTGGAGTTTTTCTTGAACTTGGAGCTCAAGGATCTAAACTCCCCCAGCCCTTTGAGGGACTCGACTCACTTAGACAAGCTTGAGCTGGCGTTGGAACCACACTGGGCTTTAGAGAGAAGGGTCCTCCAATGGACAGGCAGATGCTGCCACTCTGGGGCCCAGCCCCAGGGGTCTGTGAACTGATTTGTGAGTTGACTTTCTTTACTTGTAGTTACCTTCTTATTGGATGGAAATTCATTGTCATGCTGATGGAAAGGTTTTTGTACACTCAAAGCAAAACTGCTCAGGTCTATCTGATAGAACGAGCTGTTTGAACAATGGCTGGAAACTGATATAATTCTGTCTCCTCCTGGATTTGTCTTGGGCTGGGAGAGCCAGCAATATTTCTTGTGCCTTCATTTCTGCAGTCATGTGAGATGGCTCCCTCATGAGTGGCAGGAAGTTGATTTGCTTGGGAGCACTTTGAAATCCTTGAGTGGAAAACCTGAGGTTTGGTCTTTTCTCCTTCAATTAGCATCTGAGTATGGATGCTTAGCATAGACATAATTGTGTCTTTCTGGGCTCTGGACAATGTTCTGCTTATAAGGTTTCAAGAGGTTCAAAGAGCTGGGTGCAGTGGCACACACCTATAATCTCAACAACTGGGGAGGCTGAAGCAGGAGGATTTTTTTAAAAATTTTTTTAGTTGTAGATGGACAGATTTTATTCATTTTTATGTGGTGCTGAGGATTGAACCCAGTGCCTCACGCATGCGAGGCAGGCGCTCTACCACTGAACCCACTGAACTTGGGCTCTATCCCAGCCCAAGCAGGAGGATCTTTTTTTTTGGTACTGGAGATTGAACTCAGCAGAACTCAACCACTGAGCCACATCCCCAGCCCTGTTTTGTGTTTTATGTAGAGACAGGATCTCACTGAGTTGCTTAGTGCCTCGCTGTTGCTGAGGCTGGCTTTGAACTCGCGATTCTCCTGTCTCAGCCTCCCTAAGTGCTGGGATTACAGGCTTGCGCCACGGCGCCCGGCTCCAAGCAGGAGGATCTTAAGTGTAACTTAAGCCTCAGCAACTTAGTGAGACCCTGTCTCAAAGTAAAAAATGAAAAAGGGCTGGTGATGTAGCACAGTGGTAAAGCACCTTTGGGTTCAATCCTCAGTACTAAAAAAAAAAAAAAAAAAAAAAAAAGGAGAGAGAGAAGTTCAAAGTATGGTCTTTCTGTGCTCAGTAAGTCCTAGACCTTCAGCAGAGGCTGACCCAACTCATCTCAAGAATTTCCACACGGCTTGAGGATGACTAGAGCAAGAAGGAGAGAACCTGGAATCTAATTTAGTGTGTAATGTTAGGGCCAGCATTCGGGCCTGCCCAGATGCAAAAAGCAGGACCACTCTGGGCTCCAGCATGCCCACCCTGTGTGGTCCACCTCCAGCTCTCAGCCCCAGGGAGCCATATCCAGAGAGGGCCAGGGTGCTAGGCAGTGACTTGCAGCCTCTGGTCTTTTGCCCCAGAACCAGAGTTCAACTTTTAAGCAAATTTGGAGTAGGAACCTTGAAAATGCTTTTCTACTCAGTAAAATCATAAGACTATGATTTTACTGAAAATGCTTTTCTACTCAGTAAAATCATAAGACTATGAATAAAACTGCTGTATTTTGTCATTAGATGAGAGGCCATCCTATTTAGGAAAATGGATTTTGATAAAAGAAAAAAAAATAACCTGGGGCTGTTGCTATAGCTCAGTGGTAAATTGCTTCCCTGGGTTCAAATCCCAGAACCACCAAAACTAAAATTAAAAAAAAGCTGACCTTGCAAGTACAACTTCTTAGATGAACTGTGTTTGTAGTGTGGTGGTTCCAACTGGTGATGATTCCAGTTCTTTTTAAAACTGTGGTAAAATGCACATCACATGGAATGTACCATCTTAACCATCTGTAAGTACACAGTTCAATGGCATTAAGCACATCCATCACCAGCCATCACCACCGACTGCTCCAGAACTTTCTCATCTTCTCAAACTGAAACTCTGTCCCTATTAATCACCAACTCCCCATCCCTCCGCAACCCCTGACTCCCACCAGTCTACTCCCTGTCTCTAGGAACCTGATGCGCCAGGACCTCAGAAGTAGAATCTCATAGCATTTGTCCTTTCGAATCCAACTTATTTCATTGAGCAGAATGTCCTCAAGCTCATCAATGTTATAGCAGGTATGGGAATTTCCTTCCTTTTCAAGGTTGAGTAATATTCCATGTGTGTCTAGACTACATTTTGTTTATACATTCACCCGTTGGTGGACACTTGGGTGGTCTCCACTTTTGGGTTACTGGGATTAATGCTACCAAGAACACAGACACAGATATCTCTTGAGTTCCTGCTTTGATTCTTTTGGGTATAAACGCAGAAGTGGAATTGCAGATCATATAATTCAGTGCTTAATTTTTTTGAAAGGTCAAATGTTAGTTCTTTTTATTGGTGCAAATACTCAGGATCACATGAGTAGCCCAAAGTAGGCACTCCACAGATGAGTCTGTGTCTTTAAACCCATGACAGCTACTATGACATAAGCCATGACAGAGCTGCTGCTATATTCCCACTGGCCGTGACCGGCCACTGAGGTCTCTGTCCCTGGCAGCAGGTGAGTAGGCAGGTGAGTGCAGCGCCATCCACACACCCCAACCAGGTTCTCGTCTGCAGGGCCCAACAGCAGCTACACGCCTTCCCTGTCAGTTGCAAATGTGGATGTTCTGGAAAGACCTCTGTTTCCTAGTTAAGGGGAAGCCACTCTTGAGTGGACGTCGATGAGAGGACCCATCCTGGGTAATGGCTGACCCCTGGCTGGGCCACCTGGCACCTTGACAGTCTCCTGGGAAATGGAGTGGTTCCTGATGCAGGGGGCACTCATCGCTATGCTGTGTAAACTCAAGTGAGACGACACAATGCACAAAAGCAACATCCTCCAGAACCCAGCGTGGGGTGGTCCTTGCCCTGCATGCACTGACCCCAGCCCAGGGCTTCCACTTGGCCCCGTGGCTTCTGCACACCCTGGCTCTTCATGCAAGGTCTGCCTCTGTGCAGGGCCAGGTGGTGGGAAAGCTGGGGAGTCCTCGCCCTTGACGCAGTTCAGTGGATCTTGGAAGAGGGAGGATGTGAAGGATGGGAAATCCTGAAATGACAAAGCCAGGTGCAGGGAGGTGGACTGCAAGGGGAGTGCCAAGCTGTCCCCCTGCCCTCCTGGGCTCACTGAGGTTCACCTTCTTGCCATCAGCCACCACAGTCTAGAAGACCTACTTGGATCCAGAGAGACAGCACTAGGCTCAGAGAGCTGCCTAAACGAGCAGCCCTCAGCAGCAGTTCTGGAATGAGTGTGTGCATCGAGGCATGAAACAACAGTTCTGGGGAGATTGTTGGGTGGGGAGTTTGTGAGAGGTCTATATAAAGCCGAAACCCTGACTTCTTTTTTTTTTTTTTAGTTGTTGATGGATCTTTATTTTATTCATTTATTATTTATATGTGGTGCTGAGGATTGAACCCAGTGCCTCGTGCATGCTAGGCAAGCGCTCTGCCACTGAGCTACAGCCCCAGCCCTGAAACCCTGACTTCTTGAATCCCATAGCTCGGTGTGGGCCCTTCCAGGGAAAGTGAGAATTTCTTTCTTTTTTTCTTTTTTTTTTTTTGGTACCAGGGATTGAACTCAGGGGTGCTCAACCACTGAGCCACATCCCCAGCCCTATTTTGTGTTTTATTGGAGAGACAGGGTCTCACTGAGTTGCTTAGTACCTCACCATTGCTGAGGCTGGCTTTGAACTCGTGATTCTCCTGTCTCAGCCCCCCAAAGTGCTGGGATTACAGGCATGTGCCGCCAGGCCTTGCTGGAAAGCGAGAACTTCTGCAAGCCCATTCAGGTCACCCAGGTTTCTCCCCAGGAAAATTTGAGTGGAAACTCTGGCTCTTATAAAATAACCTTTATTTCAAAGCAGTTGGCGAAAATTGGGGGCTTAAGAAGCAATCTGGATGAAATGTTTGCCATTTCAGTCGGTTTCTTTCCAAAGTGTCTTGCTTCTAGTAGGTTTCCAGAGAATTTGGGTTTTGGAACTTGGACCATGGAATTGCAAAGTAGATTTTGAAGTGTCAGGTTTCAAAGTAGGCTGGCTTTGAAAGTGGTCTGGGTTTCTAAAACGTTTGATTGAAAAAAAAAAAAAGTTTTGACTCTAAAAACGTTTCAGAAACATCTCCCAGAGCCCAGAGCGCCTGCGGTGCTATGGGAGGAGGACTGCCTGGTTGACCCAGAGTGGGCAGCACATTCCTAAAAAGGGTGCTGATCTCTGGGAGGAGGCAACTGTCCTTTTCTGGGCCCCCTTTTATCCTGGCCTCTGCTTACAGGCTTGGTTCTCTGGATCCTTGTACATGGGCACCATCTTGCAAGAACACTGACGGGGACCAGATACAAGATTGTGCAAGGAAGGAAGGTTTGGAGAAAGAGGTAATGTGATGGGAACAGCAGGTTACAGAAGGGTCTTGGGCTTTGTGGGAAGGGATTTTTTGGATTATTGGCCTCGTTTTCTAGAGGGGGAAACAGACTCTGGCTGCAATGATCTGCCAAGACCATGCGGTCACTAAGAACTCAGGTGTCCTGGTTCCCCAGAGCTGTGACAGCACCATTAGGAATGCCTCCCACCAAAAAGGCACTGGGCCCAGGGATTTATCCACCCAAACCACACAGGCCAAGGGTTGTTTGAACAGGCTCCAGGTCTTCAGTGTCCTAGTCTAGCCCGTGGAAGAGCCAGAAGTCAGGCCAGGCTGGACTGGAGGGAGTACACAGGCCTGGCCCTGGTCTGCACTGGACCTCTGCCCGTTGATGATGGAAATTGGGGAGCTGGCAGAAATGGCAAATAGTTGAAGGCAGGCGCACAGCCTGTGGGAGCGATGTGGGCGATGCTAGTGTTGGCCAGATTGGCAAAGAGGCCAGAGCAGAGGGAGGAGAGAGGAAAATCCCCACTGCTTAGGAAAAACATCCCTGGCCCAGGGAGTGGACCAGCTGTAACCCCACTCCAGCCAGGGGAACCCGTCCTGGGCTGCCCTTGCCTGAAATGTGTGGATGAGCTACAGAGTCACTTCCTGTCCAGCAGGGCTTGGCCACTTGGGCAGCAGCCAGAGAGACCTGGGTGTGTCCATGTCTGGGCTTTGTGGTCCTTATCTGCCAAGATGGTGACTGTGCCCAGGGCCTTCCTGCTCCGTCTGCAGCCTGTGAGCTGTCTGGTGTTCTAAGAACCTTATAGATGTCATTTCTAACATGCTGACCCAAGACTGGGTCAGAGCTCTAGAGCATAATCGAAAGGAGAGGATTTGGGGTGTGGTTCCTTGGTAGAACAGTTGCCTTGCAAGCACAAAGCCCTGGGATCTATCTTCAAATGCTGAAAACTGAGAGAGAGAGAGACAGAGAGACAGAGAGACAGAGAGACAGAGAGAGAGAGAGAGACAGAGAGACAGAGAGACAGAGAGAGACAGAGAGAGACAGAGAGAGAAAGAGAGAGAGAAAGAGGGAAAGTACTGGTACAATGTCATCTATAAGGAAGTAAGGACTCCAGCCAAGTGCCTTCCCAATCTTATATGCTGGTAGGAAATTGGAATGAGCCCAGGGCCCACAACTGATGCACACGTTGGCAGCTCTGGCCTGGGCATCCCTAGCACCCATTTCCTCCTTCCCGCATGGCTGATCCACCCCACGCAGCGCTACAGTTGTCCAGAGTGCTGTGTCGAGGTAAGAGAGGCTGTGAGTGATCTACACGGAGAGAGCCAGAAACAGGGACTTTCTGAGTTCCCCCAGGCTTCTGGCTAATGTGTTCAAGATGAACCCCCTTGGGCCTCCGAGCCTGGGAAGTTCAAGCCCCCACATGCTGTGGGGTTCTGGGCCTGACCTCAGTGCAGTTGGGAACCACTTCCCCAGGGCCTAGTGGGTTTGTGGAGAGGCTTGGCCTTTACCCTTCTTCTTTGAGTTCCCCGGGTGTGATGTCCACATAAGCTTTGAGGACCTTGAATGCCATCCAGGGTAGCCAGTGGGGCTGCAGGAACTCAAATTCCATGGTGAATGCAGAGGGTGGGCTGGGCTTTCCCAGGGAGCTGAACATGGGTGCCTGCAAGCAGACACACACCCACCAGGCTTGCTCTTTCTGTTCTAACTGGAGCCCACCTGGCCAGCCCTGCCTGGCCCCTGAAGGTAGCCGGACTGGCCACTCTGATGGCCCAGGACCCCTACTTGGAGACTGAATTTGTCAAGGGCATTTTGAGAGCTGGTGACTGGGCCAGGCCCTTCCTGCCACTGCTCAAGGTTCAAGGTGCAGTGGCTACTGTAGCCCTTTGATGGCCACTGTGGGCTTATCCTCGTGACAGCAGGTAAGAATTCCAAAGAGCAGGGACTGAGGGAAGAGATGGCAGGCAGCTTCCTGAGGACAAGTGGCTGCCTGATCCTGGCCACCACGCCCTCCATACAGGCCCCACATCTTAGGCTGCCCACAGGGGACCTGCGTTTTCCCTCAAGCCCCCATCCCTCTGTGAACAGGAAGGGAAAACCAGTTTTACACATGGATATGTGCGCGGTGGTCTCCAACCTGGCCATTTCTTCCTGGATCCTGTTGTTTCCTAGAAATGCTCAGGTCTTGCTTCTTCTTGTGCCTCCCCCAGATGGAGTCTGAACAGTGTTGGGAGAAAGTCCCTTGGTGCACGTCCTCCAGCCCATGTAGGTCCAATCTGGTGCGGGTAGTGGTGCTTGACCTGGTTTTGGCCAGATGGGTTGCCTGTGTCTGGTCGTGAAGTCTCAGGAGACTCTCCCTCAGCTCAGCAGGGTGTGGAAGGGAACCCTCACCCAGTGATCACAGGAGCAGTGCCCCCTGGCCCTCCATTGAGGGTCTGGAGTCCCTGCGTACCAATCTGAATGTTTGCTTTTCCCTGCCCCAAGAGAGAGAGAGCAGGATGTGAACCTGGGACCCTCTCCCTGTAGCACGATGTGGACTTTGGGCCCTCTGCCACAGGGAGATGCGAACTAGGGACCTCACTTTCTCTCTGTCCCTCCCACACTCCCTGAGTCTTGACAGGCTGGACTGGGCTTGCCCTTTCTCTTCTCACAAGGGGTCTTCTTCCTGGGGACAAACTCTGAAGGCTCAGCTAAAGGGTTGGCAAGTATCTCTGGGGACTTCCAGCCTGACTGACGTGGAAGTCACTGAGGAGGGCCAGGTTCCCTGCCCCCATTCTACTCTTGACCAGGTTTCATGGCTGAACACAAGAAGCCCCTGATGCCTTTCCTAGAACCCCTCATGTGGACATCCCAATGCAAAGATCTGGGTCAGGTGGGTTTTGCTCAGCTCTTACATATTTTAGAAGTCAGGAAATTTCACATAAAAGTCTAGACTTCAGGTCTTCCTGGAAGGAAACGGAAGACCCATCAACTCTTTTTTTTTTGCTACTGGGGATTGAACTCAGGGGCACTCAACCACTGAGCCACATCCCCAGCCCTATTTTGTGTTTTATGTAGAGACAGGGTCTCACTGAGTTGCTTAGCACCTTGCCATTGCTGAGGCTGGCTTTGAACTTGCGATTCTCCTGTCTCAGCCCCCCTCAAAGTGCTGAGATTACAGGCTTGCGCCACCGCACCTGGCTCCATCAACTCTTGATGCAGGGGTCCTGCCCTCTAGCAGGGCTGTCCCCAGGTGGCCATGGTGCCCCTTACCCATCTGTCTCATCTCCAGGCTCTGCCCTCCCAAGACCCTCCTCCAAGATGACCCAACTTGGGCACAGAGGCCCCTCCAGGGGCAGCTTCTGGACCTAAGCCTGGTGCGTCACAGTCGCTGGGCACAGGCGGCTCCTCCTGTTCTGATTTTCCACCACCCCCAATACCCTAATTGCCCCATGTCTTGCTTCGCTCACTTGTACAGGGATCCTCCGAAGCCCCCCAAACCCTGACAGCCCTGAGACGTGACCTCATCCCCTCAGCAACAGCTTCCAGAGCCAGGACCAACCCAGAATCAAAATGCTGTACTGGTTTCTCTCCTGACCTCAGCCTCCTCTGCATTCTAGAAGGACCACCTGTGGCCTCTCTGCCCTCTGGTGGACCATTCCAGAACCCACCCAGCCCTGAGTGGGCTCCTTCCCTATTGCTATGGCCTGAGGAAGGACAGTCCACCCTCCAGGCCCTTCTGGGTGATTCCAGCAGTTGTGTGGCTCTGCCCTCCTGAGGCCCCTTAGGAATGACGCGGCCAAGCACATGGAGCTGGTCAGCAGGGACAGCGGGACACAGGTGGGCCCTTTGCACCTTGCTGTGGCTCTGGGAGGGAGTGAGACATGGGGGCTGCCCAGGGAAGGGCACCAGGTCTTCCGCTTCCTGGGAGGAAGCAGAGGTAAAGCCCTGCTGGCCCTGGGGTGTGCAGAGGACACTGACCCCCAGGCTAAAGAGCAGCAGATCTTCCCCAATCGGTAACCTTGATCCAAACTTGGTGGGAAAAAAATCTCATGAAAAGAAGCACAGATAGATCATGGCATAGAACACATAATTTCTATGATTTTTTTCAGATAGAAATTCTTCATTTTAGTGGCACTTTTGTCAATGACAGGTGTGGCCACCCTGCATCAGGGTTTTCTGATGCCCAAGTGCATCTTGTTTGCTGAATCTTCCCAATAGCCCCCTCCCTTTTTTTTGGTACTGGAGATTGAACTCAGGGCACTCGACCACTGAGCCACATCCCCAGCCCTATTTTGTGTTTTATGTAGAGACAGGGTCTCACTGAGTTGCTTAGCGCCTTGCCGCCATTGCTGAGGCTGGCTTTGAACTCGCGATTCTCCTGTCTCAGCCTCCCAAAGTGCTGGGGTTATAGGCTTGCGCCACCGCACCCAGCTCCCAATAGCCCTTTGAGTTAAATGTTAATTTAAAATGTTCTGGGAACCACATAAAAAGTAAAAATCAAGATGTGAAATTAGCCTGTAATCCCAACAGCTCGGGAGGCTGAGGCAGGAGGATCGAGAGTTCAAAGCCACCTTCAGCAAATGCAAGGCACTAAGCAACTCAGTGAGACCCTGTCTCTAAAAAATAAAATACAAAATAAGGCTGGGAATGTGGCTCAGTGGTTGAGTGCCCCTGAGTTCAATCCCCAGTACCAAAAAAAAAAAAAAAGGTGAAATTAATTTTAATAATATATTTGACCCAATATATCCAAAGTATTATCACTTAAAAAATACTTTTTTAGTTGCAGATGGACACAATAACTTTATTTTATTTATTTATCTTCTTACATGGTGCTGAGGAGTGAACCCAGTGCCCCACACATGCTAGGCAAGTGCTCTACCACTGAGCCACAACCCCAGCCCAAATATTGTCATTTTATTAGTAGTATATTTTACATTCTTTTTGCTTTATATCCTGATTTTTAAAAAACAACAACGACAACTAAATCTTCAAAATCGAATGCATCTTGTACACGTACAGCACTTCCCATTAAATTTGTTGCAAGCACTCCACACTTATACCTGGCCTGTGGCCACCATATGGGACTAGGTTCTACCCTTATTCTAGTTTTATTGATGAGGGAACCAGGCTCAGAGAGGTTGTGGTTTGTCTAGAGTCACACAGAGGTCACTGCCCAGAGCCTGCTTCAGGATCTTGGCTCTCTGCCCCAGACAGGGAGTTCCAGGACTTTATGGCCCCAGAGCACTTGGAGTCTCAGGAATTGATAGGGACAGGGGCTGACGTCCCCTCTCCCACTGACCAGCAAGGCCCTTAGCCTCAGCTGCTGCACACACAAGGAGGGTTTAGTTAGGGCCTCTTAAGAGATGGCTTCCTATAAGAAGCCCAAACTGAATTGCAGCCCAGGCCCAGGAAGCTGGTTCTCCAGAGAGGCCTAGCTGGTTGGGCTCCACTGCTCCTGGGCGCTGTCCACTAGGGGGCAGCCTTAGCTCAGTAACATGCCTGGAATGGGTGCACCATTCCCTAAGGCGCAGGGCATATGGGAGCCTGCCTCACATGAGACTGCTGTAAGAGTGCATGTGCTCAGCGTAACTCCATGGCCCCTGAGACCACCTGGGATGATCCAGTCCTGGAGCCACCTCCCCACACTCTGAGTGGCAGTGTCTCCTGGGGTGTAGGTGGGTGTGTTCATCCTTAAGATTGAATTCTGAACTGGTTGCCTGTGGGTACAGGAAGTAGCTGCCCAGACCCCCTGGACAGCTGGGCCCAGAGGATACTCAGTGGTCTGGGGTCCCCAGAGTAGGGCTGAGCCCTCTCACCCCGGCCTCTGAGGCCCTTAGGCACCCCGTGGGCCTCCCGGCACCTTGAATGTGATGCTGGCCTCAACTGTCTGTCCCTGGCCAAACACTGTCCTTGAGGGACATCTGTCTCTCCAGCAGGACTGGTGGGCACTCGCCCAGGCCCAAGTTCACACCACTCCATCACTTCCTTGCTGTTGGGTCACTGCTCTGGGCCCCTCTTGGGGCTGCAGAGGATGTGTGACTCAGCCTCCCCCAAGCCCTCCCCCGCAACCATGGCCCAAGTCCATCCACTGAGCCTCTCCCCTGGGGGTGACCTGGGTCACATAATAGATGTGAATAGGATAGAAAGCACATTTTGTGACCTTGCCGGGTGTAGCGGGCCCCATCCCTCAGCCCACCCTCCAATACACACATCCTCTTGGGGCCACAGTGACCCCAAGGGGAGGGATGCTGTCGTCTCTCCCCACACAGCTCTGCCTGGACCTCTGGCTGAAACTCCATTTCATGTCCCATGGAGCCAGCTGCCTGAAGCCCTTCTCCTGAGCCCTTTGGGAAAGTGCAATCCTTTTGCAGGAAACCAAGGCCTCTTCCAGTGTCCTCGAGTCAGGATTCTATAGAATTTCAGAACCACAGTCCCAGTGGAGCTTTTGATTCCACTCAAAGAATATCTTGTTTCTGGAATGTTCTATTCCTGTTTTTCCTGAGCTCTCAGCCCACAGAAAGCACCTAGCCTGCAGGGAGCTTTCTCCTGCTGTGGCTCCCGGGACTCCCTTTGCCTCTCCCCACCTCTCCCAGCCCCACTGAGTTCAAGTTCTGATCCTCCTACCTTGTGCCGCTTTAAGTAGTATCATCGTGGTTTATTTGTTTGTTTGTTTTTTGGTACTGGAGATTGAACTCAGGGGCACTCGACCACTGAGCCACATCCCCAGCCCCATTTTGTGTTTTATGTAGAGACAGGGTCTCACTGAGTTGCTTAGTGCCTCGCCATTGCTGAGGCTGGCTTTGAACTTGGAATTCTCCTGTCTCAGCCTAAGTGCTGGGATTACAAGTAGTATCATCGTTTACCCTGTAGCTGAGGCATCGCTGGCACACACAACGAGCCGAAGTTGGATACGCCCACACTTGTGTCCAGACCCAGCTGTGGCACATTTCTAGCCCTGGGTGGCTGGATGTGTCCACAGGCGATTCTGTCCCCCTTTCTTCACCCTGCGTAAGAACCTCTTCCTCCAGCCTGTGCTGCTAGGATGCCAACTCTCCAGCCTCCCCTTTCCCCCAGAGCTGAGTTGGAGCCAAGTCTGCTACCTGGGCCTGCCCAGCCCCACCTGCCACTGTTGCCTCTGCATACCGTCCTTGCCTCGGGTCCCCTTCTACACCTTCACCCATCCGCTCGGGCACAGTGCCACTGCCTCGTGCTTTCATCCCTCCGTCCAGCCTGTCATTCAGGGGCAGGACACCTGGACGTGCCCGTGTTCTCCCCTGGTGTCTTGTCCATGCCCAGGTGGAAGCTTCCTCTGAGGCTGTGCGTCCTTGCATCCAGTTCTGAAACCACCTCCCATACCCTTTCTGATTCTGGGGCGTGTGTGGAGGGCGAGCGACCCGAAGCCTTAACGGGAAGCACAGTGGCAGGGAGTCGCCTGCAGCTACCATGGTTACAAGAACCAAACTGACTTTTAAAATTTGGCACTAAAGATTGAACCCAGGGGTGCTCTACCACTGAGCCACATCCCCGGTCCTTTTTATTTTTTATTTTGAGACTGTGTCTCATTAAGTTGCCAAGGCTGCCCTCAAAGTTGTGATCCTCCTGCCATGGCCTCCTGAATTGCTGGAATTATGCACCTGGTTTAGGACATTACTAAAAGATTTGTAATAAGTAAAGCTTATCTGTAAGAAGTAAAGCTTTCTTTAAAGTAAAGCATCCCTTTCTTTCTGATCCGGATGCCTTTAGTATTTTTCTTTGGTCACTTTGTTTTTACCTTCTTACACTGACTAGAGCCTGCTAAGTTTCTTGCTGAACAGCAGCAGCGAGCGGAGGCAGCCTGGCCCTGGGCATCCTGGAGAGAAAAGACCCCATGGTGCACCACTGTGTGTACTAGCTACAGTCCTTCACAGATAACATACCAGTGTGAGGAAACTCCCCTCCATGTGTAGTCCGTTGTGTTTCTATCAGGAGTGCATGTTAGATTTTGTCCAGTGCTTTGCCTTATCTGTTGAGTCGGCATGTGACTTCTCTCCTTTTTATCAATGTGATATATGACATTAGTTGATTTTTAATTGATTAGTGGATGGTCCCAGTGGCACACACCTGTAATCCCAGCCACTCAGGAGACTGAGACAGGAGGATCGCAAAATGGAGGCCAGCCTCAGCAACTTAGCGAGACTCTCTCTCAAAAAATAAAAAAGCCTAGGAGCCGGGCGCAGTGGCTCAAGCCTGTAATCCCAGCACTTAGGGAGGCTGAGACAGGAGAATCGCGAGTTCAAAGCCAGCCTCAGCAATGGCGAGGCACTAAGCAACTCAGTGAGACCCTGTCTCTACATAAAACACAAAAAAATGGGACTGAGGATGTGGCTCAGTGGTTGCATGCCACTGAGATCAATCCCCAGTACCAAAAAAAAAAAAAAAGCCTAGGGATGCAGCTCAGTGGTAGAGCACCCCTGGGTTTCATCCCCAGCACTGCAAAACAAACACGTTTGCATTCCTGAAGTACGATCCAATTGGTCATGGTGTATGATCGTTTTTATATGTTGTTGAGTTGGTCTGTAATATTTTGTTGAAGACTTTTGCACCTATGTTCATAAGGATATTGGTCTGTAGTTTTCTTCTGATGCACTTTTCCAACTTTGGTATAAAGTAATGTAGTTTCACAGAATGAGATGGACAATGTTCCCTCTTTCATTTTGTAGATTTGGTATTATTTCTTCTTTAAATGTTTGATAGAACTTACCAGTGAAACTCCCTTGCTGGACTTTTATTTGTAGGAAGATTTTTTTGTGTGTGTGCTAAGGATTGAACTCAGGGGCACTTGACCACTGAGCCACATCCCCAGCCCTATTTTGTATTTTATTAGAGACAGGGTCTCACTGAGTTGCTTAGGGCCTTGGCTTTACTAAGGCTGGCTTTGAACTCTCAGGAGGCCTCAGCCTCTTGAGGCTCTGGGATGACAGGCGTGTGCCACTGCGCCCGGCTGGAAGATTTTTTTACTGGTTCTTTTTAGTTGTACATGACAATAGAATGTATTTTGACTTAATTATAAAAGTGTGGAATATATCTTGTTCTAATTCAGTCCCTAGTATCTTTCCCTTCCCTCTCCTCACCCCCTAGGAAGAATTTCTTTACTTATTACAAATCTTTTCTAATTTTCAATTTCTTCTTAACTCAGTTTTGCAAATTTGTATCTTTATAAGCATTTGTTGAGCCTGGCATGGTGGTGCACACTTGTAATTCCAGCAGCTCGGAAGGATGAGGCAGGAGTATCACCAAGTTCGAAACCAACCTTGTTACTTAGTGAGGCCCTAAGCAAATGAGAAAGACCCTGTCTCAAAATAAAAAATTTTTTTTTTTTTTTTTTTTTAAATTTTTTTTTTAGTTGTTGATGGACGTTTTTTCTATTCATTTATTTCTATGTGGTGCTGAGAATCGAACCCAGTGCCTCGCACATGCTAGGCAAGTGCTCTACCACTGAGCCACAACCCCAGCCCTCAAAATAAAAAATTTTTAAAAAAGCTAAGTGGCTCTTTTTAAAAAAGCCACTTTTAAAATGTGGCTCAGTGGTTAAGCACTTGTGCATGATTCAATCCCTGATACTGGAGGGGGAAAAAAATGGAATTTGTCCATTTCACCTAGGTTTTTAATTCTTTTTTTTTTTTTTAATTTTTTTTGTTTTAGTTGTAGATGGACACATTGTCTTTATTTTATTGCTTTGTATGTGGTGCTGAGGATCGAACCCAGGGCCTCACGCATGCGGGGCAAGTGCTCTACCGCTGAGCTACAATCCCAGCCCTGGTTTTTAATTCTTTTGCCATAAAGTTGCTCAAAATATTCTCTTATAAGCCTTTTAGTTTCTGTGTGGTTGATACTCTCCCCTTTAATTCCTAAACTTGATTGTTTGTGTATTTTCTTTTTTTCTTGGCCAGTCTAGCTAGAGGTCTATTAATTTTTATTATGATGATTATTTTATGTGGTACTGGGGATTGAACCCAGTGCCTCACCTGTGCTGGGCAAGTGCTCTACACTGAGCTACAGCCCACCAGTTCTAAAGGTTTATTATTTTTGCTGGTGTTTTCGAAGAACGAATTGATTTTCTCTTGTTTTTTTTTAATTTTGATTTTTTGCTGTTGTTTTCATTTTTCTATCATTGGTTTCTTTCTTTTTATTTTTTTTAGTTGTTGATGGACACAATGTCTTTATTTTATTGCTTTGTATGTGGTGCTGAGGATCGAACCCAGGGCCTCACGCATGTGAGGCAAGAGCTCTACCACTGAGCTAGAATCCCAGCCCCTGATTTCTTTTTCTTTCTTTCTTTCTCTTTTTTTTGGCACCAGGGATCGAACCCAAGGTCATTTAACCACAGAGCCACATCCCAAGCCCCCCCTTTTTATTTTTTTTTTATTTTGAATGAGGGTCTTACTAAATTGCTTAAAGCCTTGCTTAGTTGCTGAGGCTGGGCTCAAACTTGCGATCCTCCTGCCTCAGCCTCCTGAGTTGCTGGGATTACAGTCCTGAGCCATGATACTCAACTCTACCACTGATTTCTGTTCTAGTCTTTATTTCCTTCTTACATTTGCTTTGGGGTTAATTAACTCTTTTCTGGTGGAAACTGGTGTTATCAATCTGAGATTCCTTTTCTTTCTTCTTCTCCAAAGTGCTTCTCCAAAGTGGAACCCAGGCCTTTACATGCCAGGCAAGCCCTCGCCCTGAGCCATACCCCAGTCCTTCTGTCCTTTTCTGACCCGTGTGAAAAGCCATGTTTTCCCTCTCCACTGCCTGAGTGGCAGTGTTTGATCTGTTTGGTTTTTTTTTTCCATTCTTTTAAAACTATTCTCTATTTCCCTTGTGAATTCTCTATTTCTCCTTCGACTGGTGTATGTTTTTAAGAAACATGCTATTTTCCAAATATTTGAGGATTTCCTAGATTATTTTCTGTGGTTGGTTTCAAGTTCAATTCCAAAACTTCAGGCCTCTGTAACACATGGAGACTGATTTTATGGCCTCATCTGATCTAAGGGGTGCGTGTGCTTGAGAAGAACGTGATCTCTACTGGCACTGCGTGAGCATCTGTGCATGTCACTCAGGTCTACTTGAGGTCTCGTGCATGCTAGGCACGCCCTCTGCCCAGAGCCGCGTCCAGCTCTAGTAATTTATCTCGTCTTGCCATCTATTCTGTTTGGCATTAGTAGAGGCACCCCACTGTCTCACAGCGGTCTCTTTTTTCCATCCTCTAATCTCATACAATTGGATCTTGATTTTAAAAATTTTTTAAAATATAGACGGAAAACCTCTGCTTTTTAGTTAGGGTGTTTGGACTTCCGTTCACACTGAACAATTCTGACATTGTGCATGGACCTGAGGGGGTGCAAGGTCATCTCACAAGCATGCCCACTTCAGATGCCATTCAAGTCGTGGCTTCTCAGGCCACTAGCACTTCTGTGTGACGTGGCTGCAGATTCAGACGTTCCCACCATGCCCTCTCTGGCTCCATGATTCACGACTGCAGGACAACCGGCAGACTTGGGGAGTGCTCCTTGTACCGTTGCAGTTTTATCATGAAGGATACAACTCAAGACCCCAGATGGCAGATGTAGGACAGGGTGGGGGGAACGGGACCTCCTGCCTCTCATCCCTCCTACCACATCCCGGTGCTCACCAGCCTGGAAGGTCCCCAGCACTACTGTTTAGGGTTTCAGGTGGGGCTTATCCCAGAGGGTGCATTGGTGTGGTGGCTGAAGTCAACTCCAGCCCTGCTCCCTGGAAAAAGCTGGGCGGGGGAAGGCTGAGTTCCTACCTCTAATCACACCGGTAGCTCCTGGCAACCAGTCCCTCCTGAAGCTCTCACCTCATCTCATCAGCACACGCTCAGGTGAGGCCTAGGGCTTGTTATAGATAACCAAAGACACACAGAGCAAATTTGTACCACTCAGGAAATTTCAAGGGTTTCAGGAGCTGTGTGCCAGGAACTGGCACAAAGACCAAATATGTATCTTTTTTGAGGGGGGCGGGTACTGGGGATTGAACTCAGGGGCACTTGACCACTGAGCCACATCCCCAGCCCTATTTTTTTGTATTTTATTTAGAGACAGGGTCTCACTGAGTTGCTTAGCACGTCACCGTTGCTGAGGCTGGCTTTGAACTCACGATCCTCCTGTCTCAGCCTCCTGAGTCACTGGGATTACAGGTATACACCACTGTGCTTGGCCCAAATCTATATCTTTTATTGAATCATAATTAGATTTACATTTTCTTTCTTTATGTCTTCTGTCTTGTTTCTTATGTTCCTCTTTTACTGAGTTCTTTTGTATGAAATGTTTTTTATTGTGCCATTTTCTATTGATTTTTTAAAACTTTTTAAGTTATTATCTTAGTGGTTGCTCTGAGGATCACAGTATGCATCTTAGCACAGTCTCCTTTTGACCGAAAGCCAGAAAACCACACCTGTAATCCCAGCTACTCAGGAGACTGAGGCAGGAGGACTGCAAGTTCAAGGCCAGCCTCAGCAACTTAACAAGACTCTATCTCAAAATTTGAAAAAAAAAAAATTTAGAAAAAAAAAGTTCTTAGTGGTAGAGCACTCCTGGGTTAAATCCCCAGGACCACAAAAAACAACAACAACAACAAAAAAAAAAACCACACACTGATTTAAACCGGGCACAGTGGCACACATCTGTAATCCCAGCACTTTGGGAGGCTGAGACAGGAGAATCGTGAGTTCAAAGCCAGCCTCAGCAACGGAGAGGCTCTAAAAATAGGACTGGGAATGTGGCTCAGTGGTCGAGTACCCCTGAGTTCAATTCCCGGGACCCACCCAAAAAAGACTGACTTAAACCAGTAAAATACAAAAATTTTGCTCTTTATGACTCCATTCCTTCCCATTCTTTTTTTTTTTTTTTTTGGTACTGGGGATTGAACTCAGGGGCACTTGACCACTGAGCCACATCCCCAGCCCTATTTTGTGTTTTATGTAGAGACAGGGTCTCACTGAGTTGTTTAGTGCCTCGCCGTTGCTGAGGCTGGCTTTGAACTCGCGATTCTCCTGTCTCAGCCTCCCTAAGTGCTGGGATTACAGGCTTGACCATTCTTTTTGCTAATATTGACATATACATTACATCTATATATGTTATAAATGTTAAAATTATTCTATATACACACAAAGTGTTTTGCTTACTTATATAATATTATGTCTTCTCAAGAGGTTAAAAATAGATAATTAAGCCAGATGTGGTGGCACACGTTCCAGCAACTTGGGAGGCTGAGGGAAGAGGATTGCAAGTCTGAGGCCAGCCTCAGCAACTTAGCAAGGCCCTAAGCAACTTAGGAAGACCCTGTCTCAAAATAAAACATAAAAAGGGCTGGAGAGGTAGCTCATTGGGAAAATGCCGTAGGGTTAAATCCCCAGTACCAAAAAAAAAAAAAAAAAGACAATAAGAAGATAATCAATCTATTTCTGTGCCCAGTTCTTTGCATTTCTTCCCGTGATGTTGAGTGGCCACCTGATGTCATTGCTTCTTGACCTAAAGGACTCCTCTCAGCATCTATTATGAAGTCTGCTGGCTGAGGCTGGCTTAGAATTCATGATCCTCCTGCCTCAGCCTCCTGAGTCTCCGGGATTACAGGTGTGTGCCACCACGACTGGCTTCATAATTTTCTTTTTGTCTTTGACAAAATGACAGTAGTATTTTTCCTACTTTGGGTTCATTCAGCTTCTTGAATTTGTAGATTAATGTTGTTTTTTTAAAAATTTTTTTATTAGTTGTTGATGAATCTTTATTTTTTTTTTTAAATTTTTTTTTTTTAGTTGTAGATGGACACAATGTCTTTATTTTATTGCTTTGTATGTGGTGCTGAGGATCGAACCCAGGGCCTCACGCATGCGAGGCAAGCGCTCTACCGCTGAGCCACAACCCCAGCCCGATGAATCTTTATTTTATTTATTTGTATGTGGTGCTGAGAATTGAACCCAGGGTCTCGCACATGCTAGGCAAGCGCTCTACTACTGAGCCACAACCCCAGCCCCCGATTAATGTTGTTTTAAACGAATTTGGAAGATGTTTACTGCCATGATAGCTGTGTTGGTGCAGTGATATTCTCACATGTCTCTGTGGCTCTGTTCATCTTTCTTCAACTTTTATTCTTTGATCTTCAGATAGGACGCTTTCTACCTATTGAAGTAAAGCCAAGTTCATTGGGTTTTATATATATATATTTGGTATCACATCTTTTGTTTAGTGCCTCTAGTGATTCTGGTTATTGCCCTTTTCAACTCTGGAATGTCTATTTTTTTTTATTTCTATTTCTTTATTGAGAGCCTCTATTTGCTGATTCATTGTGGGGTTTTTTTTGTTATTGTTGTTTAGTTTTGGGGGGGAGGGGTATTAGGGATTGAACTCAGGGGCACTCGACCACTGAGCCACATCTCCAGCCCTATTTTGTGTTTTATGTAGAGACAGGGTCTCACTGAGTTGCTTAGCGCCTCACTGTTGCTGAGGCTGGCTTGGAACTTGCAATTTTCCTGCCTCAGCCTCCCTAGCCCCTGGGATCACAGGACACTACCCCCAGCCCAAGTCAATTTTTTCAACTGTACTTTGGCCACTGATTGCTTATAACAGTGTATAAGAAATATACACTCCGCCCATTGCCTGGTCAACCGGTCCTGACTTCTAACACTCTTCTCCAGGCCTCAGTCTCCCCATCTACCAAGACCAGAGACTGCTCACCTTCCCAGGACTGCTGGAACCTGGAGCGTGGGAAAGGGCTCGGCTCCACATCCGGGGCCAAAGACGTGCTGAAGTGGCTGTGCCAGCCAGGCTCCTGGGAGCTTGCCACACACTGGCAGCCAAACAATACCCACCTCTGAGCAGGCCCGTGGGTGGCGGTATCCATGGAGAGGGCCCCTCCAGTGGCAGCGCCAATTGCCCATCCAGGGTTAGCAGGGCTGTGGCCCTGGTTACTGCTTTGTCCCTGAGGCTGGACCTCGGCCCATGCTAACAGAACCCAGATGACCGAGCTGTCGGGGAGGACAACACGTTCCATGAAAAGAGGAGCTGCTGGCTGGAGAGAGGGCCAAGGCCGAGGGCAGTGGAGCTGCCTTCAGGGTCCTGAAATTACACCCACATTCAGGTGAAACTGACCTGGGTCACTGCCCGCTGGCAGTACTGTCCCACCCCCAGCCTCTGTGCTACCCCTCTGTGAGGACAGGGCCTGGTGCACTCCCAGAAGGAGGTAGCCCCTGCTTCTAAGTTCCGGGATGTTCCAGGCAGACAGCCAGAGCACGGCAGGTCCCCTCTTGGCCTCCCCGGGGGCTCCCACAGCCTGGAAGTGGCTCCATCCGGCCTTGGCTATGCCCACTTCCCACTCGCTTCCTGTCCCCCTTCCCCGCAAACTGGCAGGGTCAAAAAATCAATGTGGGGTCTCTGCCAAGACCAGAGTGACCAACCCATCCCTAGCCATGGGGATCAGAGAACCACAGAAATGATGTTTGCAAACTCAAGACCTCATTTATTTTAAAAGAGAGAGAGAAGGGGGAAGAAAAAAGCAACAGAACAGCACTGAGTACATAGTTTACAACCAAAACCTCTTTAGTGTCCAAGAGACCCTAGAGCCAGGTCACTAGCTTTAGACCGCAGCCCCACTGGGGACACACAGAGTATCCTACTGGCCCATGGAGGCTGAAACACAGGGGGCGCTGCAGCCCAGGGAAGCTAGCTGGGTCCCATCCCCCATCTGCAAGGCAGAAGCACCCGCCCTAAAATAAAAAGACCATGACTCAGGGGTGGGGCCACATGGAGCCACCTCCTTGGGATCTCTCTCTTCTTAGACCAGCCATGTCCCAGGACCTGCCAGCCACCTGCCCCAGCAGATAGCTCCAGGGTCATGCTCCTGAACCAGGGGAGGAGAACTGGCATGGACAGCAGAAGGGAGGTGGGTGCTGGGGGAAGCACCCTACCTAGTCCAGTGGGGACCAGTGCCCTGGGTGCCCTTGGACCACAACATGGTGTGCCAGGGCTGCCTGTGTAGACCAGGACACTCAGAAAAAAAGGAGCACAAGCAGGGGTACAGGATGCCCCCTTACACTTGCCTGGCAGTCATGGGGGTGGAGGGTAAAGAGTCCTTGGGTCTTACCAAGGTGGGGTGATGCCAAGAGAGAAAGACCCCCATTTCCCAGCCCTGGAAAAATCATGATTCTCCTTTGTCTGTCCCCAGGACAAGGACAGCCCCCCAGATACCTCCACCCCACCCCCACATTCTGACTTATTGCACTCAGGCCCCCAGCTCTGGCTCCTGCCCCAGGTGTGTTGAGGCCACAATCCCGCCCAAAACCCTGGTTACAGTGGGTGCCACCTACCCACAAACACCCTGTGGCCCCCAGTGTCCCGGCTCCTGTCCCGGGACCCCAGATCACCCTGCTCCTCTCTTCAATCCCTGGTGATATCTGTGGCCACTGCAGGTGGGGCAGATGGTTCAAGGTCCCTCTGCTGCCTGGGTTGAAGGAAGGGATCACCTGGTGCTGAAAAGACAGCTCCACAAGCAGGTGTCTGTGGAGGGAGGGAGCCTGCAAGGAAAGACAAGCAGAAATGACCAGAGAGGGCCACAGAAGGAAGAGGCCCTGAGGTCCAGGAGAGGGAGCAGATGCACAGGAGCTGCCTCCAGTTACTGCCAGCACCCCATCCCACGAGGAATGTCCTCTGTCAGCCGCCCAGGTCTCCCCATGGGCCCCAAGCTTGTAGAGATTGTTGCCACCCCATTTTGTAGGAGAGGAAACTGAGGCCCTGGAGGGGGGTTTCCCCATCTCTTCCTTGTGGGTGCACCTGCCCCTTGGCTCCCAGGGCACCATTCACTGTCACAACCAAGAAGATATTTGCCTGGACAATGGACCATGCAGGCAGCCTCTGCCTTTCTGGGACGATTTCATTTATTTATTTTTATTTATTTTTAAAATAGTTTTTAGTTGTTGATGGACCTTTATTTAATTAATTTATATGTGGTGCTGGGAATCAAACCCAGTACCTCACACATGCTAGGCAAGCGCTCTACCACTGAGCCACAATCCCAGCCCAACAATTTAATTTTTTAAGGTTTTTTTAAAACAATTTTTAAAAATGTTTACATTAGCTGGGCGCGGTGGCCCAAGCACTTTGGGAGGCTGAGACAGGAGAATCGCGAGTTCAAAGCCAGCCTCAGCAACAGTGAGGTGCTAAGCAACTCAGTGAGACCCTGTCTCTACATAAAACAGAAAATCGGCCTGGGGATGTGGCTCAGTGGTTCAGTGCCCCTGAGTTCAATCCCCAGTACCAAAAAAAAATGTTTACATTTCAGAAATTTTCACAATAATTTCCATAGTTGGCAAATATTACAGTTAATCTTTAAGCTGTGGTTTGCCTGATTCCAAATCCATGTATTTTTTAGTTTTTATTTTGAAGTTGTTCTTGTTATGGGCAAGTTCAAAGACAGGAGCTATCTTAGCTTCCTGGCCCAGCCTCCTCCAATGCAAGCATGCGGTCTCCCCTGTACCTGTGTCAAAACTAAGAAAATGACCTCAAGTGCTATTATCAGCTAAGTGGCAGATTATGTGAATTTCATTTTTTCACCAATGTCCTTGAATTCTGGATTTCAGAATCCAACCCAGGATCCCAAAAGCAGAGTTTGGTTCCAACCTGTGCTGATTGCTCCTATTGAGGTAAAACACACAAGGCATGGAATTGGCTGTTTTTAGCTATTTTAAGCGGACAGTCCAGTGGCATTAAGCACATTCACACTATTAAATTGTCGTCACCATCTAAGAACTTTGTCACAGATTAGGCCAGCCATGTCCCAGGACTTGCCAGCTGCCTGCCCCAGGAGATAGCTCCAGGGTCATGCTCCTGAACCAGGGGAGGAGAACTGACAGGGACAGCAGAAGGGAAGTGGGGACTGGGGGAAGCACCCTAAGAACTTTGTCACAGAAATGGGAACCCTGCCCACCAGATGCTCCTCCCCAGCTAGGCCCCCACCATTCTGCTTTCTGTCTCCTTGGGACCTTGAGAAGTGTAACCCTACAGTATTTGTCCTTTTGGCTTATTTCACTGAGCATAATGTCCTCAAGGCTCACCCATGGTGTAGCACGGGTCAGAATTTCCTTTTTAAATATTGAGTAATATTCCATTGTATGAATGGGTCACATTTTGTTATCCCTTTACCATTGATGGACATGGGTTGTTTCCAGCTTCTAGCTACTTGCGTAATGCTGCTCTGAACACGGAGATCTCTCTTTTGAATCTCTGCTTTCAATTCTTTGGAGTGGAAGACATGGAGCCAGCTGGCTATTTTCTGCTGAAATGTCCTATTTTACATTCTTACCAGCAATCCACAAAGGTTCCAATTTCCCCACGTCCTCACCTATACTTGGTATATTCTCCTTCCTTCCTTCCTTCCTTCCTTCCTTCCTTCCTTCCTTCCTTCCTTCCTTCCTTCCTTCCTTCTTTCCTTCCTTCTTTCCCTTTCTTTCTCTCTCTCTCTCTCTCTCTCTCTCTTTCTTTCTTTTTCTTTTGAACCAGGGATTGAACCCAGGGGCACTTAACCACTGGGCCACATCCCCAACCCTTTTTATTTTTTATCTTGAAACAGGGCCTCACTGAGTTAGAGCCTTGCTAAATTGCTGAGGCTGGCTTTGAACTTGGGATCCTCCTGCCTTGGCCTCCCCAGCCTCTGGGATTACAGGCTGGCTTTGTGTTTGTTTTGGTTTTGGAATAGCCACCCTCCTGGGCTTGAAGTGCTGCTGTTGTGGTCTTGAGTTGCATCTCTCTAATGATTAGTGATGCTGAGTAAGTTTTCATGAGCTTATTGGTCGCCTGTGTATCTTCACTGGAGAAACGTCTATTTAAATCTGTTTGAGAATGTCCTCAGCGTTGGTTTAATTTGGGTCTAGTGAGGCTAATAGATTAGGAAACAGCTGCCACTAAAAGATACTTTGTCATTTACAGTCTTCAAGAGGAGGTGGCACACCACGCAGAGGCTACAGAGGGAAGCACCAGCAACTCAGTGAGACCCTGTCTCTAAATAAAATACAAAATAGGGCTGGGGATGTGGCTCAGTGGCTGAGTGCCCCTGAGCTCAGTTCCTGGTAACCATCGCCCTACAAAAAAAAAGGTTCAAAGCCAGCCTCAGCAAGTTAGTGAGACCCTGTCTCGGAATAAAAAAATAGGGCTGGGGTTATGGCTCAGTGATAGAGTATTTGCATAGCATGTGTGAGGCACAGGTTCGATCCCCAGCACCACATAAAAAGAAATAAAATAAGATAAACAAAATAAAAGTGCATGCCATCTACAACTAAAAAAAAAATTTTTTTTAAAGATTTTAAGCCGGATGCAGTGGCTCAAGCCTATAATCCAAGCACTTTGGGAGGCTGAGACAGAAGAATCGCAAGTTCAAAGCCAGCTTCAGCAATTGCAAGGCGCTAAGCAACTCAGTGAGACCCTGTCTCTACATAAAACACAAAATAGGGCCGGGGATGTGGCTCAGTGGTCGGGTGCCTCTGAGTTCAATCTCCAGTACCAAAAAAAAAAAAAAAAAAAAGAATTTAAAAGTAAATAAAATTTTTATAAAGGGCTTGGGGATATGGCTCAATGGTTAAGCACTTTGGGGTTAAATCCCTGGTACCAAAGCAGAAAAACACAAAACTTTATTTGTGATTTTCCTGGGAAAAAATGGGTGGGGCAGAGTAAGCAGCAGATCAGGCCTGGGGGGAGTTCTGGTCATTTTATCAGGCTCTGTGCTGTGAGGGGGGCCTCTATTAGGCTCCTGGCCCTGGGGTGATTGGAGGTGGAGGGTAGTATCCCAGACTATGACAGCTGCAGCCTGGTAGACTGGATTGGTGAGTCTGCACAGCAAAGATGGGCCGACTCTGGGCATTAGCAAGCCTGGGAGAGGCCATCCCTCCCCGCTCCATAAGGCTGCAAGATGTCAAACCTTCATATAATGTCGAAAGCTGAAAAACATTAATTCAAAATTTTGGTTTAAGTTTTTTTATTTTACATAGACCCAATACTTATATTTTATTTACTTATTTTTATGTGGGGCTGAGGATTGAACCCAGTGCCTCACAAGAGCTCCTCCACTGAGCCACAACCCCAGCCCCAATTCAAATTTTTTTTTGCCCATTTTGAAATGGGGCCATTTTGTTGTTGTTGAATTACAGGCATTCTTTACATATTCCGTCTAGTCATCCTGTCTCAGTGACACGATTTCGGTGGGCTGCCCCTCTCTTGATGATGTCCTTCGATCTGCGATCATCTTGCTTGTTGATGAATCCAACTTGCTAATTCTTTTCTTTGGTTGCTGGTGCTTCTGTGTCATATGCATGAAATCATTGCCAAGTGCAAGGCCATGAAGTATTCCCACATGTTTCTCCTAGTTTAGGGCTTTGATCTCTTTCGAGTTAATTTTTGCATATGGTCAAGGCAAGAATCCAACTTCATTCTATTATGTGGGGACATCCAGTTGTCTCAGCTGTTTGTTAATCTGTGCTGAATTTTCACTTCTTTCTCTGAAGGGGGGGCAGCCTGGTTCCCATCATCTACAATGTACTTACTTATTTGCTCCATCCTCGGAGATGTGGCTTTTGCTAAGCCATACCCCTGTGGGAAGCAAACTGACCCACTAGAGTCCAGTGTTTGTATACAGATGTTTTTGTCTTCACCCTTTGCAGTCTCTGGACAAAATAGTGTTGTCCAAAACTGTTTGGCTCAGCCCCTTTCTCCCTTCCCCTTTCACTGAGTGATGTCACACATTTGTAATTCAATTAGAATCAGTTGTCACAGACTGCATTCCTTCCTGGGTTCCCCTGACATCCTGGCTAATTTTTTAAAAATTTGCATACAGCGAGGAAGGCTCTTTGTGGTGTGCAGTTCATTGAGTTCTGGCAAATACAGCGAGTCGTGCATCCGCCACCGGGCCATCAGGGCAGCTTGTCATCCCGAGCATTCTGTGCTACGGTTGTAGTCGCTGCACCTCCTTCCCCTGCTCCCAGCTCCTGGCAACCACTGTCTTTGAGGATTTCTTTTTCAAAACACAGCATTTTGGGGCTATAATTCACCTACCATACAATTCACTCATTTAAAATACAAGTCAAGGCTGGCGTGGTGGCACACGCCTGTAATCCCAGCAACTCGGGAGGCTGAGGCAGGAGGATCATAAATTCGAGGCCAGCTTCAGCAATTTAGCAAGGCCCTGTCTCAAAATAAAAAAATAAATAAATAGGGCTGGGAATATGGTTCAATGGTAGAGTACTTGCCTTAGCATGTGTAAGACCCTGGGTTCAATCCCTAGAACCAAATAAAATAAAATAAAAGTCAACAGTTTTTGGTATTTTACATTACTCCTTTTTTAAATTGTGGCAAACTATACATACAATTTGCCATTGTAACCATTTTTAGATGTACAATTTAGAAGCATTGTTATGGTTTAGATGTGGTGTCCCCCAAAAGCTCACATGTGAGACAATGCAAGAAGGTTTGAAAGAGAAATGATTAGGTCATAGCCTTAATCTAATCAGCGAATTAATCCCTGATGGGATTAACTGAGCGTCAACTGGAGGCAGGTGGGTTGTGGCTGGAGGAAGTGGGTCATTGGCGGCGTGGCTGTGGGGTATATATTTTGTATCTGGTGAGTGGAGTCTCTGCTTCCTGATCACCATGTGAGCTGCTTCCCTCGGCCACACTTTTCCGCCATGATGTTCTGCCTTTACCTCGAACTCCAAGGAATGGAGCTGGACTGAGACCTCTGAAACTGTGAGCCCTCAAATCAACTTTTCCTCCTTTAAATTTGTTCTGATCAATTGGATCTTTTTGTCACAGCAGCGAAAAAGCTGACTACAACAAACATCAAGTACATTTATACTGTTAGGTGGCCATTACCGCCACTTTCAAAATTTTTCATTCTCCCAAACAGAAACACTGCTGATTCCCCTACCTCCGCCCTCCACACACACACACTTTTCTGGTACCAGGGATTGAGTTTAGAGGCACTAACTACTGAGGCACATCCCTAGCTCTATTTTTTTTTTGGCACCAGGGGTTGAACTCAGGGGCACTCGACCACTGAGCCACATCCCCAGCCCTATTTTGTGTTTTATGTAGAGACAGGGTCTCACTGAGTTGCTTAGCACCTCGCCGCTGCTGAGGCTGGCTTTGAACTCGCGATTTTCCAGTCTCAGCCTCCCAAAGTGCTGGGATTACAGGCTTGCGCCACCGTGCCCAGCTACCTCAGCCCTATTTTGTATTTTATTTTGAGACAGGGTGTCGCTGAGTTACTCATGGCCTCCCTAAATTGCTGAGGATGGCTTTGAACTCATGATCCTCCTGCTTCAGCCTCCTGAGCCACTAGGATTACAGGCGTGCACCACCGTGTTCGACCCAGACCTCAACAAGGTCTTGCTGAGTTGCCCAGGCTGGCCAGTTGACCTGACAGCCTCCCCAGTGAGTCACTGGGATTACGGATGTGTACCACTGCACCTGGCTGATGATTTCGTAAATGATGTTAATGCAGCAAAATTTCAAAGTGTTATGTGTACACAGGGAAACAAGCAGGGAGCATAAAAGACGCAAGGAGGATTCCATTAATAGAAAAATCTAAAATAGGTGGCCTTAATGTATAGTGCAAAAAAATAAGAACAGCAGTTCTGGGGGTGCAAGAGGGAGAACAGCAGGGGGCTGTCTCAGCTCATGCTGCCACCACAAAGCACCACAGACGGGGACTTACATAAGAGATATTTATTTTCTCACAGCTCTAGAGACTGGAAGGCCAAGATCAAGGTGTCAACTAGCCTAGGCTTTTTTTCTGGCATGCAGATGGCCATCTTCTCATGGTTCCCTTTTTTTTCTTCTTCTTCTTTTTTTGGTACTGGGGATTGAACTCAGGGGCACTTGACCATTGAGCCACATCCCTAGCCCTATTTGGCATTTTATTTAGAGACAGGGTCTCACCGAGTTGCTTAGTGCCTCGCCATTGCTAAGGCTGGCTTTGAACTCACGATCCTCCTGTCTCAGCCTCCCAAAGTGCTGTGATTACAGGTGTGAGCCACTGTGCCCGGCTTCATGGTGCCCTTTTCTTATAAGATCATAGTCTCTATGGATGAGAGTCTCACCTTCCTGACCTCATTTTCCCCTACTTACCTCCTAAAGACCTATCTTGAGCCTCAATGCAAGTTAGGATTTCAGCATATGAATTTGGAAGGCACAATTCAATTAAATCAGGGCCCAGTGGAACTTCCAGAGACCCTGCCGGCATGTTGGTGGGGGTACCCAGATGGGTGAATAAGTCAGAAGTCATGAAATGGTACATTTAAGGTGTGTGTTTCATTTTATGTTTCCAAAAAGATCTGCAAGCAAATACTGAGCCTCAGTAAGAAATGGGCTCACTGATGCATGGAGGCTGACATATGCTGGTGTCGGTCACTTACCCTGCTATGCACCACAACCCAACATAATAAAAATGAAAGAAGGCAAATGGAGCACCATGCTTATGTTGAACCCAGGAAGTAGGTATACGTGTTGGCTGAAAAGTATTTTAACTTTCTGGTATATTTGAATTTTTTCATAATAAAACATTGGGGAAGAAATTAAGGATGCAGATTTAGGGGCTGAGATTGTGGCTCAGTGGTAGAGTGCTCGTCTAGCACATGTGAGGCACTGGGTTTTTTTTTTTTTTTTTTTTTTTTTTAATATTTTTTTTAGTTGTAGATGGACACAATGTCTTTATTTCATTGCTTTGTATGTGGTGCCGAGGATCGAACCCAGGGCCTCACGCATGCGAGGCAAGTGCCGTACCGCTGAGCTACAATCCCAGCCCCGAGGCACTGGGTTTGATCCTCAGCACTACACAGAAATAAATAAATAGCTAGATAAATAAATAAATAAATAAATAAATAAATAAATAAATAAATAAATAAATGTGTTTTTAAAAAAGAATGCAAGCTGGGCATGGTGGCACATGCATGTAATCCCAGCACTTTGGGAGGCTGGAACAGGAGAATCACGAGTTCAAAGCCAGCCTCAGCAATGGTGGCAAGGCACTAAGCAACTCAGTGGGACCCTGCCTCTAAATAAAACACAAACTAGAGCTGAGGATGTGGCTCAGTGGTCGATTGTCCCTGAGTTCAATCCCTGGTACCAAAAAAAAAAAAAATCCACTCAAAACATCACAAAGAGCCGGGTGCGGTGGCGCAAGCCTGTAATCCCAGCACTTAGGGAGGCTGAGACAGGAGAATCGCGAGTTCAAAGCCAGCCTCAGCAATGGCGAGGCGCTAAGCAACTCAGTGAGACCCTGTCTCTACATAAAACACAAAATAGGGCTGGGGATGTGGCTCAGTGGTTGAGTGCTCGAGTTCAATACCCGGTACCAAAAAAAAAAAAAAAAAAAGAATGCAGATTTAAACGTGGCACTGCAGCCTACCACAGCCCCCAGATCTCAGCCTACTGCCTTAGGATGACAGGGCCCCAAATTTTGGAAATAGTGGCAACATTGTGAATGTAATTGATGCCACTGAATTGTATACTTGAAAATGGTTATGATGCCAGGCACCATGGTGCATGCCTGTAATCCCAGCAATTTGGGAGACTGAGGCAAGAAAAGCATAGGTTCAAAGCCAGCCTCGGCAACTTAGCAAGGCTGTAAGCAACCTAGCAAGACTCTACCTCAAAATAAAAAATAAAAAAGACTGAGGATGTGGCTCAGTGGTTAAGTGCCCCTGGGTTCAATTCCCACTACAAGGAAAGAAAATGAATTCTTAAAAACTTGTTATGTTGGCAACCAGGTTTTCCAAGCCCTCTCAGAGAATAGCCATGAGGCCAAGCATCTGCAGGCTTCTCCCTGCTACACTGGGGCAGCAGGCCTTGCTGGAGGGCCCAGGCACTGGCAGCCCCAGTTCTCTTATGTGGTAGCATCCCTGGTGACCAGCCGCATTGCCAAATGTCTGCAGAGGGAACTGTCCTTACTGGTTTCCTCCTCATGGACAGCCAGGTTTGTTCAGGCCTTGGCTGCCATCCTGCTGTGTGGAGAGTCTCCCTGGGGGGCCCTCTTGCAGGAGACTTCCAGCAGGGAACCTTTGGCCATCAACACCCATTGAGTCCAGTGCACAGCTTCCCTGGGGTCCCTGGGGTCCATGGTGGCATGAGCTTGCCACCCAAGCCCTTCTGCTCTAAGCAGAGGGAGCCACACGGGGCTGCATGTTGGCCCTCCAGGTACGCTGCCCTGATGCCCCCAGTCCTGCTTGGGTGTGCTGGAGGATGGAGCCCAGGCTACACAAGTGGGCGCCATGTAGGGAGCCAGGGCAGTCGTTACCAAGCCTGAAGCAGGAACTGTAGGCTGGGGTCAGGCTGTGCCAGGCCAGGCTGGAGACATCATGGGCCTGACGGGGAGCCACTTGTCCTGAGCACTGGCTGGCTTAGTGGGGAGGGAGGTGGGGACGCTGGAGGTCTGCACCCTAGGGCACTTGCTGGACACTGTCCACTTCCCTCCTCATGCTGGCCCCATTGTACAGAAGAAGAACCCGAGGCACGGGGATTCCACACAGTTTTTATTCACTCAATCATTCCACTGGGTGCCAGGCACTGGCTTCTGCAGCAAGGAGGCCAGGTGGGGTGGGCGACACATAAATGCTTGGTTCTCTCTGACTCAGGCCCTGGCCTTGGGTCCATATTCATTTTGTGGGAACAAACACTACGGACCCAGGAATGCAGACCCCACTCTGTCCCTGTGGGGAAGTAGGTGTCTGACCTGGAATAGGGGTGAGGCAAGCTGGATCTGCAGCGCCCTCTGCTGGCCAGCCTGAGAGCCCTGCGAAAGGCAGGACTGTGGGAGGGAATGCAGGAGAACCTAGTTATTGGACCCTGGGGTGGCCAATAATCTCCAACCTGGTGGTGGTGGTGGCGGAAGATCTGGGCTGCGCACGGTGATACATGCCTGTAATCCCAGCACTTAGGGAGGCTGAGACAGGAGAATCGCGAGTTCAAAGCCAGCCTCAGCAAGGGCGAGGTGTTAAGCAACTCAGTGAGACCCTGTCTCTACATAAAACACAAAATAGGGCTGGGGGTGTGGCTCAGTGGTCGAGTGCCCCTGAGTTCAATCCCTGGTACCAAAAAAAAAAAAAAAATCAGAAGATCTGTGGGTTCTGGGCCAACATCTCCCTGGCACAGTCAGGAAGAGCTGAGCGGGATGGGTATGTGTGTTTCAGTGAGCCTCAGACCCCGCTGCTCCCTATGGCCTCCCACTGCCTCCTTTAGTCACGATTACCCTCCTAGCCTTTGAACCTCTCCTTGACCACACAAGAGCTTGGCACCTTTGATCAACCGGTGGCATCAGGAAACCAAGGATGGGCACAACCCTCCAGGCTGCAGCCTCTGGGCCAAGGTGACTGTTTCCACAGCCAGCCCAGCCCAGTGCGTCTTTTTCTATGCCAACACCAGAGGGAAAGGAAGTCCCCAGACAAGTGGCTCCACTTGCCAGGAGCTGGGGCTGCTCTGGTGACCTGTTACTGAATCCATAGCTGGAGCGCAGCATCTGCGGCTGCTCTGAAGGTACCAAGGACTGTGTGGCTCCTTCAGGGGGCCCTGTGGCATGAAAGGGAGGAGTTGGGGAGGAGCAGTCTTCAGTCTAACCTGGAGTTTGCTTCCGGTTGGCAGGGGGCTGGTTGCTCTGGGGAGGTAACCAGCTGCCTGTTGCTTGAAAGGCTCAAGTGGGACCTGGGAATGCGTGTTTATGAGTGCCTGGTCCAGTTACGGGGACTCCATGGGAAACAGCAGGGCCATTCCTGGAGCCAGCTCTCCAGTGGGGCAACAGAGCCAGCAAACCTGTGAGCAGGTCAGTCCAGGAACCAGGATCTGCTTCTTGGGACCAACAGAAGCAATGCTACAGTGATGGAGAATAAACCACTCCAGGGACGCGAGAGAAGGTCTAGAGAGAAGGTCTAGAGGAGAGGCTGGAACAGTTAGGAGGAGCCAGCCAGGCCAGGGCTGCGAGGAACAAGCAGAGAGGAGTCCTACATAGGCCTGAGGCAGAGCCAGAATCCTGTTCCAGGCTTGGAAAGTAGGTGCCCAAGCAAGGGGAGAGAAGCCTGCTGTGCATGGCGCTGAAGCCACCGTGGGGGACGGCCTTGGCACCTTCTCATCTCTCCAGCTAGGAGCCACTTTCTTCCTGTGGTTGCATTAGATGCCTCCAGGGTTCCTAAGCGATTTTCCCCATCAATCATTCACGTATTGATGAAGCAGACGTCCCCAGAGCTCCTGTGCTCTAGGACAAGTTGGGCTAAGGCAGGGCCTGGTCCCTGACCTTCAGAAGAGGCAGTGCAAGTCAAGGCTGCAAGAACCCAGCTGGAGGTCAGGGGAGGCTTCTCAGCAGAGATGTCCCAAGCTGTGGTCAAGTAGAGGAATGGACTGCTTGGGACACAGGCAGTGATGCTGGCCATTGGGGCTGCGGGCTGCTCAGGTGACGTTAACAAAGGGCCAGATAAGGCAGGAACCCATGCTGAGAGCCACAGCAGGTGTAATAAGGCAGCTCCTCCAGCAGGACACTCTGGGACCATAACTCTCTGCACCCCATTTGGCAGATGGAGAGACTGAGGACCAGGGATGTCTCAAGGGTCTGGGTCCCCTGTGGTCTGGCTTGCCCAATGACAGCTTACAACCTGGAGTGGACAGCTCACTCAGCTCAGGGTCAGGTTGAGGTGTGTGCATGTGAGTGAGTTTGTATGTGAGTGTAGGAATCTGTCACACCTGGACTTTTTGTCGGGCTCCAACTTTCACTTGCCGAGTGACCCTGGGCAAGTCACTCTCTCTCTGATCCTGTTTCTGGGTCTATGAAGTGAGTTTGCACATCATACCTCGTTGAACTCTTGGGAGACATGTAAGACTGGCCCTGGGTTGTCCCCAGGCTCAGCCACCCCCCAGCAAGAGAAGAGCCTGAGGTCATCTGGTGCTCGTCCAGGTTCATACCTTGTATTGCTAGCAGGGGGGGCAGCGCTTCATGAGGAGGGGTTCCCTGCAGGGAAACTCAGCCCAGTGAGGCTGAGCAGGCGATGAGGCAAGGGCCTGGCGCCAGGAGCAGGGGCGACCCTACGGGCTTAGAGCCTCTAGGAGCAAGAGCAACCAGATGGGTCACAGACCTGGGTCCCTGTGCAGGTTAACCCTTTTCCACCGCCCAGTCCCTCCCAAGGCCGGGGCTGGTCAGGATACTTCCTCATGCCCCCAACCCCTCCTGGCTGACACAAAGGCCAGAGCTCCCACAGGGGCGGCAGGAAGGGGCTCCTGGCCAGCTGGGCCGAGGACACAGGCAGGGAAGTGAGTGGAGACAGGAAGGAAGCTGCACAGCTGGAGGCAGGGCCGCCATTGTCCCACCTGGGGGTGGGGGCGCTGGTAGCTCCCAGCAACCCTGCCCAGCGGCAGACCCAGATGCCTTCAGGGTCTGGAGGGAAGCAGGGGTCCCTGGACCCTCCCCACTCTGGGCCCCACCTCGCAGCTGACTTTTTGGCTCCAGTTAGCCTCAGTTTCCCCATCTATAGAACCTTAAAGGGCAAGGCACTTGGAATTAATTACATGGTAATGGCATCACAACAAGCGCCAGCCATCGTTCCAGGTGCCTGGCCTGAGTTAATGCTTTTGAGCTGCTCCACATACTGTGATGTCCCCATCTGACAGTGGCCCAGAAGTCAGGGACCTGCCCAGGTCTCACATAGAGAGGCAGAGCTAGGACTCAAACCAGGCCGCCGTTCCAAAGCCCAGGGCTTCGGCCTCTGCTCTCCTACTGTGTGTTGCTGACTGAGTGCTGTCGTGGCACAACTCCTCTGTGAGGGGTTAAGACCATGGAAGCTTTTTGTGTGTGGTCCTGGGCATTGAACCCAGGGCCTCGCATATGTTACACAAGTGCTCTACCACTGAACCACACCCCTAGCTCTTTTCCTTTTCTTTGCTCTTTCTTTTCCTTTTTTTTTGAGACAGCACAGGGTCTCACTAAGTTGCTTAGGGCCTCTCTAAATTGCGAAGGCTGGCTTTGAACTTGTGATTCTCCTACCTCTGCCTTCCAAGTTGCAGGGATTACAGGTGTGCTCACCATGCCCAGCTACCCACAGTGTGTTATTCAAAACTGTGACATCAACAGTTGAATATAGGCAGATGATTGGTTGCAGGTAGGTAGATAAATGATAGACTGATATATGTAAAGAGAGAGAGGACATATGTACAGATGATAGACACATAGATAGGTACACAATAGATATACAGAGATTATAGAGATGAATAGATAGTCACCATTGGTAAGTCATATTAAACTTTACACAATTATGAAAACTACAGGAAATCTGTCATGGTGTGAGCCCCTTGCCCCAGTGGGCATCTTGGTCTGCATAGTGAGGACCTCCCCAGCGTGTCCGGCCCTCACCTCCCCCCATACTCCCCAGGCTCTGGAGTAGTCTTTTTTTTTTTTTTTTGGTACTGGGGATTAAATTCAGGGACACTAGACCACTGAGCCACATCCCCAGCCCTATTTTGTGTTTTATGTAGAGACAGGGTCTCACTGAGTTGCTTAGCGCCTCGCCATTGCTGAGGCTGGCTTTGAACTCGCGATTCTCCTGTCTCAGCCTCCCAAAGTGCTGGGATTACAGGCGTGTGCCACTGCGCCCGGCTGGGGTAGTCTTTGAAGGCTGAGCCCTCCGCAGACATGAGGCAGGGGCTTAGTCTCTTTGGGCAGGTGGGAAAATAGGCCAGAGAGCAAGGGACTCGAAGGCCACGTAGCCTGGTGGGGCAGAGGCTTCCTTGCTAGGTTTGGCCCCCTGCGCAGCCTGCAGGATGCTCCTTCTCTTCCTCAGCCCCACCCTTGGCTCCCCCGACACAGACACGATGGGGTCGGGAGCACGTCTCACTTCCAGGTGGGAAGAGAGGAAACAGGAAAAGTCCTAATGGGAAGGAGGGGGAGGGGAAGCTCCGGGCCTCCAAGGGGGTGTCTTGGACAGGGCAGGGCTGGGCCTGGCGCCACCCTCCCTCTCCAGGCCCCACCCAGGGATGGAGCTCTGAGTGAAGGACCAGCAGCCCTGGTGAGGACCCAGGAGCCTGCTGGGGCCTTCTGGTCCACGGCCAGGAGCCTTGCCGACATTGATGTCACCTGGCATACTCCCTCTGTTACGAGGGCATCAGGTTGCTGGGGGGAGATTGTGTTCACCCCAACCGCCCCCCAGACCCTCAGGGTCCTGGAAACAAAGAGAGGGGTCAGGTGGCACCCAGGCACGGATCTCAGGGCCCCAGCCCCTTGCCCCAGTGGGCATCTTGGTCTGCATAGTGAGGACCTCCCCAGCATGTCCCGCCCCCAAGCAGCCAAGCACCTGCATCCTGCTCAAATTTTATTGAAGGTGGGGTTGGGGGTGGGCACACAGAACCACAGGCCCCCAGTTTCCAGGGGGGTCCAGGCTCCTGGATGAGGGACAGCCCAAGGCTCGCTCCTGGGACGGCAGGTGCAGCTCACTGGCCACTGTCCCTAAAAGCATCCAAAGCACACGCCTCAGCTCATGGTCCCTCAGCACAGACTCAGGACAGGATGTGGGCAGCGGCCTTGCTCCTGTGGCCAGACGTGCAAGGCCAGCTGGGAGAGGGGCAGGGCAGGACAACCAAGCCACGGGATGGGGCAAGGGGTGAGGATGGGCAAAAGCCCCTGTGGGGTCAGCAGCACGGGAAGGGGCAGGGACGTTACCCCCAGCTCAGGCTCCGTTTGGCCAGCTCCACCTGGGCCAGGCGGTGCTCACTCAGCACCCGCACCCTGGTGATGGCGGCCAGCGGCCTCTGGCGGTGTGGGAACTGCAGCACCTTGTGCTCCTGGGCATAGACGTGGAAGTGCTCGGCATCCGAGCTGACCTCCATCTAGGCAGGCAAGAAAGTGACCCTCGGCCCCAGTGGCGGAGCCCAGGGTCGGTCAGTCTCTCGTCTACCTCGGGTGCTGGCCTGCCCGGGCCCACCTGGGAGCTCTGTGCTGGGAACTCTCTTGCTTCTCCAGAGATGGGGTGACTGGCAGCCAGGATGGAGAGCATTCCATCACCCACGTGGGGAGACAGAGGAAAAAGGAGGCCCAGCCAAACCCAGCAGGGAGATTTGTGAATATCCACAAGGACCCTCTTCTCTGTTCCCTGCCACCGGCCTCGTCCCCCATCCCTCTGGGCTTCCCCTCTCTCCATGGGCTCCACTCAGGTCCCCATCACCTCAAAGGGCTCCCCCAGGGCCAGTGGAAAGACGCTGGACACCTCCTCTTGGCCCCAGCGGCCACCCTGGAAGGCATTTCCCACCATAGTGGCGCTGGAGAATCGCGGCTTGACATGGAAGGCGATGTCCCCCGCCTCGGACAAGAAGTTGATCTCAAACCTGGGGGCACTGTGCAGGTCATGAAGGCAGTAAACACTGGGCAGCCCCCACCCCTGGTCCAGGAGGGGAGGTGGGCCCCTACTTATCCTCTCCGGAGTCAGCTTGTCCCTGGACCATCAGGCTCCAGCCTGGGGCCAGGCCCCCCGCACAGAAGGCTTCAAACTATAGGCAAAAGACAGAGGGATGGGACCCACAGGGCTGTAGCTCCGTCCCCCACCCTCCATGTACCCACTTGTCCCAGAGACCCCCACCAGCCCACCCACTCCAGTGTGCGACCTTCGCAGGACCCCATCCCTCTGAGCCAGTCCTTCCTGGTGGGGGTGGGGCAAGCCTGCCCAGCAGCAGCTCTGGGGAGACCTTCACCCCCATGTCCCCTCAGCCTGGGGTCTGATGAGCAAGTGGGCAGAGCCAGCACCCAAGCTTTGTGTGGAGAAACACAGGCAGGGTAGTCCCCCACCACCCAGGCCCCGTTCCCTTCTCCTGGGTCTAGGGTACGTGGCCAGCTGTATACCTAGGTCTCACCCACCTGCACGGCCATCGTCCCAGCAGCTGGGGAGCGCAGAGAGGGCCTGGGGATATAGGTGGGTGGGCGGGGTGGCGCATGGAGCTCCACCCCCAGGGACCTGCTGAGATCACTGCTCCATTCCTTCCCAGGCTACCCCTCCTGGTCCTCCATTAGAGCGCTCTGTGTAAGAGAGCTTGCTTAGCGTGCTCCAGGCCCTGGATTCAGTCCCCAGCACCGCGGAAAAAAGAAAAGCACTAAAGGGGCCACTTGCCGCCTCCCACTCCCCCCTCCACAGGGCTGACCAGCTTTGCATCCCAGGGGAGGCCGCTTCTCCCTGTCC
The DNA here is from genome assembly GCA_028644305.1 of Xerus rutilus. Classification (NCBI taxonomy): domain Eukaryota; kingdom Metazoa; phylum Chordata; class Mammalia; order Rodentia; family Sciuridae; genus Xerus; species Xerus rutilus. The sequence continues at coordinate 12,372,724 of CM053415.1, read as the reverse complement.
TCAAGGGCAGGGTGTGGCCAACGCAGCCCTCTTTCTCCAGGGCCCCAAACCTGCCCTTCTGACCCAGAGAGGAGGGAGGCAGGCCAGCTGAGCCTGCCCCTGCCTTCTGGGGTCTGGGCTACTGCTGGGGTACCACAACCCTCTCTCCCCTGCCCACTCCAGCTTCCCACCCATGCCCCTCTGGCTACCCAGCACCAACCAGCTCAGCAAGCCCCAGGGGGCAGAGTGGGGATTAGGCCGGTGCTGGTCAGCGCATTCCAGGGCCTTGGCAGACAGATGGGGAGGGCCTTTCCCACACCCAGCACCCCTCCGCTCAGGCTGAGCCAGGGCACAGGGCTGGTTGGGGCCCTTGCGTAGCCTGGAGGAGAGAAAGCCCCTCTGCAAGAGGTGCAGGGGCCTCCCGGCTGGACCTTCCTGGGAGGGGAGCCGGCTACAGGGACCCAGGCAGACCTGGAGCCTCAGGGTTGTGCGTGCAGGTGAGTGTGTAGGAGTGTGGGTCCAGTGACTGCGCTCCACACGTGTGTGTGTGTGTGTGTGTGTGTGTGTGTGTGTGTGTAAACCCACGGTGTGCCAGGTGTGAGTGTGTGTGCTTGTGGGTGGCTGAGAGGTGCCCTTGGCAGTTTCCCTGCCCAGGGTAGAGAAGATTGGCACAGATCTGGACCAGGGTGTTCCCCCCAGGAGGCCTCCTGTGCCCACTTGTGTCCCCTTCCTCCTGTGCCTGTGTGTCCCCTCCCTCCTGTCCCCGTATGTCCCCTTCCTTCTGTCCCCATGTGTATCCCCTCCCTCCTGTCCCTGTGTGTGCCCCTCCCCCGTTCCCATGTCCCACACCCCCTGTCCATTCTTTTTTTTTTTTTTTTTTTTTTTTTTTTTTTTTTTAATTTTTCTTTTAGTTGTTGATGGATTTTTTTATTCATTTATTATTTATATGTGGTGCTAAGGTTCGAACCCAGTGCCTCACGCATGCTAGGCAAGCGCTCTACCACTGAGCTACAGCCCCAGCCCACCCCCTGTCCATTCTTTACTCCAGCCCTGGCAATGTTGACCCCATGTCCTGTTTGACCTCTCCCCAAGTGTGACTGCCTGGGCACATGCTGATGCTCTTGGCTATGGGTGGGAGAGAAAGAGCCAGAGGGACATGGAGATGTCCACCCCCACAAGTGGTGCAGGTTGTGCAGAAGCCAAGGCCCTTCCCTTCTGCAGGTTGGGGGCAGGGTTGTATGTGGCCTGCAGGGGGCAGCCCTGGGCAGCTGAGGCTCCGCTGTGGGTCTGTCATGTCCATGTCTCAGACTCCTCATCCCTGGGTCCCTGAGAGGAGCACAGAGAGGGATGCCCTGGCCACAGAGCTCACCCAGAGGGCAAAGCCTTGTCCTGCCACCCCACTTTGTCTTGTTCCCTGCACAGGTGCTGGGGCTGGGCAGTCCTGACTGAAGTCCCCTGGTGAGGACACAGAGTCTGACACTGAGAACAGAGCCTAGACCCTGGATACGCTGAGGCCAGGGCCCAGGGCTGGGGCCAAGCATGGAGTCGCGGTCTGAAACAGGCTTGTGACCAGCTGGCCACCTTGAGTTAGTGGCCTGTGGGCCTCGGTCTTCCTAGTTGTACACTGGGGCTCAGCAGTTCTGTTCAGCAATGCTGACCTCTGCTTCCTGTGCCTGTCCCTTGGGTGGGGGAGGGTGGTCCGGGGCAGCCACAGCCCTGAACACAGGAACTGGGTCATTGCCCACCGGATCGCTCTCTGTCTCCTTGTTTGGGAGTCAGCAGGGCTTTTGTGTAGCGGACTTGGGTCTTGGGGCCCAGCTGCTAGAGCTCCAGCTCAGAATCAGGGGCTTGGCCCCGGACCTGCTGCTACCTGGAACAAAGAGGCCAGAGACCTATTCTCAGAGAGCCCATCCCTGTCTGAACCTCAACTTCCCCAGCTGGGTTGTAGGGCTGAGTTACAGGAAGCCCCAGGGGTCCTCAAAGCCAGCAGGGGTGTGAGCCTGGCCTGCTCATGCTACCTGGAGTCTGCAAAAGTTGGGTGCACCCCACCCACTTTGGCCAGCTGGGATGTGAGCCTTCATCTGGGCCTCTGCCCCATGGTTACAGGTGGACCTGTGACCTTGGCCCATCTGGCTGTGGCATGGAAAGTTTCTTACTTGGGGTCAGAGCCAACAGCTGCCAAAACTCCAGGCAGGCAGACGAGACTGGGGGACAGAGACAAGAAGGCCCCGTGGGATGGGCCCAGTCCTGCAGAAATGCCCATCCTCAGCCCCAGTGCTGCAGAGACCAAATCTGATCCTGGACGCAGTGCCCCAGCCTGGCCTCAGGATGACATGGTGGGCAGTGCTGGCCAGCAGGGTTGGGTGCTGGCTGCAGGATGTTATGGCTTTGGGCCTGGGAGCAAACAGACCTCAGTCCAGTGCCATCCCTGCCCCTGTCCCCTCATTCCTACCCGGATGTTCGTTTTGCCTGGAGCTGTTGATTCTCAAGGCTGCCAGCCAGGTAGCCGCCTCCACCCAGCTCAGCTGAGGATTTGCTCCAGAGGCTGGGCTCTGCAGCCCCTTCCCAGCCCTGGGGTGCCCAGCACGGGGCAGGCACTCTGCCACCATGTGAAATTCTGCCCAGAGCAAATGGTAATTAGCATCTATCAAGTGCCAGGTACCTGGCTAAGCTCTTTATTCATCATCACATCTGTCGCTCCTAAGAGCCCAAGAGGGTGCCCCTGAGCTCAATCCCTGGTACTCACCCCTCTCCCCCAAATAGCCAGGACTTAAGACCATCAGTCTGCCTTAGAGTTCCTGCTGTAAACACCTTGCTGGACTGTCCCTGGAAGCACACCCCTTGCCAGGCTGGGACAGGAGTTATCAGGGCTGACTTTCTGTTTTTGTTTTTGTTTTTGGTACCGGGGATTGAACTCAGGGACACCCAACCACTGAGCCACATCCCCAACCCTATTTTGTGTTTCATGTAGAGACAGGGTCTCACTGAGTTGCTTAGCGCCTTGCCCTTGCTGAGGCTGGCTTTGTACTCACAATCCTCCTGTCTCAGCCTCCCAAAGTGCTGGGATTACAGGCGAGCGCCACCATGCCCAGCTTTTTTGTTTTTTGTTTTGTTTTGTTTTTGTTTTTGTTTTGTTTTTGAGGGCTGGCTTTCTGGAAGAAGAAGAGTGTCTTGAAGAACGAGCAGGAGTTGGAAGGTGGTGAGAAGATGCTCCCAGGAGGGAAGACTACAGGAGTGACAGCGAGGGGTTGGTCCAGGACAGTGCTGGGGACCGGCTGGTCACACTGGGCCTCTGACTAACCTCAGCATCCCCAGAGGTAACTGTCTCACCTCTCCCAGGGACAATTTGACAGGGATGGACTCATCTTTCTGGGAGCCCAGCAGAGCTTCTGTGGGGTTTCTGGAGTCAGGCATCATTGTACCCATTGACAGGGTGAGAAACCGAGGCTCAGAGGGAAGGAATCACCTGGCCCAGCCCCACAGTGAGGAGTGGCAGGGCCACACGGGATTCCTGGCCCAGTGCTCAGGCAGCCCTGACATTCGCCCTGTCCCTTGCACTGAGCGCCCAGCCTGGCCCCACAATAGTAATTCCAGGGGCTGGGCAGGCTCCAGCCTGTCCTCAGAGGCTGCCTGAGGTTCCAGACCTTCCCAGAACTCCTCCCTGCCCCTATCCTCCATGTGGAACTGCTGTCCCCGAGCTGTGAGGAGACGCAGGGCAAGTGCAGCCCCAGGCAGACAACTACAGGCCAGCTCCACCCTGGCCTGGCACTGGTTGGCCTTGGCCCATGGCGGCCACCTTAGATCAGAAGGGAACAATACCCAGGCACGCAGAGGGTGCGGGCAGAGGGAAAGCACTCTGCTGCCCCACACAGAAGGGAAAGCGGAGCTGAGAGAGGAGGATCTCGAGTTCAAAGCCAGCCTCAGCAACGGCGAGGCTCTAAGCAACTCAGTGAGACCCTGTCTCTACATAAAACACAAAATAGGGATGAGGATGTGGCTCAGTGGTCGAGTGCCCCTGAGTTCAGTCCCCGGTACTAGGGTGGCAGGGAGAAGAAGAAGGGAAAGAGGAGGCCCCTAGGGCGAGTGGCATGGCGCAGTTGCAGGTGGGCTGTCGCCCGGGACTCTGCTTCTCTTGGAGGCCCCAGGTAGGACCTTGGTCTCAAGAACTCACTGAAGACCAGGATGGAACCTGGCTGGGGAGAGCAGTTTCCAGGCTGAGGAGGATCCCTGGCTCCAGGGAGGGGACAGGTTCTTCACCCCTGATGCTTCTCCACCTGACACCTCCAAATCTGTCCCCAGCTGCCACCTGCCCCAGAAACACTTCAACTTACCTATCCTGAGGCACAAGCTCTCCAAGTTCAATTTCAAAGATCCTTGTGGGGCCTTTCCTTCCTCTGAGTCTTTCTCCCTGACTCAGGGCAGAGGATATTTTCAATCTAAACCATTAACAGTGGCCCTTCTACATGACAGGCTGTGTCGTGGTGAGCCTGCCAGGCAGACAGACAGGCACAGTCCATCCCCCAGGAGCCTGGGTGTCTGGGGGAGGCAGGCAGGCGTCAAATGTCGGAATCCAGCACTGCATGGTTTAATTGCTACTGTGATCGAGCTGAGAAGGAGAAACATAGGAAGTGACAGCTGTGCACACTGAGGGAGCTGGCCTTGGTGGGAACAGTCAGAGAGACTCCCCAGAGGAGGTGGGTCTGAGCAGTCCCTAGGAGAGAGCCGGGCTGGCCTCATGAGGGGGAAAAAGGGAATAGCATGTACAAAGGCCCTGGGGAGGAAAGAGTGGATGGGTAGTCCCCACCTCTTCTCAGCCCTCCCTGTCGGGCACCCTGATGTTATTCCTGGGCAAGCTGCCCACCCAGGCCCCAGCCGTTGTCCATATCTGCTGTCTCCACCCTTGAGTCTTTTACTGCCCAGAGTATCTACTTGCTCCCAGAGCACTGTGTCGGCTGATAAGGTCTTACTGGAACTGGGCACCATGGCACAGCCTATAATCCCATTGACTCAGGAGGCTGAGGCAGGAGGATGGCAAGTTTGAGGCCAGCCTCAGCAACTTAGTGAGACCATCTCAAAGTTAAAAAATTGAAAGGGCTGGGATGTGGCTCAATGGTGAAGCACTTGCCCAGTACATGTGAAGCCCTGGGTTCAATACCCAGCCCCAAAGTCGTACTAGAGTTGATGTCATAGGGGCATCTGCCCCACCCCAATGGTGGGTGAGCCTGACTTCCTTCCGGATGCCCCTCTCTTGGCTGCTTGTCTTGCTCACATCTTTCCCTCTGCAAATCAAAAGTCTGTCTGGGGGCTGGGATTGTGGCTCAGTGGTAGAGTGCTTGCCTCGCATGTGTGAGGCACTGGGTTCAATCTTCAGCACCACATAAAAATAAAGATATTGTGTCCATCTACAACTAAAAAAAAAGTCTGAAGCTGGGAGCGGTGGCGCACGCCTGTAATCCCAGAGGCTCAGGAGGCTGAGGCAGGGGAATAGCGAGTTCAAAGCCAGCCTCAGCAATAGCGAGGCGCTAAGCAACTCAGTGAGTCTCTGTCTCTAAATAAAATACAATATAGGGCTGGGGATGCGGCTCAGTGGTCAAGTACCCCTGAGTTCAATCCCTAGTACCAAAAAAAAAAAAAGTTTGCCCAGCAGGTGTGAGGCTTGGAGGGAGTCCTGGCTCCTCTCTGGGCCTCAGTTTCTCCATCCTAGGGAACCAAGTGGGATAATGGTCATTGCCCATGTCCTCTGCCCAGGCTGGTGCTAGTGCTAGGACAGCAAGGTTGTCTTTAGTCCAAGGAGGGACAGGAAGTGGAGGACATGAGGTGGCCAAGCTGTGGGGGTGCCATGCTGTACAGGAGAGGGCATAAGTGCTTCTCCCTCCCTGCCTGGTCTGGAGCCCTGGATAGCAAATGGGGGCTCCTGCCCAGAAGGCTTCCAGAACCTACACGGCACCAGCCCTTAGCACACAGTCCTCCCAAGCATCAGGGGGAGTAGCACCATCACCCAATTTTGTTTTACCTCTTGTCATATAGATTTGCACTGAGGCCCAAAGGCAAGGTAAAGGCCCAGGTCACATAGTGCATTTTTAACTGCTACTTTGTAGAGAGGGTTGGAATTTGGGGGGCATGCCTCCTTTAACTTGCCCCCTTTGTTTTTGTAGCTCTCAGAGCCACACTGCTTGGATCAGCATTCATTAATGATCTGTTAATTTTGCAGTCCTCCAAGGGAGTCCACACCTGTCCACACCCCTGCTGGGTGATGGCTTTGGTGTCCATTTTATTGATGGAGAAACTGAGGCCACAGTGTGTTTCCCTGGTGGGCTGTTGCTGTGAACACCTCAAGAGGTCAATAGGAAGCCAGGCATGGTGGCTGGCGCCTGTAATCTTAGCACTTTGGGAGGCTGAGACAGGAGAATTGTGAGTTCAAATCTAGCCTCAGCAATGGCATAGGCGCTGAGCAACTCAGTGAGACCTTGTCTTAAATAAAACTCAAAATAGGGCTGGGGATGTGGCTCAGTGGTCAAGTACCCCTGAGTTCAATCCCCGGTACCAAAAAAAAAAAAAAAAGGTCAACAGGAGCCCAGCGTGGTAGTGCACGCCTGTAAACCCAGAGGTTGGAGAGGCTGAGGCAGGAGGATCCTGAGTTCAAAGCCAGCCTCAGCAATGGCGAGGCGCTAAGCAACTCAGTGAGACCCTGTCTCTAAATATAATACAAAATAGGGCTGGGGATGTGGCTCAGTGGTTGAGTGCCCCCAGGTTCTATCCTCAGTACCTCAGGAAAAAAGAAATAGAAAAAAGGAAGGAGGGAAGAAAATTTATATATTAAATAAAGGGTTAATAGGGAGCCAGGTTAGAATGACTGGAGACCCTAAAGCCCTTGTTAGTTGCTGTTGCAGCCTGGGGAGAGGGCTGGTAATGGTTCTGAGTGGGAGAAAGGGGGGCGGACAGGACTCATGGGGATTGGGACTGACTAGGCTGTAAAATCCCTGTGCCTAGCCAAATACCAGCACTGACCGAATAGCAAGATGCCACCGTCTTTTCTTTCCACATTTTTTTATTGGTGCATCATGGTTGCATGTCATGGTGGCATTCATGGTTACATATTCATATATGCACACAAGAGAACAGTATAATTTAGCCAGTATCATTCCCCAGTATTTCCCCTTTATCTCCCCTCCTCGCTCCCCTGGTCCCTCTTCTTACGGATCTCCCTTAAATTTTTATAAGACCCCACCTTTGTTTTCCTTTCTACCTTCTAAATGTGAGAGAAAACATATATGCAAACCTTGACCTTCTGAGTCTGGCTTATCTAGCTTTACAGA
>CM053415.1:12310789-12364929 GCA_028644305.1 Xerus rutilus | reverse complement strand
TTCAGTCATTCAACAAACATCTATTAAACATTCCTTGTGCACTGGGAGCTGGGGGCCACTGTGGACAAGAACAATCTAGGTTAAACCAGAGGCGGGTGGGGCTGGCCTGAGGCCACCAGGCTGAGGAGAGGGGCTTCTGGGCAGGTGGGGGCTGTTGGACCATGTACTGCACATGCTGATGGGGAGGGGGTCAAGGGCCATAGGCCGGTCAATGTTGAGGCTGGATCTGCAGGGTCTTGTGCCCCTGACCACGACCCCAGAGAGGAGAGGCACTTCTTTCTGAACAATGTCCACAAAATGACTGTGGCCATTGCTCCCCACACAAGGCTCTGCTGGTTTTGTGACAGTGAATGTCACAATGTGTTTCTCAGGAGGGAGAAGAATAAGGAGAATCACGCATGCGTAGAGCTCGAGTAGAGGACGGAGGGCTTTCCACGGGGCAGGGAGGCCCAAGAGAGGGCCAAGTTCAGCCGGGCGGACGCGGTGGCTCCCGCCTGTAATCCCAGCACTTAGGGAGGCTGAGACAGGAGAATCGCAAGTTCAAAGCCAGCCTCAGCAACGGCGAGGTGCTAAGCAACTCAGTGAGACCCTGTCTCTACATAAAACACAAAATAGGGCTGGGGATGTGGCTCAGTGGTTAAGTGCCCTGGGTTCAATCCCTAGTACCAAAAAAAAAAAAAAAAGTGAGCAGGAGGTATCCGGGGGAGCCTCTGCACCGGCTGCAGGGCACCGGCGCCCACAGTGCTGGTGGACACCTGTCCCAGAGATGTCAGAGTAGACACTCGGCCCAGCACAGAACTCAGGTATGTCTGAGGTCAGGAGAGCGCCCGATGGACAGCGGGAGGGTGGGAGCACGCAAGCCCATGGGGAGCTAGACAGAAGCTTTCCAGGGGTGCTATCCCCCCAAAGAAGTAGTACAAGAGGTCGGGGCACAGTCCCAAGCAGGCCCAGGGCTTGACAATGGCAAGAGGGCTGAGAGGAAACGGAGACCCCTGCTTCCGCCTGGCCTCCTCCCTGTGCCTCCTCCTGCCCAAAGCTATCCAGGACCCTGTGCTCTTGGGGTGGCGTGGGTGGGTCCCAGAGAGAGCTTAGGGCCCGAGTCCAGTGTGCCTGCTCACCCTGACCACCAGGCCACCCCTACCCCCACCCACTGTTGCTGCTCCAACTTCCCTGGGCTGGGACCTGGGACGGACACGAGATTCTTTCAAAAACATTTCCTTTGCAAAATAATCCTTCGAAATATGTTTTTGGAAACAGACTCCTGATCTGAACAGGAAGACGTTAATTACGGTCCCTCCCCAGGGGGCGCGGGGGAGGAAGCATGGTGGTCAGAGCCAAAGCCAGGGCCAGGTTGGCTGCTCAGGGGCTGACCCACGCCCAGCCTGGCCTCCCTGCTCCACCTCCCGGTGGCCTAGCCCCTGCCAGGCTTGGCCTTCAGCCCACAATAGGATGCAGAGACCCAGGGAGGGGCAGCAACGGTGGCCAAGGTCACAGGTCAGAGGCAGAACAGGGTGGAGCCCCCTCAGCTACCCTCAGTGCCACAGTGTCTGTGAGAGTGTGGTGAGGCACACGCACGCGTGTGCCCGTGTGGGCACTCCTGACGGTGGAGTCTGCAGGACTTGCTCACCTCAAAGTGAATCCCCAGTCCTGACTTACTCACCCAACCAAGGCACCCCCAGGTTCAGAGCCGCTAGCTAGACTTGGACCCCAAGGAAGAAGGAGATGGGGCCTGAGGAAGCCCTTTATGTTCCTGCTTTTAGACCTGCAGCCACTCTCCAAACAAGGGCCACCTGGGTTCTCCTTACGCCTGGATGACTGTTTTCTGGAGGCTTCCATTGTTAAGTTCATCTAGTGCGCTCTGATGCTTATATTCTTGCCTATGTAGTTTGACTGGTATTACAGATTGGGGTTGTGTCGGAAGTTTGAGGTTCCTAAACACTGACCTTTTCTTAACCATCCAGATAAGGATCCTACCACCCAGTCTATGGCACCAGGGTTCATCTGAATGTACTTACAAGGAATAAGCCTAGGAGCCATCCATCTATCTGTCCATCTTTCTGACCATCCATCCATCCACCCATCCATCTATCCATCCATCCATCCATCCATCCACGCATCTCTCAATCCACCCACCCTCCATCCATCTTTCTGTCCTTTTATCCATTCACCCCTCTTTCCATCTATTCCTTTCTGTCTATCCATGCTTACCCGTCCATCTGTCATCCACAGGGGACAGGATTCTAAGGGGCGAGAGTCAGAGAAAATCATGGAGGATGTGATGGGGAGACCAGGTCGGATGGAGCCCGAGCCCTGCCCAGACCTTCTTCCTCCGGTTCAGCCTTCCTCCTCCCTGCCGCAATTTCCTGGAACCATTGATTGTTTCCAAGTCCCAGTGGATGAACAGCTTCTTCTGTAGTCCCTGCTTGGCTCAGAGAGGGGGCTTTTGGAGGATGGAGGCCTTTGCAGTCATTGCCTGTCCCTGGCACAGGCTCTAAGACCCTGTGGATGTTTTCTGAGAGGGCTATACCTGCCTATTTCAGAACAGTGAGGGGCAGCATGGTACCAGCCCAAGGATCCGCAGAGGGGACTGTTTGCTGGGAGAATGTGTGAGGCACAAATGAGCAGGCCTTGCTGACCCCCATGTGCTCTCTGTCACCCCTGTGAGCTCAGCACAGGCACGAGCCCTAAGTTCCTGGAGAGGCTGTGGGAAAGGCCCCTTGTGGACCCCTTGCAGGCCACAGAGCATCTTGTGGGGGGAATGTTTGTCACTCTGAGGCTTTGGAGAGGGCCCTGGACTCAGCCAAGGATGATTCAATGGGAAAAAAATGCCCCCAGAAGGAGTATTGCTCTCAGACTGCCAAGTCACCCTGAGCTGTGGGCTTCAACCCCATTATCCGCCTGCTGGGATGAGCAAAGGGGTCTCTAGACTCTCTGACCCCTGGGTGGCTCCCACCTAGAGGGACAGACCCTGTGAGACTCAGACTCCCTTTCTCTCTCTTTTTTTTTTTTTTTTTTTTTGATACCAGGGATTGAACTCAGGGGCGCTCGACCCCTGAGCCACATCCCCAGCCCTACTTTGTGTTTTATGTAGAGACAGGGTCTCACCGAGTTGCTTAGCGCCTCGCCATTGCTGAGGCTGGCTTTGAACTCGCGATTCTCCTGCCTCAGCCTCCCTAAGTGCTGGGATTACAGGCGTGCGCCACCGCGCCCAGCTCCTTTTCTATCTCCCATTCCGTCCTTCCCTGTGTCGGACCCTCACTGTCTCTGTCTGCCTCAGCAGTCTGTCTTCATCTCGGCCCCTCCTCTTCCTCTCCCTGTCTACCACACCCTCCCTCTTCCCTGCAGGACGTCCAGTGCCTTCTCTGGGCCTTTCTGCAAATGTCCTGCCCTTTTCTGGGACAGTGGGGCCTCTGCCCTGTGCCCAACCTCAGGTGCACTCAGGTCTCCTGGTGACCCCTTAGAGTGACTGGTCCATTCAGCCACTCTAGCGCTCTCCTCCCTCCCTGCCTGGAGACCTGGGGTATGGCCACTTAGGGGTTCTGGAACAAGACACAAGTGTCCTCAGGGCCTGTGACCCAGCATCACGTGGGGCTGTGGCCAGCTCTAGGAGGAAGTGCCGAGTGGGTAGAGGCTGGATGCAGAGTGATCAGATGGATGCGTGGCCTTGTGTAGGGGCTGCTGAGGCAAGATGGGCAGCCAAGGTCTGTGCCCCAAAGCCTGCCATGCCCCACTGGCCTACTTAGTGCCCCACTCAGTCCCTTACGTGACCTCCAGCTGCACATGCCCTTGAGGCTGTGTGGGCTCCTGGGTGTGCTCACCTTGCAGGCCAGGGCCTGAGGAAGAAGGGAGGCAGGAAAGGAGCCTGGTACTCAGAGGTCATCCAAGAGGTGGGTGGACAGCAGCTTGAGACTCTGGGCCACTCCAGCCCAACTGTCCAGACACCAGTACCCTCAGCAATTGTTCAGCATCCCCAGGCCCTGTGTCTGGACTGAGCCAGATCTGCAGAATCCCAGGTGTCAGGAGTCAGGGAAGAGGTCAGGTTGTGGGAGACACAGATTGGGACCTGGCCTAACTCTGAGCCTGCCCTTCTGTTTGACCTGGGACACAGTGTCCACATCTGCTGCGCAGATTGCAGCTGCCCCTCCCTGTGAGGGCAAGAGGATCTCTCCCTGCCTCCCCCAGCACTGGGCTGACAGTTCCAGCTCCACTGTGGCCCCTTCATTGTGTCTTCTGTCCTGACTTTAATTCAGATCATCACTGAATCCAACCATGGGAGGCATTGCCTCCTGGGACCCTACCAGGGCAGGCACTCAGGAGGTCAAAGGAGCAGTTGAAGATGTCTGAGGGCACACACCTGTAATCCCAGCGCTTTGGGAGGCTGAGACAGGAGAATTGCCAAGTTCAAAGCCAGCCTCAGCAATGGCGAGGCGCTAAGCAACTCAGTGAGACCCTGTCTCTACATAAAACACAAAATAGGGCTGGGGAGGTGTCTCAGTGGTCAAGTGCCCCTGAGTTCAATCCCCGGTACCAAACAAACACAAAAATATGTCTGAGGGCCCCCAGGGTCCTGGCTCCGCACCTGTGCTGCTCCCAAGGGAGCCAGTTGGGCCTCGTGATCCTGCCTTCCCCACAGGCTTTCAAACCAGGTGCAGCTGGGTGACCTCTGATCATTCAGGGCATTATCCAAGTCGGGGACTGGGGAATAGAGAGGGGTGGTAGGTGGAGAGAGGAGTCTGGAAGGCAGAGGGCTGCCTCCTCTGTCCACAGGCTGCTCCTCCCTCAACCTCCCCCGATCCTGCACCTTGGCGCAGGCCTCACCTGGTAAATATTTGGTGTCTACTGTAAATACTTGCAGCTGTGGGGCAAGACACGTTGGGAGTAAACACTGGGCAGGGGCGCCCCTTCCTGAACCGAGTGCTGTCCTCCTTGGCCCACCAACCCTTAACCTCAGGCTGCCTGGACCTCGGTCTTTCCATCTAGGAAGTGGGTTGAGCAGACTCCAAGGGCAGCCCCCCACCTCAGCTTGCTATTGTCCAGTCTAGTTTATGTGCTGATGCTCCTACTCCAATTCCAATTTCTTTTGGGGCAGGAGGGGAAATTAAGGCCCAGAGGGTCACATCAGCCACCCTGGGGGACTCAGGGCCATTAGGATTGGGGCCCAGGCCAGGCTTCCCCTGCCCACTCAGGCTCTGGCGGGGTGGGGGCTGCGTCCTGTTTGTCTGTCCATTGTTCCTGCAGCCACCAGGGCCCTGGACCACCCCACCCCCACTGCAGAGAGGAGGCTGCCAGGGCGGGGCAGGGGCGGAGCAGCGAGGGGAGGGCTGCAGCCTGTTAACAAGCTCCTTCCCAGCTCGCCAGAGCTCCCAGGCCCTTCCCAGGCGGAAAATTCAATTAGTCTTGAGCAACTGCTTTGCTGAAGATCCAGAGAAAGGAAAGCGGGAGAAAGGGACCCGCCTGGCGGCTGTTGTGTAGGGGAGGGAGGGGGATGGGAGGCCGCTGCAGATGGGAGGCAGTCTGCTTTCCTGCCCAGTGCCCTGCCTCTGCGTCCCTAGACGTGGGTCTTCCTATGTGACCGTGTGGACCTGGCCCCCATGCCTCCCTGTTTCCTGCACAAACTGGGTCCTCAGAGTGTTCTATGGGCCCCTTTGCCACAGTGACTGACCCTCCCTGAGTTAACCGCGGACTCTGGAGCTCAGGGGGGAGGCTTGGTACCTGGCAAGGTGCACAGGAAAGGCCAGAGCCCCACAAACAGCATCAGTCTACTGATGGGGCAGCATGGCCCTCTACCCCCCAGACTGGGCACCCCTCTCCTTGTTTGTACGCTGGCCTCTGTCCAGTCCTCAAAACTCTGTCCTTTTGGCCTAGGGCCTTTGCACATGCCACCCCTCCCCATGCCTGGCAAGCTTTCCCCTCAAGAACCTTGCCCCCAGTGAAATCAGGCCTTCTGTTCACTCTCATCTCCCCTTGGCATTACAGCAAGCAGACAGAAAGCTCCCTGTTGGGGGAGGGATCCTGTGTGCATCACCCTCTGATCTCTTGTCTAGTGTAAGGCCTAGCACAGAGCAGGTGCTCAACAAAAATTGTCAGAGTTGAGCCGGGCGCCATGGCGCACGCCTGTAATCCCAGAGGCTGGGGAGGCTGAGACAGGAGGATCGTAAGTTCAAAGCCAGCCTCAGCAACAGCAAAGTGCTAAGCAACTCAGTGAGACCCTGTCTCTAAATCAGATACGAAAATGGGGCTGGGGGTGTGGCTCAGTTGTCGAGTGGCCCTGAGTTCAATCCCCAGTACGGAACAAAAAAATTGGCAGAAGTGCACAAGGGGCGTGGGCCCAGCTCTCGGTCCACCCCTGAGTTCAGAAACAACAGTCCTGCAGCTCACATGCCCTTTCTGACTGGTGGACTCCTACGCACCCTGCTGAGGCCGGATCAGTGAGACTGTAATTGCAGCGTGGCCCTCTGCCTGCGGGGCCTACGCTCCCTCTTTGGCCCATGACCTCTCATTACCACCCAGGTACCCCCACATTCTGCTATGCTTACCCCCAGGGCCCTGGGGAGAACATCCAATCAGTTTGTCTCCATAAAGGGCTTTCCCACTTTGCAGGGGAAGAGACAGGGCAGGGCTGCCCTCCTGGCCCCATCCCCTGTCCTGGAACCCCTGCCCCACAGCCCAGCGGGGGGAAACCCCTGGAACCCCTGCCCTCCCCTATTCCTGCATGCAGAGTGAGGGGGGCACCCCGTTGAGGCATTCCGGACCAGCATTGGGCAGCCCTGGACGGAGCGTTCTTGGTCCTAGGTGAGTAAAGCTCTCATGTGAGTACTCCAAGTGTCCAGGTGGGGCTAGGGGGCCCCTGGCTCACAAGAAGCCTCAACAGTCTAATGGGGCTCAGTGGCACACAACTATAATCCCGTGACACAGGAGGCAGAGGCAGGAGGATGGCAAGTTCGAGGCCAGCCTCAGCAACTTAGCGAGACCCTGTCTCAAAATAAAAAATAAAAAGGGCTGCAGATGTGGCTCAGTGGTAGAGCACTCCTGGGTTCAACCCCCAGGACCAAGAGAGGGAGAAGCAGCAGCAGCTTCTATAAGTTTGTTCAAGGGCTGAGGGGTCACCCACAGGAAGGAGAGAGGGGATGACATGCACACAGATCCCCCGAGAGGCCACCTGAGAGTTGTTTGTAGGGGTCTACCGCCAGGGGAAGGGCTGCTGCCTGTGTGACCCCTCAGGAAAGGTACTGGCAGGACGGGGCCCAGGGCCTGCTGGGGACTGTGGGGGGGGCGGCAGGAAGGGCCAGATGTGAGGACGACTGCGTGCTGAGGAATGCAGCCCCTCCCCTCTCTGGGAGAGACAGAGGCAGATGGCAGGGGCTGATCTTGCAGGGGGAAGTGGCCAGAGGCTCTGATGGCCCCCGCAGCCCCTCAGGGGGAACGCACAGCCTTCTCAAGTTCCTGGTCCAACCTCTGCCAGCTGTGTGCATCTGGGGCCTCGCCCCGAGGAAACCCAACACCAGCAAAGGACAGGAACCTGAGGCCCCTCTGTTCCCTGGTCGCTTGTCCCATGGGCTTCCCAGACAGGTCCATAGCACCATTTGTGACCTGAGGTGACACTACTCCCAGAGATTGCCTCTAAAAGGTGACAAGTGAGAGCCCTGAGCCTGGGACATGGCAGGTGACATCTCCCCAGATAAGGCTGGAGGGCTCAGTGTAGACATGGCTCCCGACCCACACTGAGACTCAGAGGCCCTCACAGGTGTGTGCACACATGTGTAGGCCTGAGGAAGAACAGCTCCTGGGCTGGGGAGGGTCAGGCCAGACTGGGACATGGGACCCAGGAGGCAAGGGGCAGGAGCAAGGCATGGCTAGGCCCAAGACTGCCCCTGAGCCTCTTTCCCCACAAGGGCTGGGGGAGTTCTCCAAGCCCCCTGCCCCAGCAGGAGTCCCTCCAGCTCCCCTGAGGCATGTCAGGGCCCACCTGGAGGTCAACCTGCAGAGCTGGCCTCTGCCCAATCCATCGCTCAGGCCTAAAGTGCTGCCCACTATCCAGATGGGGAGACTGAGGCTCTGGCCAGAGCGGCCCCTGGGGCAGTACCCAGAGCCAAGAGGGCGGGGCCCTGCAGGGAGGGGGCTGCCAGATGGCTATAATCCTGTGTCAACAGGGGCTTAGGCACCTGCTCGGCTCCTTCCTCAACACCCAGGGGCCTGCCTGACATTCCAGCACATTTCTGTTGGCCAGGGGCTTTCCCCAGGAACCAGGGTCTGGGCCTCCTGCAATGGGGTGGGGCGCTGCGTTCCCCACTGTTGCAAGCTCACTGTGGTTTCACAGACAGCCCTCAAGGCCAGGCCTGTCGCCTCCCCACCCTGATCTGCTGCCCTTTGCCTTTTCTGCACACGTTGGGGCTAAGACATCACAGTGACTGAAGCGGCAGGCATGGGCGGGTGGGGAGGCTGAGGGAAGCCAGAGGCTATGGCAGAGGGGTGGCCGGGGCCTAGGGCCAAACTCTGGGATGGGGGCCAGGGCAACTGGGTGAAAGCTGAGGAGATGGAGGGCAGAGCCCTGTGCAAAGAGCCAGCCCCTGGACAGACAGCCACCTTGTGGATGGAGGTTACTTCTGGGGCCAGGGGCTTGGAGGGCCTGGGACTGGGAGTTTGATGTCTGAGCTGAAGACTGAGCTAGGGATGAGAAGTCACATAGTAGTGGAGGTCAGGGCAGCCTCCTCGGTCCAGTTCCTGCCCAGGCCTGCCCTCACCTTTCTGTTCACCCTTTCTCCCCATCCCACGCTGCAGCACTCAGGCCTGACTTAGGCCAGCATGTCCCTTAGCCAGAGCATGTCCATCTGCAAGTCTGTCCCCTGCCCCCAGGGTCCACCCCAACTGTCCTTACCCAGGGTCTCACCAGACCACTGTTGAGTGGCTGCCACGCGGGACAGCTGCCAGCCGCTCTCGAGTCTTGGTTTCCCCTCCAGAACTGCAGATGGTGGACTTCAGGGACACACGTCTGGGGGTCTTTGGGGGGAGGCAGGTGGGCGCTGCAGGGGAATGCAGGGAGGAAGGTGGGGCTCATTCTTGCCCTGGCCCTGCACCTGCCCCCTGTCCACTCCGCCCACCCAGCAGGCCCCCTCCTCCCTGTGAGCGCAGAGGGCCCTTTCAAGCCCACAAATCCAGATCTAGATTTCCATGTCAATGGGCTGGCCAGGCTGACTGGTAAGCTGGTTAACAAGCCCCCAGCGGTGGCGGTGGCGAGGCCGGGCTGGGTGTTAACACACAGGCCCCATTCTCCCTAGCTTGGCTCAAGGTTGCCATGGTGTCTGCAAGGCCTTCAGGCCCCAGTTAATCCTTTCTTGGGGCCTTTCATCCTGGCGTCCCACCCCCAGACTGGTCCTGGTGACTGGGCCTTGCCCAACAAGGATGGTTTCTCTGCCGGGGTCAGAAGAGGCCATAAATCCACCCCTCAGGGCCCCCAGGCCCTAGGCCCAGCTCTTTGTCCCGGACATTGTCTCCAGGTCCCCAGCCCGGCCCCTCTGGGAACTCTGGTGGCGGGAAAGGGTCTTAACCAAGTGGTCAGCTCCTCTCCTTCCAAAGTGGAGGCTCCTCAGGACTGTCTCCTGGTCTCTCTGCTTGACCACTTTCGCCCTGTGGCCTCCTCTCTTTCCTTTTCCCAAGCTCCACTCCAGCTGTGGCCTCCCTCTTCTTGGAATGTGCCAGGCTCTTCCAGCCTCAGAGCTTTTGCCCCAGCTGGACAACACGCTTCCCTGGGTGTCCCCAAGACTTGTGGCTCCCCTGCTGCGGGTCTTTACAGTTATATCACCTCCTCGGGAGCAACAGGCCCTGGGTCTCTGGTAACATAGTCCCTCTGACCCACCTTGAGTGTCATTTGCCATTTGTCCCTATAGAACACTGACTCCAGTGCTGGGCAGGGACTCCAGTGCCATGCCTGTTGTTCACCACCTGAACACTACAGGAAGAAACGGAGAGCTCTCTGCTTGGATGGAGGTCATATCCCAAGGACATAGCAGCTGAGATCCCAGTGTGGGCTGATCAGACTGCACCCTGGAGGACTCAACTGCCCCCTCTCCCTAGGGGCCCAGAACCTCACCATAAAGACCACCTCCCTTTCTTCCAGCATCCTCTGTCCCTGGAAGAGAGAATTCTGGAGTCCTGGGACTCCAGGCCAGCATGTGATCTAAAAGGCCGATGTCAGCCAGGCGTGGCTCCCGCTGCCCCTCCCTGCCGCTCCACTTGCAGGCCTCCAGCGATGGGGGGCTCATAACCCGGGCATTTCTAAGAAAAGAAGTTGCCTCCTTTCGAGGCTCAGGGACGGGAAGTGTGAATGGACTTTCCCCTGCTGGTGCCCTGCTCACCAGCCCGTGGCTGCTGGCCTCGTGGCAAGGTAGGTGACTGCTCCTTCTCACTTCCTGGCTGGCCCAGGTGAGGAGCTGCTAGCGGGGCCCAAGGCCATCTGCATCCCCTGAGAGTGGAGTGCAGAGTAAGAGAGTCACCTGCGTTGCGTCCAGAGCCACATCCTGCCCCCCAGAGTCTCAAGGCAATTTCATGAGGTAGGAAGGACAGGAGGTGGCTCCCTTGGACAGCTGAGAAAGCTGAGATTTTTTTTTTAATTAAAAAAAAATTTGTTTAAGCCGGGCGCGGTGGCGCATGCCTGTAATCCCAGCACTTTGGGAGGCTGAGGCAGGAGAATCGCGAGTTCAAAGCCAGCCTCAGTGATGGCGAGGCACTAAGCAACTCAGTGAGACCCTGTCTCTACATAAAACACAAAATAGGGCTGGGGGTGTGGCTCAGTGGTCGAGTGCCCCTGAGTTCAATCCCCGGTACCAAAACCAATTTTTTTTAGTTGTAGATGGGCACAATAACTTTATTTTATTTATTTATTTTTATGTGGTGTTGAGGATCGAACCCAGTGGTAGGCAGGCGCTCTACCACTGAGCCACAAATCCAGCCCAAGAAAGCTGAGTCTTGGGAAGCCCCCTGGAAAGCAGAGCCGGCTCTGACCCAAGGCCTCTCCCAGGCCGTCTGGCAAGGGGGAGACCATCCCAGCCTTGCTTCCTCTAGCTGATCGAACTCAGGCCTCCGCAGACCTTGTGAGATGGACTCATGTGGCCCCCCATGAGGGGACAGTCCTTGGGAAGTGGAGACAGTAGGAGGGTCAAAAATCAGGAGTGAGGTGTAGCTGGGGAGCCAGCTGAGGCAGTCAGTGCTTCTGGAGGCCTCACGGTCTCGCGGCAGAGAGAAGCCCTGCCAGCCTCAGTTTCCTCAGCTGTCATAGGGCCTTGGGACCGGGCCTCCACCTACATAGGCTCTCTCAGGAGGTGGAGCAGCAAGACCCCACAGTGTGGGGAGGGATTATCAGGGACCTCAAGAAGGCAGCAGGGACACGTGTGGGGGAGCTTCTCCCCTGAGGGCTTGGGTGAGGGTGGGATTCTGGAACTCTCTGGGGAGACCACGGAAGCTCCAATCCTGCAGTTGGCTGCACAGTTGAGGCCCATGGCTGCCCTTATCCTGTGTCCTCTCGGAGACCCCCAGCTGACCAGTCATGAGGATGGCACTTCTCTGCCAAATGGAAAGTTCAGAGACGGCAAGAACTTGCCCAAGGGCACCCAGGGACAGGGCCTGTAAGACAGAATGAGTGGTAGATGAGGGGACGTGCTGGTCCAGGCCCCCACAGCCCACCGTGCCCTGGGTTGATCTTCCCCAGCAAGAGGGGCAGGGCCTCTGCAGGTCTTCAGCAGGTCTGGACCTAGGGGTGGACACAGCTTTGGAGGCCTCCCCCTCCCTGGGTCTTGGTTGGGGTGGAGGTGAGCCGAGGAGGCCCTCACTGGCTTCCACCCTCCTGCTGCGGTGGAGCCAGGCAGCTGCTCGCAGAGGCTGGCAGAGGCCCCTCTGGGCTCAGGGATCTGCCACTGTGTGGGCGCCCTCAGCTTGGCACCCAGCCGGGGGCGAGTCACAGCAGGCCCACTCATCTGGGAATGGACCCAGATTTGCACCCCAGGAGCCCCAGACCCCACCCCCAGCTCTGCTTTCCTCTTTCAACCCCCAGCCCCTGGCCCAGTCCACCCACCAGCCCCTCAGCACCCACTAAAACCAGGCTGGCTTTTGTTGGGGGCTTTGCCCTCTCTGAGCCTCGGTTTCCTGACTTGCAGTGATGCAGATGGGGGAAAGCAACCGGCTCGGCCATGGCTGCCAGACTTAGACCCCACAAAGAGCAAGGGCCTCGGAGAGAATCAGAAGGCGGGAGCGGCACAGTCTGTGGGACAGAGCTGGGCTCAAACTCCTGCTCACAGTCTCTGGGCCCAGGAGTCCAGTAGCGAGGACACAGGCCAGGTCCTGGCACATTGAAGTCTATGCATAGCAGGGACAGTCAGACAGGGATGATGATAATGGCCTCTGCAGTACCCTTGCTGTGCTCAGCCTCCTGTGCTGTGGCTTATGCAATCTTCACACCACCTTCTAATTATTCCCGTTTTACAGCTGAAGACACTAAGGCACAGAGAGGTCATGTGACTCACCTGAGGTTACCCAGCAAAGAGCAGGGTCAAGATTTAAATCCCAACAATATGGCTCCAAAAGGCAGATAAGCACACCCTTGGGCAAAATGTCACCCCTCCCAGCCTCAGTTTCCTGGCTGAGGTCCCAATATCAATCCCGAGGCAGATGTGGCACAATGGATAAGAAGTGGCAGTCAGGGACAGTTTGCAAGCAGCTCCACCCCACCCCCGCCACATACAGTGAGCATCCCTTTCAGTACCTGCAACATTGGGGGATTCTGACCTGCCAAGAAGGACTGGGTGACTGAGATGGCAGACACTTGCCGAGAGCAAGCAAGCTGCAGCCCACAGTCCCCTGGCTTTGCCTGACCCGAGGACCTCAGACCAGTACCACGGAGCAGAGTGGGCTGCAGACTAGAGAGCCGCAGACCCAGATGCCATGGGGGGGGGCACAGGGGTCGTGGGAAGGGGCCTCAGGGAAGGTCCCTGTGGACACACCTGGGCGGTCCCACCTCCTGGGGGAACAAGGGAAATGGCATCAGGACCGGCCCCTCCCACCCGCAGCCCAATAGCCACCCCGCCTGCCTGCTGCTATCCTCACCAGCAGAGACAGAGCTGCCTGTGGCCCCTGGGGAGTACTCTCCCTCTGACTCCACAGAGGCAAGGACAGGAAGAGGCGAGGAACCTGCTGTGCGGGACACCTGAGCCGCTGACCAGGCCCCCAGGGGGTGCATGCGGGGGCTGGGAGGCAGAGGGCAGGCTGGTTCCCACCACCTCCCCACAGAGGCCCTGGAGGGATCCGGCTGGCAGGCCAGCTGGGCTGGGTCTGCCCTGACCTGCACCTGCTGGGCTGAGGTCCTGAGTCCCGGCCAGGCACACCTGGCCTCAGTTCCTTTGTCTATGACCAGGGACACTGTCCTTCCCCTCCCTGGCCCTGGGAGCTCTGCAGGCAGACAGGACTCCATTTCACAGACGGAGAAGCTGAGCCCCCAGCAGGGTTTCTGAGTGACAGCAGTTCCCAGCTGCTGCTGCCAGGCCTCCGTGTGGGGCCAAGGAAGCCCCCAGAAGGTGCAGACCAGCAGACCTAGCTTCAAATCCTGGCTGCACCACCCGCCTGCGGGACTGCTAAATTTCAGTTTCCACATCTTGGAAGATCATCTGAGTTGACGCCTGACATGGATGATTACACTGCGGGAGGCGCCTTCCGGCTGGTGGGGCAATCTAAGGGGGCAAGCGCTAGGGGCCCCGCCTCGCTGGCCCACACTCGCCCGGGCCTGAGGGCTGGAACACCTTGCTAGCAAGGAGGCTTAGTGCAGGGTGGAGGCAGGCCTGGGGGGGAGGGGCTGTAGCCTCTCTTATGTGCCCCTCTGTCTCTCATGCCAAGCAGAGACCCCAAGAACCAGGCAGGACACAGGGGCAGGTGCTTGTCTGTCCATTTGTGCTGTGGGGGTGGGGACTGCAGGTCACATTCCTGGTGAGCAGGCCTGGTGCTCCCTGCTCTAGGAGCTGCCAACCCTGCCTCCGCCATAGACCAGGCTCTCTGTCCCTGACCTACACATGCCAAACGGTGCCCCTCCCCACCAGTGCAGGGGAACTGGTTTAGCAGTGAGGAAGATTGACCTCATAGATCCCTGACATTTGGGGGTACCGTGACCCCTCAATATATCAAGTCCCAGCCCCTGGAAAGGGATCTTGCTTAAAGGAAAGGTTTCCTGAGATGTAACTAGTTAAGGACCTTGAGATGAGGTCATCCTGGATAGAAGCTGGGTCCTAAGTGCAACGATTGGTGTCCTTGTTAGATGAAAGGACACAAAAGTTCAGAGAGAGCCCTGCCACAACAGAGGCAGGATGGGGAGAGGCAGTTAGGGCCAAGGAGCACCAGGAACCCACCAGCAGCCAGAGAGCAGATGGGGACGGATTCACCCTCAGCCCTCAGAGGGACTTGGCCCTGCCCATACCTTTGCCTTGGACTCCTGGCCTCTAGGACGGGGGGAGAACCAATTCGTGTATGTGTATGTGTATGTGTGTTTCTCCTTCCTTCCCTCTTTCTGTCCTTCTTCTCACTGGGGATTGAACTGAACCCAGGGCCTCATATGCACTAGGGAAGCTCTTTACACTGAGCTACATCCCCAGTCCTCCACCCCCAGCCCCCTTATTTTTTTCTTTTAAATTTTTTTAGTTGTAGATGGACACAATGTCTTTATTTTATTGCTTTGTATGTGGTGCTGAGGATCGAATCCAGGGCCTCACGCATGCGAGGCAAGCGCTGTACCACTGAGCCATAATCCCAGTCCCCAGCCCCCTTATTTTAAACTTTGATTTTGAGGTAGGCTCTTGCTAAGTTGCTGAGGCTAGCATTGAACTGGAGATCCTCCTGCCTCAGCCTCCTGAGTCACTAGGATTACAGGTGTACGTCACTGCCCCTGGCTCCATTTTTGTTATTGAATGCACTCAGCTTGTGGACATTTGTCACAGCAGCCCCAGAGCACAAATTTAGGGGCAGGGAGGGTCTAAAGAAGCTCATCTGGCAGGACCTGGGAGGGTCGGGAGCGGGGCCTGCTAGGGTGCCTCAGGGGCAAGCTCCAACCTTCCACGGACATGGGCTATTCCACAGATCCCTGAGCTTCAGATTTCAGCTCATTGTTCCAGGAAGATCCAGGGACAGGGGGTTGCAGTAGACCAGGTCTCCTGGGTCCAGGGGTTGCAAGGGACCTTGCTCCCCAAGGACCAGAACAGATGTGTGTCCAGCTCCAGCTGCTGTTCAGCCATAGGATCCCTCCCCTCCTCCATTCCCATAGACTGGTCTCCTCAAGTTCTAACTTTCTAGGAAGAGGCCCTCCCTCTCAACCCAGCCCTGGCCCTGTCCACCTCAGACCTAGGAGTCCCTGATCATCCTCACGAGTATAGCTTTGGCTTCCAAGAGGTGCCCACTAATGCTCCCAAGAGAGCCACCGAGTTCAGTGGACCCAGGGACTTTGCACCAGCTGTTACCTCCATGAGATGCCCTCATGACACCATGCACTAACTTATCCAGCCTCCTCGCTGGCTCTTTCTCCACCTCCTTTTATTTGATGCTGTTGATCTCGCCTAGAATTCCATTGCAGGGAAGTCCCAGCGGCAAGGCTGGCTGTGCCTGTCCACATCTACCTCCACCAGCCCACATGGGCCCAGCGTCTCAGTCACATTCCAGTCACAGGGAGGGAGGGTTTGGTGGTTGTGCATGACTAGCCAGAGCGACCCTGAGGACTCCCCGTGTGAGCCATCGGCGAGCCACCTGCCTCTCAGAAGGCCTCAGCATGGCTTGCCCCCAGACCCTCCCTCCCTCGTGCCTGGAGGGGTCACCAGGCCTGGCCTCAAAGCAGACTCTGTCTAGGGCCCAGACTGCTCCTTAGGGTAATGGGCACTCAGGGAATATGTCCACTGAAGGCTCAAGGGTCTCAGGGAAGCAGCCATTTAGCAGGTGCTTGGGACGGGGCGAGGACTGAAGCGCCACACTTAGGCCTGGGTGCAGCACAGGCAACGAGGGCCACAGCAGAGGTCACAGAAGGCTTCCTGGAGGAGGAGGTGGGAGAGGGTCAGGGAGGACTCAGAAGCCCCACTTCTGCAGGCAGCATGTTCCCCACAGATGGACCTTCCATCCAAGGTTGCTGTCGTGGCCCTGGCTCCCCAGAGCCAGCCTGGCCTCCGCCTCCCACCTTCTTCTGGCCACCTCTCTGGAGACCGAGGATGAGGCCAGCAGGACCCGCCTCCTCCTTCCGGAGTTTCCAGCTGTGCTGGGGAAGGAGACATCTGGGGGCTGATGGGACAGGCTTAGGCATGCGCACGTGGGGAGACGCGTGTCCCCGGACATGGCCAGCCCACACATGCAGACTGGCAGCATGCCATGTCCCCCTCACCTGTGGAAACACAGGTGCACTTGGGCACTACCTGTGACCACAAGCTCCCTCCTGCATACAGAGTATGTGCCCACCAGTATGCATCTCAACAGAGGGTCTTTATTCTATCACGCACACACCCAGTTTCTTTTCCTTTTTTTTTTTAAGACTTTTTAAAAAAATTTTTTTTTAGTTGTAGATGGACACGATATCTTTATTTATTTATTTTTTATGTGGTGCTGAGGATCGAACCCAGTGCCTCATGCATGCGAGGCAAGCACTCTACCACTGAGCCACAATCCCAGCCCCACGGACACACTCAGTTTCCTGCAACCATAATTATTAACAGAGATCTCTCAGGCTCTCAAAAATGTCCCAGTTTAGATGATAAAATATGTGGCCACCTCTGTTTGGGGCACCAAGAGGAACCCACCAAGCTTCTGTACAAGGGCCAAAGAGCAGGTCTTTAGGTCACAGAGGGAGGTGAGGGGAAAAGGAGGGGTTCCGGCTGGGAGGCTGAGAGAGACATCTGACCACCTGGCTCCCAGCCCTATTTGTCTTCACTCTTGACCCTTCAGGGGTGAGGACCTGAAGTTGTCACTTGTCCTCCACTTCACCCACCACCATTGGGAGGGCTGAGGCCAAGGCCAAGCATTGCAATCTGAGCATGGGCTGGGGAGGACATCACCAAGGAGACCGGCCTCGGCTGAAGAAAGCCTGGAGTGATAGGGAGAGGATGCAGGGCAGCATCGGGGTCGCTGTACACCTGGGTGCAGGTTGTGCACTGACCAAGGATGCACGCTGGAAATCTGGCCACACTCTGCTCCTAGAGCTGCAAAGAAGTCATGCTTTTTCCAACAGTGTCCCTGGGCAGAAGACAAGGCATCAGGCAGGTGGGGTGCCATGCTCCCCAGGGCTCTGTGTCCACTGTGGCAGCAAGTGCTCACAGACATGAGCCGGCCTGTGCTCCCACTCTGGAGGCAGCCCAAACAGCCCAGAGGGTGCGGGGACCCCTGCCTAGGCCAGGGACACTACAGTTCCCAGGCCATCACAATGGCCACACAACAGGGGTCCCTGGGGATAGAACCTAATCTCCAGCATTGAAGATGTGAAAGCTGTGGCCCCTGCCACAGCCAGCAGACACGCCTGCCAGCCCCACCCAGGACACCCGATCCATCAGGGACCTGCCTCAAAGAGGGACATGGTCCCAAGGCATAGACAAGGAGGGAAACTGGGTCGTAGGGATAGAATGACAGTAACGGTGGGCGGGGACAAGACAGGAAGCGGGGCTACCCCTGAGGATGCACCAGGTCTGAAGAGAAGCCTGGGGCCTCAGAGCCCCAGGGATGGCTTAAGGCACTGCTAGTTTGGGATGCCAAGAACAGACAGAAATCCCACATGGGGTTAGAGACACACCCAAGACAGGGACCCTTCCTCTCCTTCTTTCAGGGAGATGCCATAGGCCTTGTTGCAGGCTGGTTTGGGATCAGGTCTGGGGATGACACAGGCCACCTCACCTCACCCCTCTTGGAGCAGGCTAGCCAGTCACTTGCTGCTTGAACTGGGCCTGTCCAACTCTTGCTCAGACTCCTGGTTGGGCAGCTGGGAGAAGCCCAAGGTCCACCATCACCACCCAGCCTACCTCTGAATCAAATGCCCTGTAGTCCCCGCTCAGGATGAGCTCCTCCACCCTCCAACTGTGGGGTTCCTGGAGGATGGAAGATGCCAGGAGTTGTGAGCCCACAGATGCTCACTCTCAAGGGTAGCATGCCAAATACTATGTGGCCCTTGGCAGGCTGCCCTCCCTGCCTCAGTTTTCCCATTTGTGAAATGAGACTTTGACTTTGAGGCTCTTGGAGGCCCTTCTAGCTCTTCTAGCAAGGGCCATGGTTGACCGCCATGGTTGAGCACCAGATGATGTGCCAGACTGTAGGAGACCTAGAAGTAAAACGAGGAAGAGAGGAGGGAGGACTTCCTGCAGAAAATGGTGGCTGAGCAGAGAGGCCAAGATGGGCCGCTGAGCCTTCCTGGCAGAAGCAAAGCACAGGGTGGGAAGACCTGCGGATGATGGTCTGGCCAAGCCCATGGGAAGACCTGCGGATGATGGTCTGGCCAAGCCCAGCAAGGGAGGTCGACAGGCTGGCAGGGACCGATTGTGCTGGCCAGCCATGGAGGGGGCCAGCACCTCTGGGATTCAAGGGTTAGCCCTCATTGTCTGGTCAAGCCCACCCTGATCCAGCTGCGGGGAGATGAGGGCCCACGAGGCTCCTGTTGGGCCTGACCTGCTGTAGCCGCCCAGAATAACCCCAGAGGTTGCGCAGGGAAGCCTGGTGAGCTGAGCCTGGCCCACAGCTTCCTCTGGAGGGGTGGGCTTGGGTTGTGGGCCAACTCTTGTCTCACTCCAGCCCTGTGGGACCTCCCTCCCCGCACTCTGCTGCTCAGATGGTGTGGGGGTGAACAGCGCCACACCCAAGCGCTTGAGACCACCCCTCCCCTCCCTACTAAGTGACCTAGGCCAGCTCGCTTCCCTCTCTGAGCTGCAGCTTCCTCATCTGCAAGATGAGGCCAGGAGGCCCGCCCTGCTGGGTCTGTGACCCTCACCCCCCCACCTTCCTGCCCCTCCTGTCCTCTGGCTCCAACCCCCTCTGCAGTTGGCAGAGGAGGTGGGGTGCCCTCCCTTGAGGCCAGCCCCAGGGCTATGGGAGGAGTAGGGGCATGAGAGGACAGGGCCTGGGGCTCCCCAGCACAGGGCAGGAGGAGGGGGCCGGGGGAGCTTAACCTGGCAGGCTCAGCACAGTTCCGTCTCCAGCTTCTGTCAATATGCGCCTTCCTGTTTTGGAGATTAAACCCCGGCTGAGCAAACAGCTTTCAAGGAGGCCCCTCCCTCCACCCCATGCCTGGCCCAGTCCTGAGGCTGGGGCCACCTGGAAACAGGGATGGCACAGTTGGGCCTGTGACCTTGAAGCTTCCCTCCACCCTGCCCTACCACTGCCCAGAAGCCTGGCCCCCGCCCCAGTCCCCTCCCTACCCCTGCTGGCCACCACCGGAAGCCCCCGTGCAATCCTTCCGCTCCAGCAGGCCACACTGTCCTGACAGCCCTGCCCACCGCATCCTCTGCCCTCTGTATCCTCTGCCCTCGCATGACCTCCTGCAGGAAGGCGGAAGCAGCCGCTCCTCGGGCCACACTGCGAGGTGCATGCCCACCTTGTATGGATGCCAGGCATGGTGGGAGAACCCTGCCGTCTCTCCAGTGGCTCCCTTTGGATTAGAACGTTCTTTGCTGTGGGCCCTTCCTGGGTGTCAAGCAGCATCCCTGGCCACTCCTTCGTACATTCCGGCACAGGAGGCCCTCTCCAGTGGCAAGGATGGCCAAAAATATCTCCAGGAATGTACTGCCAAACGTTTCCCCAGGGACCAGAATCACCTCTGGTTAGACCCACCGGGCAGCCCCAGCAGACCAGGGTGCGAAGAGACCCAGGCTACAGAGAGAGGGCCGCAGAGGCTGTGCGGGCAGCAGCCCCAGCTCTGCAGCCCCCACCCTGTCCCAGCCTCACCTACCCACCCCCTCCTTCTCCCTCCCACCGAGCCGGGGCCCTTGAGCTACCTGACCCTCCGACCCTCGAACTAAACTCCAATGTTGGCAGAGCCTCCCAAGGAAGGAAGGAGGAGAACAAAGGCTGAGGGGCCTCAGTCCCCTCCCGGCTTCCTACCTCCCTGGCTGCAAGGACGCAGGCAGGGAAGGACTGACTGACAGGGAAGCCCAGGGCTGGCACCAGGTGACTCACGTGGGCCTCCCAGCGGCTTCTCCTTCTGTAATGCACTTTGGGCCACTTCTCTTTTGCTCCCTCACCTTCTGTGGCTCCCTATTGCTTCCCACGGCACCCTGAGCCTGAACTTGAGGCTCCTGTTCACTGTTCCAGCCTCATCTCCATGGTGGCTCTGCCCACATCCCTGCCTAAGCACTCAACCTCTCCAGACCCCGACAGTCCCACCGCCTACCTCCCCATCCACCTCCACCTGCCCAAAGCTGAAGTCCCAGGGGAGGTATCACTGTCTTTTTTAGAAGGCTTTCCAGAAGCCTCCTCTCCCCAGCACCTGGCTCATGGTGGATTTTCCTTCAAGGGCTAGCACCTTCAGGCCTGACCCATCTTCCAACCCCTACCACCCTCTGCCTTCCCCGGAAATATCTGGGTGCCTGTTGAATTCTTTCCATGAGACTGTGAGCTCCCCAGAGCCAAAGGCTATATCCGAGGCCCCATCTAAATTCCCCCATGCCAAGCACAGCCTGCGTGCAAAGGCTTAGGCACGTTGTGGGTGGGTGGGCAAAATGGGCAGGAGGATGGATGGACTGTCAGACAGGTAGCTGGATGAGTGAGGTGGACCTGAGCCCAGAACTGATGCTCAGGTACCAAGGTGGCAGCTCACCTCTTTGCAGCTATGACTGTCATTCCTGGCATGTAACCCCCATACCAGAGCAGCCTGGATTATCCCCTGATGCCATATCTACCCCACTCTTGACAGAGTGAAGGAAGCAACACCTCCATTTTGCAAAGGTACAGTGTGAATCAGGGCGAGACCCTTCACTCAGTAGGCAGGAAGCCCTCTGAGCTGAGACTCTGACCCAGCCTGGAGCCTCTCCCACTGCTCCCGAGATCCAGTCCCCTTGACATGGTGTGGGGTTATGACTGGGGCAGGGGATCATGCCCAGAGCCTGCCAGGCCCCCACACAGCCGGCCCACCTCCTGCTCACCCACACAAGCTTGCCATTCTTAGGGACACAAAGGCCAGCTGGGGCAGGGTGGCTCTGGTATCTCCCTGGTGGGTGTCTGGCCTCTGCTGGATGTCAGTTAAGTGGATCCTGGTGGTCCAGCTCTGCTACTGGGGGCTGCAAATCAGATTAGGTCCAGGCAGCCCCACAGCCCAGCTGGCCCCAGGGCAGAGTCACCAGAAGAGGCTCAGCTGTCAGGCCTGGGCCTCTGCCCTCCCCGTGTGGACAAATCCTGGCCCCACAGCAGGAACTCCCCCCCACTGTGGGGTCTGGGCATGCTTCCTCTCCTCTTCAAACCCCTGGACCCTCTATGAGACCAAGGGTTTGAGTGAGACTTTTGAGGCCCACATGTGGGGTGGGCCCACAGCCTGCTGTCACAGGCACTTGTCTCCACCAAATCCTTTGCCAGCTCAGAGGTCAGCAGGCAGCTCTGTGTACCTTCTACCCCAAGACCCATGTTCCCCAAGGCTGAGTGTTTGGGGACAGAAACAAGGGAATGTGGGGCTGGGGTTGTGGCTCAGTGGCAGAGTACTTGCCTAGAATGTGTGAGGCACTGGGTTCAATCCTCAGCACCACATAAAAATTAATAAAAATAAAATAAAAGAACCAGGCACACTGGCGCCTGCTGTAATCCCAGCACTTAGGGAGGCTGGGACAGGAGAATCGAGAGTTCAAAGCCAGCCTCAGCAATGGCAAGGCGCTAAGCAACTCAGTGAGGCCCTGTCTCTACATAAAACACAAAATAGGGCTGGGGATGTGGCTCAGTGGTCTAGTGTCCCTGAGTTCAATCTCCAGTACCAAAAAATATATAAAATAAAATAAAATAAAGGTATGGTGTCCATCTACAACTAAAAAAGAAGAAAAAGCAGCAACAGCAACAGCAGCAGCAAGGGAATGCTCTGTCTAGCCTAGAGCGGGTCTTCGGATCCTCCCACCCCTTCTTTCCACCCTTCTTTTCCACGCATGTTCGTCAAGTAGCTCGTGGGAGCCAAGCTGGGTTCAGACACTGAACATGGCTGTGAGCAACATGGTTTCTGCTCTCACGTAGTTGACATCTGGCACCTTCCCAGCCATCCACATGCCTCTTTCTGGCTGGCTGTTCATCTACCCATCAAGCTATCCCATTCATCCTCTCCTCTACCCATCCATTCATCCATCTGTGTCCATCCATCCTTCCATCCATCCACTCATCTGTCTATCCATCCAGCCACCCCTCAACACACTCATTTGTTCGGCTAATATTTACTGAGCACCTACTTTGTGCCAAGGCCTGACAAGGAGTAAGATGTGCCCATGTCCTCAAGGAGACAGATGGATAAAAGGGTAGTTACAGCTTCACATGGTCAGTACCAGGATGAGAAGGTTGGGGAGGATTTCCTGGGAGAGGCAGTGCTTAGCTCCTTTACCTAGACTTGTCCAGCCACCCAGCCCAAGGTGGTTGGGCTCTACGATGCCTGGCCACTCTGTTCATGCCAGGGTCCAGGGTTCAAGCCCAAGTGTCAGGCCACCAGTGGAAAGGTGGTCACTTTCTGCCTACAGAGCCAGTTTGGGTGGGCAGGGCAGGAAGGTGCCAGCCATGTCTCTATTATAGAATGGAGTAAAATCCTGAGGCTCACAGTGAGATGAGAAGTGTCCCAAGACCATACAATGAAGTGGTGAAGGGTGCTGGGGGCAGAGTGGGCAGGCAGGGCTGGGACGAGGTGGGTGCTCTATTCACAGCTGGAGGCTGCCACTCTCCCCTTGGGATAGGGCCCACCCCACCCGAAACCATGGGAATCAGTTGTGCCCTGTGCCCCCACCACCTGCCCAGGGAGCTAGCCCTCAACCCCCTTCCTGCCAGCAGCAACCACTCACTCAGAAGCGTCTGGGCTGGGTGTCCCTGAGCCACCTCGGATGCCATTGCCACTTGGGGAGCCCACAGGCGCCAGACATTCTCTCCAGCACTGGGACAGGTATTTCTGCATCTTCTTGACAGATCAGGAGAGACTGCGTGCCCAGCCTCGCCTCCTGCCACGGCCTTGCTGTAAGGTTGAAGGATGCTGCCTTCCCTCTCTGGGCTCTGCCAGTTCCTGGGCCATGGAGCAGAGCCACCAGACGCAGTGCAATGATGGGCTGTCTCAGATGACTTCCTACTGAGTTAATGGGTCACCCATTACATCTGCACAGATCTTTCCAGGACCCTAAGGGGGGGCTGGCTGGTAGCAGCCCAAGACACCTCCTGGGGAAGGCAGGCAAATGGCAGGCAGGATGCCATCCCCTTCAGAGGCCTGTCGGGGGCAAGGACAGAACCAGGTCATGTCTCCCAGGACTTGGCGGGACTGATTCCAACAGGAGACGCCCATGTGCTGCTGAGCCTGCGGAGGTGGAGCCTGAACTCAATAAGGATACAAAACTGCCCTTGAGCCTAATGTGGGGACTGGGGGCCCTTAGGACAGCTGCCGGCCTAGTGTAGCCTTCCCTG
This sequence comes from Xerus rutilus, assembly GCA_028644305.1. Lineage (NCBI taxonomy): Eukaryota > Metazoa > Chordata > Mammalia > Rodentia > Sciuridae > Xerus > Xerus rutilus. The sequence goes on along the minus strand of CM053415.1, from coordinate 12,341,334 downwards.
GTTATGTGAGTCTATCAACTCTCCACCCAACCTCAATAGACAGGTGTTCTAGTCATTCAGGCATCCAGCTGTCCAGCAACCACAGCTGGGGGTGGCAGAGGGATTGTCCCAGGAAGCACAGAAACCCAAGTGCCTAGGAGGGCTGGGCTGCCACTCCCCAGGAACAAACTAGGAGCACCTTAAAAAATGGATGATATTGCTGGGTACAGTGGTGCACGCCTGTAATCCCAGCAACTTGGGAGGCTGAGGCAGGAGGATCGCAAGTTCAAAGCCAGACTCAGGAAAAAGCAAGGTGCTAAGCAACTCAATGAGACTCTGTCTCTAAAGAAAATATAAAATCGGGCTGGGGATGTGGCTCAGTGGTCGAATATCCCTGAGTTCAATCCCCGGTACCACAAAAATAAAATAAAGGTATTGTGTCCCCTCCCCAGCTCCCTGGGCTGAGCGCATGGCATCCCCTATCCCATTCCCCTACAGGGGCAGTTTGTTCCAGTGAGTCCCTAAAGGGAGCCTTGGAGTCTGGGGAAAGGGAATGCCTCTGGCTGGAACTGGTCCTGGGGAAGGGGCAGAGGTGGCTCGCTGGCCACCCCCTTCAGATTTCAGACCTCAAGGAGTCACCACGAAATTCCATTCTTCTGACAGCAAAGAAATTGAATCACTCTTGCCAAAGCCTGCAGCCCCCACAAGAATGCTGTCAGGCTTTGTCCTGCTGTTCCCAGACAAGCAGCCATAGCCCTTGTCCCCTACCACCCCTAAAGCTGACTGTAGGGAACCACAGGAAGCCCCAGCCCAGCTCTAGGCATGTGAACCCACCAGGCTGGGCCCATCCCTTCTGCACAGTTGTGCCCTTTGCACAATGTGGCAGTCTTTCTCTGAGTCTCAGCTTGCTTTCTGTACAATGGGCACATGGCTCCTACTGACTGGTGTAGAGGCAACCTGTGCCACAGTAGCCAAGGTGAGCCTGGAACATGAGGACTTGGGGAGCTCTGGGACTTGAGGGAGTCCCAATCCCGGGGCTTGCAGGACTTGGTCAGGTGGGTGTGAGGAGGCATGGCTGCTCCTTCTCTTGCTGCTGGCAGAACACTCAGCATCTAGTTGGAACCCACTGACTACCTTTGCCCTTAACTTGAATTCCAAGGTACAGGGCACAGTGCATGCTAAGATGTGAGGGTCTGGCATGCTAGGGTTGTTGGGGACTGAGGAAGGTTGTAGGAAGCAGAAAGAAAATGGGCTGGGACTATCACAGGTGTGTGGATACCAGGCCAAGACTTCAACTGACAGGCAGCGGGAGCCATGGAGGATTTTCATCTTCGTGTGTGTGTGTGTGTGTGTGTGTGTGATGGTTCCAATTAGAGCTGCCTGGTTGCTGCGTGGAGAATAAATAGAGCAGATAGGCCAGGGACAGGGGACCACAGAGATGCAGGATGTCAGATGGTACAGGGGAGAGATGCTTGGCTGGAGGTTAGGCCTCCACGTAGTTGTGAGGCAGGCAGACAGGGGTTAGGGGTGGAGGTGAAGAACTCAGGGGCAGAAACCCAGAGATTGGGGCTGGTCTGGTCTGTTTGGTGGCAGCCCACCCAGCCTCTAGGGAGGTCCTTTCCTTCTTGCCCATTCCCAAGCTTCTGCAGCTGCCAGGAGACTCTGGGGTTGGGCTCTGCCTGATGGAGGTGGGGTTTATGGCAGGAGGTGACGCCATGGGAGACTTGTCACTTGGGCACAGCCAACACCATCTGCTCGGGCATCTGCCTACCCGAGGTGGTGCCTGCTAATTACCTGGGGACGGCAGGAAGAGGCCTGGGAACCACCATCCCCCTCCCGCCCCACCACAGAGGGCCCCAAGTCCTTAGAGCAAATGGGCTACAGTCCGCTCTGCGGGGTTGAGCAGCCTCGTGTCAGCCGTCTATTCAATAAGCCTTCGTAGGGTTGTGCCATGCGCTAGTACTTGTTCCAGCCTGGAATTTCAGGAGTTCCCTGCTATCTTGCCTTGAGGTTGACATTCAGGGAGAAGGGCCACAAGGGGGTATGGAAATAACTAAAAATGTCATTTCAGACCCAGTATATATGCTGTGGACACAAACCGGCAGAATGAGCAGCAACCTAGCTCTGGTGGTCCTGGTGCGCGCAGAGGGCCTCTTAGGAGGCGACCGGGCGCAACCAAGCGGAGAGCCGCCTCCGGCTGCTGCCGGAAGATGATGCAGGCAGGGGCTCGAACCCTGCTCCAGCTCCCAGGGGATCCTAGGCCACTTCCGGGCCCCTAGCCCCTCACCATCGCTTCAAGCACGCATTCCTGCCGCCCCCGCTCGTGCAGGAGGCGGACCCAGACCCGTGGGAAGGGCCAGGGGTGAAGGCCGTGTGCCGGGGAAGCGGGGCGGGAAGGGCGCACAGCTGGGTCACATCTGGCGCGAGCACGAAGCGACCAAATGGGACAGACGGCGGCCTTTCATCGTGAGGGAAAAGGCGGCTTTAGTTTCTCTTCGCCACGGGGCGCCTCAGAATTTCGGGGACCAACCCACCCCATGTAGGGCAAGAACTCCAGGAAATTACGGGGGGTGGGGTGGCGGATTTGATACGGGTGCTTTCTCGTTGGAACCTCGCGTCCCCACCTGGGGCACAGGTGGCTAAGCTCCGGCTTGGTGTCAGTAACGGCGACCCGGTGCCGCCACAGTTAGCTCGGCCGGCACCGTCCCAAGGGGAGGAAGCGGGGCTCCGAAAGGGGAAGTGCACCGCGAGGAAGTAAGAAGTCCCTGGGGGGAGTCTGAGCTGGGACTCGTGTCCCGGCACCCGGGCCGCCACCAAGAACATGCACCTCCGCGCGGGGACGCAGGGGTGCAGCGAGCGCGGGGCAGCCCGCGTGCCCCTTCCGGGGATCCGGCCCCCGGCGGCCCCTAGCCCCATGCCCTCAGCAGCCCGCGGGGCAACTCAGAGGGGCGTGCTTGCACGTGCGCAAGGGGGCGGGGCCGCGACGCCCGCCGGGCCGTTCCCAGCCCCCTGCGGCGAGCCCACGTGGGCGCAGCCAGGCCGGGGAGGGGGTGGGGGTGAGTAGTGTCCCTCGAGGCCCCGCCCCAAGGCCCGAGCCACTGAGCGAGCGGGGGCGGGGCCGAGCGGGGAGGTTAAGAGCGCCCGGGGCCGGTGCCTAGTAGCTGTACGGCGCTGCCAGATCGGGACCTCGGCGGGGGCACCGGAGGGCGCATAACGCGGCCCCGCACCATGCTCAAGCGCTGTGGCCGGCGCCTGCTGCTGGCGCTGGCGGGTGCGCTGCTTGCCTGCCTCCTGGTGCTCACCGCCGACCCACCGCCGTCCCCAGTGCCTGCCGAGCGCGGCCGGCGCGCGCTGCGCAGTTTGGCGGGACCCGCGGGGGCGGCCCCAGTGCCTGGGCTGGGGGCGGCGGCGGCTCCTGCAGCGCTCGCCCGCGAGGTGCACAGCCTGTCGGAGTACTTCAGCCTGTTGACCCGCGCGCGCAGAGACGCGGGTCCGTCGTCCGGGGGCGTACCCCGCCAGACTGACGGCCACGCACGGCCCCTGGCCGAGCCGCTGGCGCCCCGCGACGTCTTCATCGCGGTGAAGACCACTAGGAAGTTTCACCGCGCGCGCCTGGACCTGCTGCTGGAGACGTGGATTTCTCGCCACAAGGAGATGGTGAGCCCCAGCGGCCTGATTGGGCAGGGTCGTCGTCCCTGCAACTGGTAACCGTGTCCGTTTGGGGTCAGGCTACATCCCTGCCCTGGATGGCTGCACCACCCGACAGCAGCCTCCAGTGCTTGGGAATCAGTTTCCTCTGATGCTTGCCCGCAAACGCCGAATTAATTTGGTGTTGATTGCTCCTAAACGTCCCGAAGCAGATTCTTCTCAGGCCGTAGAGGGTCATCCACCCTGGACTGGGACCACTCCCCGGAGGAAGGCGCTAACTTTGGCGGTGAAGAGAAAGCATACGATTCCTGGGCACAGGGCCAGGCCACTTCTCATCCCAGTTTGCTACATGTAGGGTCCAGTCCCCGGTGGTTGGGAGACTTGGGAGTGCATCTCAGATGGGAGTCCTGGGTTTGGGAGTCTGTCTGTGCGGAGACCCTTTCCCCACTGTGCAGGAGGCCCTGAGGCCTGGAATCTTGGGCTTAGTTCCCCCAACTGGGCATGGACTCCTTCACATCATAAAGACACACCCCACTTTGAAAACGTCCCCGGAGGCTACTGCAGGACGGTTGGGTTGGGTGGGGAAGGGGCCGAGTGTGGGCCCTGAGGGGAATGTAGGGGAACTTGGCCAACTGGGGCTGCTCAGGGATGTGTGATGTGAAGATGGGTTCTCAGAGAAGACCCCATGTCCCTTCCTCCCTGTTCAAGTCCTAGAGACGCAGGGCATTCTGGTTTGGCTGAGCCCTCTTTTGGGTAGAGTGGAGTTGGGGGGAGGGCCCTGGTAAGCTCATGGGACTAGGAGGCAGGGTCCTATCTGGTCTTGGCTGGGGAGGGGTCCTGGGAACCCCATGGCAGCCTCCTGGGAATCAGGCGTCCCTTTCCCAGGGGCTCAGCAAGCTGGCGGGAGGGAGCAGCGGGGGCCATGGGTTTTGTTTAGCGGCTGGGCCGTTAGGATTCCCAGCGCCGGGCGGCTCGCAGGCCGGCCCCATGGGCAAGGTAACAAAGCCCCTTTCTCCAGCCGAGAAAGGCGTCGGGCCTCTTGTGTGCAACTATGCGCTCCATGGGAACCGCTCGCTGGCCACTCAGGTTGCCTGGCGATGAGGGGGCCTATGCCCCCCCCATCTCTGACTGACAGCCCTCGTGGGGCACCATCTCTGAGCCAGGCGCATCCCCCCCAGCACTTGGCTTTCCTGCTGTGTGACCTTGGGCATCATTCAACCCCCTCTGGGCTGCCACCAAGTCTGAGTACCTCTCACGTTGGAATTTGGGGCTTTCTCCAGCAGAGGGGACATAGTCAGAGAGTCTTAGGTACAGGTCTCATATGGGCTGGGTAATCTTGGGCAAGACCTTGGTCTCCATCTCTGAAACGTATAGGCAATGTTGCAAAGGAGAACTGGCCAAAACTGGAGGCATGGGTGAGCCCCTAGGCACTCAGAGTTGGAGCCCATCTCACCAGTGGTCCCTAAGGCCTCTGTTGAAGGATCCCTTCACCCAGGCGAGGCTGGGTCTGTGCAGAGTCGGCTCCTGTGCACACCACAAGCACAGCCCCTTTTGTGGTATGTTGTGGTCGGGGGTCCTTGGAACTTGCCACAAAGGGCCCACTTCCCCAGCCTGGGCAGGATGACTCAGACCCTTCTGATAGAGGGACACAGAGAGGCTGTGTGAGCTGAGTGGCGTCTGCCCACACGGGGTGGGGAGGGGGGAGGCTTCCTGGAGGAGGTGCCATTTTAACCAGTGTGAGTCAAAATTGCCCAGGTAGAGAAACTTGGGCATTGCCGTCGCAGGCATGGACTGTTCAAGAAACAATTAGCCACCGGAGAGGTGGGGTGGGGGTGCTGGCCAGCAAGGGCCCTGCACTGATGGGCCCTGAAGTTGGGGTGAGGAGCCTGGCCTCTGGCCCGCCCAGTCTTCCCCCACCCTCCCAGGAGCGCCAGGCTGCAGCGGCTGCCACCACCCGGCCACAATGGTTGGGGGAGAACTTGGCATCCTGTGTTTCTTTGAATCGCGGCTCCAGGCTCCAGGAACAATGCCGCTTCCTGTGGGTGTCTTCCCCTCCTTCCCCCTGCCTGCCCTGGTCCAGCCCTGCTGCCCTCACTGCCCCATCTTCCTCCTTTGGGGAATTTGGGGGGCCTCTGGGGTTCAGGTCCTTGGAAGGCAGGGTCTGGGCTGGTCTAGCACCACTTCTGCCTCTGGGTATGAACACAGGCCGGTGCTTGCATCTGTCTGGCCTCAATCTCCCCAATTGTATGTGTGGTGGTGCCTGTGCCCACCTCCCAGGGCCTTTAGAGAAAGGAAAAGACAGGTGGTCCCCAGCACTTGGCTCCTCACAGGTGAGCTGTTGCACCCATTTTACAGAGAAGGAAACCAAGTCTGAGCAGCAGGTGAGGCCTGTTGCAGCTCCTGCCATCTCCTCTCCTGTTGCTCTGCTGGGGATACAGGAGGCTTGGCACCCCCACACCTTACAGTCCTGCTCCTTGAGGGCAGTACTCCTGGAGGCTGCCCCGCTCCTGAGCTGAACAAAGGTGACTTTAATCTCTGTAGCCTTGGGCTGGGTTTTTAGGACACCACCAAAGCGCGGGAGAACAGGCCTCGCTTGATCTCATTAAGAAAGCATTTTGCTTTTAATCCAGCGGCACAGCGGAGCGTCTGCAGGGGCTGGCCCTCTCCACCTCCCACGGCATTCCTGGACTGAGATGCTAGGGCGCGGGTGGGGGGCTGAGTGCGAGTCTGTGCGTGCGGGCTGCCCCGGTATCTGCCGGGCTCCAGAAGGAGGGGGTGCATGTAAGCAGCAGGTATAGCCTGCACCTGCGTCTGCCGTAGCTCTGGGCCCATGATCTGCAGCTTGGGGCCTCACTCAAGCATGTGTCTGGGCCTGGGGTCAGGCCCGGCCAGGGGCTGGGGCTGCCCCGGTGAGCTGTGCAGCCCTCCTGGCTTGAGGGGTCCCCGGGCTGCTGTACCGTGCTCCAGGCCTGTACACACGGGACCTGTTGGTACACCACAGGAAACAGATCTGGGTGTGTGTGCGGGGTCCCTGCTGTCTGCTCCAGGCTTGCACTCAACCGTGCCAGGGTGCGGCGGGTGGCACGCGCTGGGCGGGCCGGCAGAGGAGGGAACATTCCTCCCCGTGTGCCGACCGGCCCAGGCGGGCGCCGGCAGCTCCAGGCCCCGCCTAACGGCCCCCTCTTCTTCCTCAAAGCAATCCTGGCAGGGGGTGGCCCTGTGCCGGCACAGGTGGAGTCTTGCTATGGCACAGGCAAGGTCCTTTGAGTCCTTCCTTGCCTGAGTAGCAGGAAAGGTGCCAAGTGCCGGGCTGCATGGGCACCGGGGGTATGAGCCATTTCCTGCCAGCACCCCACTCACTGTCGGTGATTTGAGAACCTGGGCGGTTGCTTGGGCTCAGAGGGTAACCTGCTCAGCTGGTCACACAGCAGGGGGCTGGCTTCAAGGCCCAGTCCTGAGGGCTGGCTTGCTGGTGGCCACACCCCTGCCTGGGACCTCTTGCCCAGCCCGGCCCAGTTAACCAGGCCAGCTGTATGGTAATGACAGTGCGGCCACTCCTGCTTAACTCGGCCGAGTTAAGGCCGGCCCTGCGCCCCTCGCCACTCAGCCCAGGACAAAGCTGGCTGACGATGTCTGGTGATTCATCCTCCCTCCGGGCCCTTTGTCTGCCAGGGCTTGGCAGCCGCCCAGCGGAGGCCTTTGTCCCCAACCCAAGTGACTGAGACTTGGCTTCCCAAAGCCGACCTCCTCCGCCTGTCCCTCCTACCTCTCAAAGTCATCAGACTGGGCCCTGTGTCAATAAGGGTGTGTGCCCGGGCCAGGTGCACCGAGCAGAGCGCGCAGGGAGCCGGGTACCTGGCGGTGGGTGGGGCGCCCACCTGGCTCGTGCCTCACAGCTGCCTAGGTGACCTTGGGCCCAGCTGTCGAGGTTGGCCGTGAGGCCCCAGCCCAACCGCACCCAAATGAGTGGAAAGGGGTGTCCTGATCTGCCGCAGAATCCCAGGGTGCCCAGGCCTGCCTCTGTGGCCCAGTAGGGGTGCAGAGCTGCGGGCTCACGGTTGTGTCTTTACTTCCAGACATTCATCTTCACCGACGGGGAGGACGAAGTACTGGCCAGGCACACGGGTGAGCTCTGGGCTGGGGAGGGAGGAGCCAGCCTCCATCCCAGCAAGCCTTTCCCCTGCCCGCTTCCTCCCCCACCCCGGGGGCAGAGAGGTCGCAGCCTTCAGGGCTGGGAGGGCAGTTTACTCAACCCGCTTGCTCAAAGCTCCGCCCCACTACTCCAGTGCCCCCTAATTCTCATGCAAATGAGGCCCTTTCAGCCCCCGGGGTCCTTTTGAGCCAAGCGAGCAGCAGCAGGTGGCGGGTACTGGGAAAAACCTGGCTGAATGGGCAGGGGCGGGGCGCTGGGTGGGGGCTGGGCTGAGGGAGGGGCTGCAGCCCCCCCAGGTCCACTCACAGCCCTCCCCACCCACAGGCAATGTGGTCAACACCAACTGCTCAGCAGCCCACAGCCGCCAGGCCCTGTCCTGCAAGATGGCCGTGGAGTACGACAGCTTCATCGAGTCCGGGAGGAAGTGAGTTGGGCGCAGGAGCCCCTCCACACCCGCGCCCTGGCAGTGCCCACCCTGGCGTGCCCCTGATGGCCCTGCCTTGCCCTCAGGTGGTTCTGCCATGTGGATGATGATAACTATGTCAACCTGCGGGCCCTGCTGAGGCTGCTGGCCAGCTACCTGCACACCCAGGATATCTACATTGGCAAGCCCAGCCTGGACCGACCCATCCAGGCCACAGAGCGGGTCAGCGAGAACAAGGTGGTGAGTGTCCCCCTCTCCACCGTCCCACATCTCACACACCACACTCCAGGAGGACGGGGGGTGTGCTAAAGATGGTTCTGCAGCCTGGGGAACCCCACCCCAATCTCATAACGTCTCCCCTCCACCCAGCGTCCTGTGCACTTCTGGTTTGCCACTGGTGGGGCTGGCTTCTGCATTAGCCGTGGGCTGGCCCTGAAGATGAGCCCGTGGGCCAGGTAAGCACTCTGCACAGGTGACTCCACCAAGTTGTTCTGGGTCCTAAGGTCCCCTGCTGTGAGGCCTGACTTGGTTCCCAGCAGTGGGGGGCTTTCCCAGCACCGCCTTCTTCCTGCCTCCCCTCCCTCCTCCCTGGGTAACAAGGCAGGTGCATTTAAGTCTTTCCCCCCACGCCTGTCCACACTGCTCTGTCCACACTGCTCGGAGCAGGCACCATGGGGCAGGACCCTTCCAGTGCCAGAACCCCTCCCAGTCAGAACCACTGAGCAGCAGTGCAGGTGTGTAGCACATGCAGGCTTCACCTGCTCCTTGGAGCGCGTCCACCTCCTTTCTGAGCCCAGCCCCCACCCCTGCTCACTCTTTCTCTCCCACAGTGGTGGCCACTTCATGAGCACGGCTGAGCGGATCCGGCTGCCGGACGACTGCACCATCGGCTACATCGTGGAGGCCCTGTTGGGCGTGCCCCTCATCCGCAGTGGGCTCTTCCACTCTCACCTGGAGAACCTTCAGCAGGTGCCTGCCTCTGAGCTCCATGAGCAGGTGCGCTGTCCCCTGGGGCTTGGCCTGGACTGGCTGAGCACAAGGAGGGATGAGCAGACAGAGGGGGGAAGGTACAGATGCTAGAAAGGGAAGAACAGGGTAGAGTCATCGTTGTAAATCAGCTGCCATGGGGCACAAGATGCCCCCACAAGCATGGACACCAGGCTGTGTATATGAGGGGGTATATCTCTTTGGGTCTTTGCTCAGATCAATAGGTATTTTCTTATTTATGGCTGTAGCCCGCTTGGACTTTACTCCTGGGGTGTGCAGAGCAGGCATCGCTGGCCCAAGGGAGGTAATAGGAAGGGGCAGGCAGGGTTGTCTCTTTGTCCAGAGCCTAGGGACACCAGGGCCCTTCCAGCATGACTGTCTCTCCCCCCACAGGTGACTCTGAGCTATGGCATGTTTGAAAACAAGAGGAATGCCGTCCACGTGAAGGGACCTTTTTCAGTGGAGGCCGACCCATCCAGGTGGGCTTGTGGGGGGTGCAGGGGGCGGGGAGCTGACAAACCTGGAGCTGGGTGTCTCTAAGCAGTGTGACTAGTAGAGGTGCCCTGGAGTTCCACCTTCTCAGGGTGGAGTAGACCCTCCGCTGCTGGGTATGCGAGGCCTGCTTGGCACCCCCACCCCACACAGACCAGTCCTCTACTCTGTCCCCACAGGTTCCGCTCCATCCACTGCCACCTGTACCCGGACACACCCTGGTGTCCCCACACTGCCATCTTCTAGCAGCCATGGCTGAGACCTCATCCCTGGGTGCCCCTGGTATCCAAAGGGCCCAGGGACCCCTGTTGTGCTGCCCTGTCCGTGGCATTTGATCGTTGTGCCTGTGTGTGTTGCGTGCCCGCCTGCGCAGTAGACTGCTGGGCAGTCCTGCTCTGCAGGGAGCTGGCAGAAGTACCTCTTGGCTGCCTTTCCTTAGGGGGAAAGTGTCACTTGGGGACAGTCCTGTTGTGTGTTTTTGGGATCTCTGTAGCACTGCGGCTCCTCTGCAAGGTGATGCCGGTGCCTCTTCTGCTGAGCACAGACCTTGTGCAGGGGGTGCCAGCACCCTGGAATTGTAGCCCCTGCCCAGAGCCCCCAGGACAACTGAGCCATGCTCAGTGCAGGAGTAGCTGGTTTTGGGGAGAGGCCCACGCCCCCTCTTCTGATGACCTCTGACCTGGGCACCATGGCTCAGAGGAACAGCAGCTGCTGTTCAGAGAGCCCAGTGACTGTTCAGCTGATGAACAGTGCTCCCTTCCCAGTCCTCCTGGGTTGGGGGTCCTCCTGGCCCCCTTGAGGTCCGGCCTTTGTCTCCCCATGATTGGGAGGGTCAGAGCATTTTATCTCCTCTCCAAAGTAGAGAGAATGTCGCCCACAGTGGGTGTATCTGTAAATATTGTGACAGTATTTTTTTACTGTGCTCTTTTTCGAAAGGGGGTGGGTGAAAAGGGGTCTTTTTTTGTTTTGTTTTGAGGGGTGGGTGGGGAAGGGCCTTATTTTATCTTTTCTGTGGATCAGAAAAAGCAGAAGCCAAACTTGGGAACTCCTTCATTTGTAAAGCTGACCTAGGAATGTCTAAGCGCTATGTATTATTGCCTTCCAGTATCTGGAATCCCCCACCCTGTCCCTGCCCACCAGGCCCAGGGACTCACCTGGTCCTGGGTGTGTTTTTTATTCTCTTTGCGAAGACATAGAAAGGCGGATGATAAGGGAAAAGCTCTCAGGGAACTGAAGTGTTGTTGCTATGGTGACGTCTTTTTGCTGTCAATAAAGGTGCTTTTTGCAGCAGCTTGGGATCCTGGCCCTGCCTGGGAGTTAGGCCTGAGTCCTCGGCTCCTGGGGGCGCTCAGGGGGCATCAGGTCAGGGGAGGGTAGGCCTGGCCTGCTGCACAATGGTTGGGTAGGTAGAAGACTCTACACACCAACTATTTTGGAAGGAAACTTAGGATTGAAATAGTGACTGGCTGGGACCAGAGAGGTGCTGCCAGCCTAGTGTAGGGTGGTTGTGGCGGGTGGGCACTGTGCTTCCTGGAGGGACTTGTCAGAGCTGCTGGGGACTACAGCAGCCAGCCAGGGGAGCAGCTCTGAGGCCCTGGAGCCTCAGCCTGTGCTGGCCTGACCCAGGAGGAGCTCAGTCGTCCCTGCAGGAGGGATGATGTTGTGGCCAGGCCTTGGACCTCACCCATCCTCATCCCCGCCTCAAGCCCAGAGTCCCATTCTTTCCATGAGGAAACAGGCTCTGAGCAGGTGATGTCCAAGGCCAGACAGTCAGGTGCGGGGTAGGAGGCTGGACCCCCACCCACTGCCAACACTCCCTTGTCCAGGGAAGCTTGGAGGCTGCTCCAATGGCGCACTGCCTCCTGGGGCTGCTTCCTAGGCTGGCTTGTGACAACGCCCTCACCCCCCACTTCAACAGGTCCCAAGAGCAGGGAAGGATTCAGACCCTTCTTACTTGTAAAGGCTACTCTGCAATGGCCTTTGTTCCTCAAATCCAGTCTTTGAGGGCTGAGCTGGCGGCCAGCTGAAGAACCCCCAACCCCTTCCTGTGCCTGGGGGCTGCCTCACTTCCTCTCAGACTGCCCCGTGCCTGCCTCCCTGCCTGGCTTGGTCTGACTGCTGTCCCCTGCAGGTGCTTACTCTGGCCTCCCCTGCCTTACTTGGGGCTCCAGGTCCATCCTTCCTGCTGCTTCTGTGCCACACTCTGAAAGGTATCCCCACCCACGACCCACTAGAGACCCATGCCAACCCTCCCCCAGGCTCAGCACCTCACATGGGCTGGGCAGCCTCTCCTCAGCCCTTGCTAGTGGCCACTGCTACTGACCTGGGACCACTGGCCAGGACCTGACCCTGCCTTGGCCTTGTGCTGCTGAGTCAGCAGAGACCTGGCAGCTGCTTGAGTATGCGCAGAAACTAGGAGGGGAAAGGAGGGCCCCTCGCCACCTCATGGTCCGACCCCCTGGGGGTACCCCCTGACTCAACAACTGCCGTTGTCCCTCAGTACCAGTCATGTTTCCCTGCAATGGAGCAGGGCTCCTCCGGACAAGGAAGCTGGCAATTATGGGGTGGGGGTGGGGTGTTACAGAGGAGGCTGTGGGCACAGACTGGCCTCCTTCCTTCCTGGGTGAGTCAGAGGCTTGGTGTTTTCTGCCCTGGCCCTCCACGCCGCCTCCTGCAGCCTGTGTGGGCCCTTCCGCAGAGCTGGCAGACAGGCAAGCTGTGGCCAAGAGCAGGCCCTGCTGGGGCAGGTGGAGTCCACTTCAGTATTGAAGTCATAAGTCGTCATCACAGCTGGTGCAGATGTCCCCAAACAGCCAGCAGTATGGAGAGGATACCCTGCTTCTCCACAGGCCTGGCCTCCATCTGGAAAAATGAGGGTGAATGTAGTGCAGAGAAGGGGAGGGGTCCAGGGAAGCACAGCCCAGCAGCCTCCATTGGGAGATGCAGAGGAGGGAGGTGGCTCCCCTCAGAAGGAGGGGAGCAGGTCTGGGAGCCAAAGACTCTCTCCTACAGGTGGTGAGCCAGACAGGCCGGAGAGGGAACTCTCCTTCCCCCAGGTTACTTGGGGGGACAGCTAAGCCCCACCTACTGGTGGAGCATCACTGCCAAAGGTACACACTGGCTCAGGGCTGGTGGGAATCCTGCTGGCCCGGCCTGGCACCCTCTTTCCAAGCTGTCAATCATTTGTGGGGCTTTCAAAAATAAAATGCAACCTTCAATGGGGGATGTGGGTGCAGGGCACCCAGGGAGGATGGCAGGACTCAGCCCCCACCCCCAGCTTCCGCTTTTTCACTCAAGTGCAGAGTGGCTGTGAGAGCCAAGTCAGGGAGAGGGCTACCGGGGTGGGGCCCCTCCCTCCTCCCTCCTCCCTCCTCCCTCCTCCTCCTGTTTAAATGAACTCTCCTCCCCCTCCCTTTATCAGGGCTGACTTCCTGGAAGAAGCACCTCAGCAGCTGGAGAGAGCCTTTGCAAAGACGTGGTGGAGATGGGGGGGTGGGCGGAGGGGAGGGTTCCAGCTCAGCACAGTCAGCAGAGGTGTACAGGGATCCTCAGGAGGCTGGAGAGCAGGAAGAGGAGATGAGCAGTGGACTGGTGAGTCCAAGACCCTCCAGCCAAACGTAGCTTTCCCTGAGGCTCCCAGGTGGCAGAGCCAGACCCTGCTGTAGCTTCAAACTGGGTCAGACGGGGACCAGGGCCAGACCTGCCTTTCTGTCTGTCAGACTGATGGGGTGGTTTTGCTGACCCTATTTCTGAGCCCAGGGCCAGACATAAGAAAACACTTGGTAGCTGGGCGCGGTGGCGCACGCCTGTAATCCCAGCACTTTGGGAGGCTGAGACAGGAGGATCACGAGTTCAAAGCCAGCCTCAGCAATGCGAGGTGCTAAGCAACTCAGTGAGACCCTGTCTCTACATAAAACACAAAATAGGGCTGGGGATGTGGCTCAGTGGTTAAGCACCCCTGAGTTCAATCCCCAGTACCAAAAAAAAAAAAAAGACACTTGGTGGCCTTTAGGAGGAACCTAGATGCTGAGAGTGCCCTTGCCTTGGTCTAGACAGTCTCTGAAGTCTGGGAGCTCAGAGCAGTGTGTGCTCCTCCCTGTGTCCCTAGCTGCAAGAAGCCACATCCTTGGACCTCTCATCACAGTGCTTGGGTGTCAGCTGGTGGCAACAGCTGGTGGCTTCTGTCTCAGTCTGAATCCCACCTTTCCTGGATCTAAGGGTGTAGCCTAAGGGGCAAGAAGGGTTCCCATTGCAGCTTCTGCTCACTCTGCAGAATTCACTGCACAGTGCTGAACGTATTCACCAACGTCTGATTCGTGCAAGGCGGGTAATGTCAAGTGGCAGGTTGGAACCAGAAGATAGAGCAAGCCCCAGATTCCGCTCCTGCCACCTTTGGCGCCTGGTCTCTGGGGTGCGGCTTTGCAAGTGTGAAGTGCCTGGCATACTCAACAATGGCCACTCCCCTCATCTCCAACGCTGGTGACAACTGAGTCATACCAGCACCTCTGAGTAATGTAAGGGTGCCGATTCCCCGTCAGTCACCAGGAACTCCAGGAGGTCTGCTTGTCTCTCCTCTAAGGGCCTAGCGCCCCCTGCTGGGCACTTGTATCCATGCGGCTCACCCTGGAGCTGCTCCCTCTGTGACACCCAGACCCTCCCATCCTTTCCCCCACTGGCAGCCCCACAGTGCAACCCCAGCGTAAACCCCATCTGGGGGCACCTCAGCTGCTGCCCCATGGGTATCCACAGACTCACTGCTCCTGGGAGTTCCTGGCTCCTGTTCCTGACTGTTTTCCACACTGCTCCCATATCTTTTTTTTTTTTTTTTTGGTATTAAGGATTGAACTCAGGGGCACTTGACCACTGAGCCACATCCCCAGCCCTATTTTGTGCTTTATGTAGAGACAGGGTCTCACTGAGCTGCTTAGCACCTTACTGTTCCTGAGGCTGGCTTTGAACTCGTGATTCTCCTGTCTCAGCCTCCCAAAGTGTTGGGATAACAGGTGTGACCCACTGTGCCCAGCTTCAGCCCTTTTTATTTTGAGACAAGGCTTTTGTTTTGTTTTGTTTTGTTTTTGGTACTGGGGATTGAACTCAGGGGCACTCGACCACTGAGCCACATCCCCAGCCCTATTTTGTGTTTTATGTAGAGACAGGGTCTCACTGAGTTGCTTAGCGCCTCGCGGTTGCTGAGGCTGGCTTTGAACTCGTGATTCTCCTGTTGAAACAAGGTCTTGCTAAGTCGCTGAGGCTGGCCTCTAACTTGGAATCCTCTTGCCTTGGCCTCCCAAGTCACTGGGATTACAGACTTGGACCTCTGCACACAGTCCATGTGCATTCTCAAGATTGGTGTTCACTGCCCTTCCCTCCCCCTGCCGTCCCCCTCCTCGATGGTTGGCCACTCTCCATGCCTTACTTGCCCCACAGCCATGGCCCCCACCCTTCAGCTCAGCCTCCACCTCCAGTTGGTCCAGTTCTCCCTTTGATACCCTGACCCCAGGGATTCCTCCACCTCCGTGGACCCTGTTAAGGGCTTGTCCTCATCCAGCTGAAATTTCTCGGTCAAGCATGGCAGGCTCAATCTTCAACTGCTGCCGCCGCTGCTGCTTCATCTCCTCTGGGCCAGCCTTGCACCTGGGGTCTGTTTACACCTGGCCTGCCATCTTCTCTAGACAGCAGTGGTCCCAACCTAGGCTCCCTTTCAGTTCCAGATCCTCGACCTCAGGAGGACCTCAAGTTCACCCCCATGTGTCCCTCTCCTTCAAATGCACCCCTTTCTCCCCGACCTGGCTCTCTGACAGCCTTGCTTCCTCTTTCGTGGGCCTCAGCCTCCCCTGTGCCTGCACCACGCTGACTGGCAGGCCTGCCACGGGCCCTGAGACCCAGCCCCCTTGCCTCTCAAGAATACCCTCCGCCAGTTACGCCTCCTCTGTATCCACTTTCCTCTCTCTGAGGGCTGGTCCGTCCCATTAGCCTCACAAGCGTGGGGCTATTTCCCATCTTGAAACACAAGCATGTGTGTGTACACATGACACTTTGCTGGACCACCCTACCTCCAGCTCTCAGGCTGTTTTTCTGCTTTGCAGCTAAACTCTTAAAAAGGCTTGTGGATTCTTGCTGTCTCCAATTCCTCCTTCCTGAGCTGTCCTGAACCAACTATTGGGCTTCACCAGCCCTATCTTGTCCAGGTCACACATGGCATCCAGGTCACTGAATTTGCTGATCAGGGCTCAGTCCTGGCCAACCCCGACCATCAGCAGCATTTGATGGGGTCCTTCCTCCCTCCTCAACATGGCGTCCTCATGTGGCTTCCAGAAACCTGGGATTCGTCCCTCTGTTAAGCCCCTCTTGCTGGCGGCCCCCTCTTCTTGCAGACCTGAACTGTGGGCCCAGGCCCAGTCCTTGGTCTTTCTGTCCCCTCTCCTCACTCCCTCAGGGATCTCACCCAGGTTGCTTGGCTTCAGATAGTACTTGTGCCAGAGACTCCAGCTGGCCACCTCCAGCCCACTGCTTTGCCCAGAGCCCGACTGGCATCCTTGATGTCAGGAAGACACCCTTGGCTCAACATGTCCAGACTGGACCTCTGACCTCCCTCCTACCCAAACCTGTGCCCTCCTCAATTGTCCCACCTCAACTTATGACAGTGCACCACCCCAATCCCATAGCAGACCCACCAGGAAGGGCTGTGGGTGGCACCTTCCAGAACCTACATCTTCTCATCACACACTGCCCCGCTGGGGCCTCAGCTCCTGCTCATTTGTGCTTGCACCGTGGCAGCAGCCTCCTAATTGGTCTTTGGCTTCTGTCCTTGTCCCCTTCCCAACTTAGCAGCTAGAGTTAAAATGAACATTTAACATTCCAGTTAAAATAAATGTTAGATCAGCTCACTCTGCTTAAGGCCTCCATGGCTCCCACCTCACTCAGGATAAATGTCGCAGGCCTTATGAGGCCCACAGGAGCTTTCGAGACTCCCCCTCTCTGACCGCACTCCTTTTGCTCCCTCTACTCCAGCCACTTTACCATCTGCCTTGGACCACCAGGCAGGTGTCTGCCTCAGGGCCTTTGCACTGACTGCTCTCTGCCTGGAACCCTTTCCTCACATTCCCTCAAGGTTAGATTCCATGGTGAAAGATGTCCACATCCTAAACCCAGAATCTGTGAATATGATTTTTTAGGGGGGCGGGGGAGTATCAGAGATTGAACTCAGGGGCAATTGACTACTGAGCCACATCCCCAGCGGTATTTTTCATTTTATTTAGAGACAGGGTTTCACTGAGTTGCTTAGGGCCTCGCTGTTGCTGAGGCTGGCTTTGAACTTGTGATCCTCCTGTCTCAGCCTCCTTAGCTGCTGGGATTACAGGCGTGTGCCACTGCGCCCGGCTGTGAATATCTTTTACATGGCAAAAGGGAACCAGATGAGATGATTCTGGATTATCTAGGTAGGCTGGATGTAATCACAGGGTCCTCAGGAGAGGGAGGCAGGAGGTGCTGCTGACTTGTGGATGGAGGAGGGGGAGTGACTATGGATGTTGTACTTTATGAGCTGGAGGGCAGGAGACGTGCTCTCCTAGAGCCCCAACAAGACCACTGGTCTGTGGACACTTTGCTTAAAAGCCTCCACCTTGGTAGCTCAGTATTCCTCCTCAGAGCGTACCTGTCCATTCTCTGAAGCAGCCACAGTCACGCTGGAAAGTGCTGGGCAGGGCTCCTGGTGTGTGCTGGGGTGGGGGAGCTGGGTCCTGCTGGGCAGCCTCCCTCGGGTGCCAAGAGCTGGGAGCCAAAGACACCTTCCACTGGCCCCTACCACCTGTGTTCCCCAATGTCTCCCTATGGGATAGGTGGTGTTGCCCACAGGGCTATGCGCTGGATGGCCAGGGGCAACCACTTTGCCTGCCCAAGGCTGCTTCTCAAGGAAACCAGGAAAGCTCATCCCCACTCACGGGAGGGTGGAGGATCCACTGTGACTCTGTACAGACCTCCAGAGACACCAGGAACTGCCAGCAGGAAGTCCTAGCAGGATGAGGAGTGCCGTGAAGATCTACTTGGCTCCAACCTGGCCCCTGGGGATGCTCCACCATGTCTGTGCTGGCCCAGGCATGGTCACTTTTGCTGGAGGCTTCTCACAACGCTCCCAACCCCAACCCCAGCAGTAGGCCTGCCAAGCCAGGTTTTCAGCCGCATCCTCGGTCCCACCGCTGACACTGCCCCTATACACCTGTTCTGCAGGCCACACTTCCAGGCTGCTTGGTCCCACCAGCCACCAGCCAGGACCTGCCCAGGATGCTGGGCGGAGCTGACCCTGTCTGCTCCCCACACCCTCGGGCCTGGACTGCTACTGTTCAGTGTTCATCCGGCCCCCGAGGCCCTGCATCCCCCACCCCGTGCTGCACAGTGGGCACATGTGCTCCCCAAGCACAGCCTACAGCAGGGACCCCCAGAACAGCTCAGGAAAAGAGGCCCATCTTTTAAAATCTGTTTATTTTAAAACATGAAACCCAAGCTGATTAGAAACCACAGAAATTACATTGACGAGATTTTTAGTATTTGCCAGAAAAATAAAGTCCCCAAAGAAATAAAAATCAAACCCCAAACCCAGTTTTAAAAAACAAAAACACAGCGACAGTACACACAGCCATGGCCCTACAGAGGCTGAGGGGAAGCGCAGGGCTGCTCAGCTCAGGTGTTAGTTCACACTGGGGCGGGGCGGGGCGGGGCGGGATGCAGGTGGGGCGGAAATCAAGAGGTCTTAACAAAAATTATATATATATTTATAGTATAACAAATATAAAGGGATATGGTACACAACCATTATGGTTAAACACACACAAAAAGATCCCACACTAAAGGCCCTGGTCACTTGGAGCCCAGGGGCTCCCAACTGACCACCCCCTCCTGCGCTGGGCGGAGCTGGGACCAGTGGGGAGGGCAATGGTGCTTGGAACTGGAATTGCATAGTGCGATGGGGGCGGGAGGGCACTGGGGGAAAAGGTCAGGAACTGCTTCTGACCAGGTGTCCACCACCCAAACCTTGCTGGGTCCTGGGGAGGGCAGGAAGAGGCCTGCGAGGAGTCCCATCTCTTGTCTCAGCTGAACTCTTCCTGCCCCTCTGGCCAGGGACCTGGGGCAGGGTGGGAGTAGCAGCCAGCACAGGCAGCAGGTCCTGGCCTGGCACCCCAGGTGGTGTGGAGGTCGTGGGGATGGGATGGGGGTTGTTGGGAAAGCGGCACCAAAAACCCAAAACAAAAATAAAACCAAGAGAGGAGCCTCGCCCCCCTCAGCTGAGGTTGGGGAGGGAGCCCCTTCGACTTTCCCCTTTCCCTCTCTTCAGCCTCGGTGAGTGAAGTCACGGACGGCACACGCACACGACGGTCAGGACTCCCAAGACAGCACAGGTTCACAGCCACGTCCGGGCAGCGCCCGCCTCTCATGCTATGCACATTCACCTCTGGCAGCGCGCGGCTGGCCCGCGGGCAGCGTTTGTGCTTCCGAGTGGCCCCAGAGCACACAGTGGGCACCCAGGCAGGGGTGCAGCACCTCCCTGTGGACCTGTGGCCAGGACACAACCCGGCAGGTCAGGCCTAGAGCAAAGACTGGGCAGGTTGGCTGTGGCCCCACCTGGGTGGCCCCACAGGATCCCAGAATGCAGCCAACTGGGGCCAGAGACAGAGTCCCCTCCGTTGAGGTTTGGTCATGCCTGGGGGGCTCAGATGCCCAGGCTTGGGACCTTTGGCCCACTGACTCCCTGCCCCATTCCACTTTTGGTCCCAGACACCAGCACAAAGAAGAGTTGGGGAGGAAGGGCAGGGTGGTGAGGCCTTGCCCAGGGAGGTGGCAAGGACATTCTGGAGCAGGAGCTGCCCTGCGCTCCACTCCCCAAGGACCATAGGTCTGTAAACTGTCTCCACTGCAGGGCCTCCCACCTCAGCCCCTGCACACTGTCCAGCAGCCTCCTGGCTGCCCTTGGCCCACAGGCCAGATCCTGCACTGGACCCTGCCATCTGGGGTGGCTGGGTCGGGCTGGGCCAGGAGGGGCAGAACCTCCTGGTCCTGATTTGGAGAGGCTCCACCCCCCACGCAGGAAGCACAGCAAACATCGTACATTAAAAGCCAGAAGCACCTCAGGGAAGCCTTGTTCCCGCATCACAGGTAGGGAGACTGAGGCCGGTGGGACCTCAGCCCAAAGTCCATGGGGTATTTGACCCCGAGAACTGTCCTCCCGCCCAGAGAGGGGTCTCCAGGACCTTGGGGCTCCATGTTGTTCTGTGGCCTGTCCCCAGCAGCACCCTACAGAGAAAACAGCTCCTCCAGCCCTGGCTCCCAGCCAACTGTCCTAGTCCTTGGCCCCAGGCTAGACTTGAGTCACACAAGCTGGCTCTGGGTCAGCTGGGTCATCCAAGGAGGCTGGGAGTGAGGTTAGTGGTTAGTCCCAGGAGGGGCAGCAGGGACTGTGGGCACATTCACAGGCAGCTAAGATCCAGCCCCTGAGGCTGGGCCCCAGGGACACTGCTGTCCTGGATGGAAGTGGAACCAACAGGAAAGGGAAAGAGGGCAGCGGCCCCACTCAGCCTGTCGCCCCAGCCTGCCCTGGAGATGATAAATGTGGTTAGTGCAAAACCCAAACCAGATGGAGCTGCCGAGTCTTTGGGATGGGGGAGGGGATTTGGCACCAAGAGGGTGGCCAGCACTGCAGGCCAGCGACCCAGGCTCTGCATGGCACCTGCTGTCCGTGGAGAGCTGGGTGGGTGCTGAGGGAGAAAGCGATGCTGGGCAGGAGGCAGAGGAAGGGGCCTCTGGGCTCTGGGCAACTGGCAGGAGGGGTGAGGATATGGTCAGGTGAGCTGTGTGGATGAGAGAAGGCAGGCGCCACAGATGCTGCAGAGACGTGTGCACGGAGGGCCGTGGGAAGGCCCACTTGCAAAGATCACCTGTCCCTCAGTGGCCAGCGATGCCAGCCACAGAGGGCTCCTGTTGTGCCTGTGAACTAAGACATGATCCACAGAAGCATGAGGGCAGGAGCAAGGGAGGCCCCATGGCAAGCTCGGAGCTGCAGAGGGAAGGGAGGGCAGGAGGCCAGCACTCGAGGGACGGGGCAGCAGACAGTCTGGAGGGCCACCTGCAGAGGGAACATGTTGGGACAGAAGCACCAGGGCTCAGTGAATCCAAGAAGGCAGAGGGATGTCGGGAGTGGGTGGCTAGGCAGGGCCAGGGCGTTGGTGACATCTGTGCAGGTGTGTCCCAAGTTGGGGGTGGGCGCATAGCCCTTATGTCTCAAACCGACCCAGAGCTCAAGCCGGGCACCTCTGTGCCCCCTGTGGGGAAGGGGCAGGAGGAAGAGGGGCCTGCAGATGTGCCGGGGTGGCCTGGAGTGGCATGCGGAGGGTCCGGCGGGTGGCCACAGGTGGAAGCAGCAGTGCCGGCACGAGGGGTGGGGTGGTTGGCACGCGGGGCGGGCGGCTGGCCGGTGCGCAGTCTAGTGCCCGCTGCCGCTGGAGTCAGGGCGAGGCTGGCTCGTGGCGAGGTATTTGGCTCTCATGCTGGAGGTGTACTGGAGGAGAGAGGGAGGGAGGGAGGAAGGGTCAGCAGGGTCCCAGGCAGGGCCAGGGCAGCCAGAGGGCTCCTCAGCATGGTCCGCAGCATGATGAGCCAGAGCCAACCCTTGGGAGGTAGATGGGAACACAATGCACAGCCGGCAGAGCCCTAAGAGTAGGGGCCGGGGGCCTGGACCAAGGACTGGATGGATGCAGCCAAGGGAGCTGGTGGCTGCCAAGGGCAGTCTCCTCCCTTGACTGGACGATCACATTCATCTAACCACCTGCCCACACTGCTGGCATTTGGGCATCTGGTCAGGAAGAACTCTATTATCCCCAGGAGCCACAGCAACTCCGCAAACCCAGGACCTGAAGGCCACACACACACGCCAGGCCGAGGCCTGCTCAGGGTAAGTCCTCCTGAGCCAGCTCACAGCTAGCAAGGCCCACGGGCATCAGGAGGGCCCAGCCTCCAGCCCATGGCTGCTCTGCTCCGTCACCCCAGGGGAGGAGGGACACTCAGGCTGGAGTGCTGCTGCTGCCCACTCAGGTGGGAGATCCAACTGGGCTCCTCTGGTCTCAGAGTCAGGGACAGGGACAACTAGCTTGCAGGTGGCCCGCAGATCATGGCCACCCTCACCCAAACATAGCATGGAGGCCTCAAGTAGCATGTGTGTGCGTGCAAGTGAGTGTGACATGTGTGCTCAGTAGGAACACGCGTGGATAGGCAGGTACTGGGCAGGGCTTGCATGCCCATGGCGGGGGCAAAGGTCGCCAGTGCTAAGGAGACCTGGACTAACTCCCACCCCTAGGTGGGCTCCCACAACCCCAGGGACTCTGTGTAGTCCTCATAGCTCCCAGAACCACAGAGAAATGCTCCCTGGGTCCCTGAGAGCCTTCCTGGAGTGTCTGGAAGGTTGCGAGCAGCCTGTGAGGTGGCCATGGAGCAGGGTAGGAGGAGCAGCGGCACTGGAAGCCATGTCATTCCATGGTCATGCAGCAGGGACAGGTGGTGGGATGGGACGGGGGTAGCATCCCTGACCCCTGAAGAAGCCCAAGCAGGCGCCTGTACTGCTACCAGGAACAGCAGGAGAAGCTTGCATGCTTGTCTGGATACGGTGGTGTGCACTGGCGGACAGGCAGGGCTGGGTTAGGGCCGCACACCCAGGGGCCGAGCTCTGCTCTCAAGTCCAGGTGCACAAAGGGCCTGGGTAGATGCTTCCCTCACTGTGAGGTGACAGGAGGGGCTGGGGCCAATTGCAGCTGGTGGCAGAGTCCCCAAAGGCTGGGTGGCTGGGCTGGGGGGTGGGCAGGGGAAGCCTGGACTGGGGCTCACTGCCCATTGTAAGACCGGCAGAGCGGGGGCCAGCATTAGAGGTTTCTGGCTGGGCTGTGCCATCCACAGCTGGTCTTGGAGCAGTGGAACCCAAGACCAGTGTTGGGGGAGGGTGGCGGTGAGAAAAGGGCAGGAGGCATGGAGGCGCAGGCGGGTGGCCGTGCGGGTCGGGGACAGGGTGGTCAGTACCTGTCACTCAGAGGGCACAGCTACCACAGCGTTCGGGCACTGTCCATGGGCTTAAACTGCCAGCCCGCGTGGCTGCCAGAGTCCAGGGCAGCCAGATAGCGCTAGGAGGGCCCAGGGTGGGAGGGTGCAGGAGAGAGAGAGAGAGAGGGGGCATCCTCAACGCCAGGGTGCAGCTGGCCTGGAGCAGCTGCGGGGCCAGTGGGGCCAGGTAAGGACAGCTGAGTGGGACTTAAGAGGCCAACAGTTGGGGACGGCCTCTGGGTTTACAGCCCTGGTCCAGGTCCTGGGCAACCCAGGCTGTGCTGTGCTATGGGGCTACAGGACACAGGGACTGCCTGGCAGGTGGGTGTTTCTGAACAAGGTGGCCTTTAGCCTCTCCAGCCCTGGACCTCACAGCCCAGCCCCTCCAGGAAGTCCTGGGCTCCCAGCCCCTCCAACAGCTCCTTTCCTCTGGCACCAAATCACCCTGTCCCTTTGTGTCCATGTTTCACTTCCAAGGTCAGAAGGAACACCAGGCCCAGACTGGAGTAGCCAGCGCTCAAGACGGGCTGAATACCCAGGAAAAGGAAGGCTGAACCCCAAGAAAGGGACAGGCAGCCCTGCTGGTCCAGGGGCCCAGAGGAGAGTGGAAACAGAGTGCCAGGGCCCAGGGAAGTGCAGTCAAAGAACACAGTAGGGTCACACCTTGCTACATGCCTGCCTTCCCCAAGAAAGAGTCAGGAGCTGACCTGCTGGGCTGCTGGCCCTTGAGGCTGCCCATCTGGACCATGAGGCACTTCATGGCGAGCAGGAGCTGATGGGACCACCCAGGCCCATCCACTGGAGAGGTCCCAGCTGGGAAGAACCCCATGGCCGCCAGCACTAAAGGCTCACAGCTGCCCCCAGAACCCATGCTGCCCATGAGAGCCACGCCAGAGCACCAAGGCCAAGGTCCCCCCACCCTGCCCTGAGACTTACTGAGGGTGGTGGGGACTCGCGCCCAATGAGGGGGGTGTTCTCACAGCGGGGGTTCTGGAAATTGGCATTCTGGCTCCTAAGGGGTGAGGAGAGAGAGGCTGTGAGTGGCCACTGGTCACAGTGGTCCTAGCACTAGGCCAAGAGGGCCCATCCTGGAGCCAGGTAGACCCCATGCCCACCCAGTTCTGTCCAGCCTGTCTTCCATGCTGACTTCCACAAGGGTGGGCACCTCTGTCCTTGCTGAGGGCTCTGTGACCCCAGATAATGACAGGCTCAGTGGGCCCACAGTGCCCTCCTGCCTCCTTAGCCTAGCCAGAGCCCACCTCCCATCTGGTTTCCTGTCCACCATGAAGTAGGCCTTTGGCCTAGAAACAGACTCTTCGTCTGATCATGTGACCCTCTCATGGGCCCTTGACCAGGTTCACCTGGGGGCAGGAGGCACTCAGTAGGCCATTCCACCTGAAGCCTGGGGCACCCGGCCCTGCTGCAGCCCCTTCCTGCTGCTGCCCCAGCCCTCATGGCGACCCTGTGCTGCGTCCACTACCCTCCCCTTTCTTGCTAGCAAGGCCCAAGCTGGATCCACACTCCAAGCTGCAGCTGATGTGCCCGCCAGCCCCATGGACTCACAAGCCAGCATGTGCACTGGCCTTAGGCCTTGGGTTGCCTGACCTGCCTGGGCCGTCCCCGTCGTGCTCTCCACACTCACATGTACTCAGTGACCGGGGCGTTGCTGACAGTGTGGGCTGCAGCTGGAATGCTGGTCTCGCTGCCATAGCTGCTGCCACAGCTGTACAAGCTGGGCATGTGCACGCGGTAGAGGCTGTCGTGCGCTTGCCGTGGCCCTGGGGCGGCCTCCTCTTCCCCGTCCTCATCAGGACCTCTGCAGGGAGGGACACCCAGACAGGCTCAGGCTCAGCAGGGGGGAACTGCCACCAGACCTGTAGAGGTTGGGTCTGGTGCAGACACCAGTGTCCAGTCCTGGCTGTGCCTCACCCATTCTGCAGACTCAGGCCTCTTAACTGGCTTTGAGCCTCAGCTGTGTTCTTTGTTGGTGCTAAAAGACCCTGCGGTCACCTGAGTGCCAGGCCCTGCTGCACAGCCTGTAAAGGGCTACACTGGCTGTCTGGTTATTAAAAGAAGGTGCAGGTCCCTCTGGCAGAAGCTGGGTGGGGGGAGCTGCTGGCTGGTGAGCAGTTCAGAGTGGGACAGTGGAGCTGCTGTTAAGTGGTCTCCACCAGCTACGCCCAGGGTGGGGCCCAACCAAGGCTCACCTGACCCTCCAGGGGTCTTACAGCTCCCTTTTTATGGTTAGGGATGCTGAGGCCCAGGGTGGTTAAGTGCCTTGTCCAAAGTCACATGACAAGCAAGGATCTGAATCTAGCCATGGGATTCCAGGGTTGTGCTCTTGGCCACTCCACTATAGTTGTGAACTTTATTATCACAGCCACCCTCACCACCATCACCATCATTATCATCAGTACCGTTATCATCACCACATCACCATCACCACCACCCCATCATCACCACCACCCATCACCATCACCATCACAGCCATTGCCATTACCACCATCTCACCACCACCATCTTCATCACCACCTCTATCACTATCACTATCACAGGGGGAAATGACAGAAATCCAGGCAAAGGGCAGAAATCTGAGCTAAGCCATCAAGAAATAGCCACTGCCCAAATGGGAGGGAGCCAGAAGGTCTGGAGATGGACTGCAAGGGCCTCAGCAAGGGAAAGAGCCCAGAAGTCCCATATCCCAGTTAAGCCAGGTTTAACTTTAGGAAACTGAGGCAGGGGCCACCAGGACACCCATTTCAAAAGACATAGTAGCAGGGGCTGGGGTTATGGTGCAGTGGTAGCGTGCTCGCCTAGCACATGGGAGGCACTGGGTTCGATCCTCAGCACCACATAAAAATAAAGATATTGTGTCCACCTACAACTAAAAAAAAATATTAAAAAAAAAAAAGACATAGTAGCTCTGTGAGAGCTGCCTTGCATCCTAGTCACCCAGCAGAAGGCCACAGCCATCTGATGGACCACCCCATGTAGAAGCTCAGTCCAAAAGCTGGCCCCTCCATCCACAGCTTTGCACACCGGCACCTGGACATGGACGAGACATTCTGAGGCCCGTGTTCAGAGTGCTGGGAGTAGAACAAGCCTAAGGGGGCAAGAGACCCTAATTTTCCTCCCCGCCTACTCTGGACTGTCCAGGCTGGGAGCTCCTCTAGGCTCAGTTCTTCAGTGAAATGGGGAGGTTCACCTGGGAGCGGGAGGCCTCAGAAATGCTGCAGAGGCCCAGAGAGTGTTGAGGCGAGGAGGCATTTGTTCCTCACCTCTGGGGACTGGGAGCTGGGGGTCCAGAGGGCTTGTTCCTAAAGCATCCTGTGTGGCCTGGGCCAAGCTCCAGGACCTCCCTGAGCCCTCACCTCTTCTGCTGCCAGGTGTGTGGAACACTGCAGACGATGGAGCTGAACATGAGGGCTGTGACGAAGGAGAAGAGGGCCAGGTAGATGAGGCCCTCGACGCCGTCGTAGCAGAAGCCTGTCAGCGCCTGCACGTAGTCCTGAGGCAGCCGGAACCAGACGAAGACAGACACGGTGTGAGACAGAGAGGCTCCTGAAGCCCGGATGGTCCGCGAGTCCCTTTTCCCCAAGGGCCAGCCGCCCTCTCCCGGCAGCACCTCTTGCTGCCCACGCCCTGCAGCCCCCCCCCACGCCAGCTGCCGACACCATTCCCGGTGGCCACCTCACCAGATGCAAGCTGCGGCAGTCCACCAGGGCAGTGAGGTGCTGCAGGTTGACCTCTGTGCCGTTCAGCGCCTCCTGGATGCGGAGCAGCGGGTCCTGGGGGTGTGCATCACTAGAGGTCACAGTGAGCCAGCCATGCATCCCCAGAGCCCCCAGGTCAACCTCCACCCCGTAACCTGCCACTGAGACCACCCTCAAGGCTGTGGCCTTGGTGCAGGTCCTGAGGACCCTGGGGCCTTCAGAAATGTTGAGACTGGCCAGGCACAATGGTACATGCCTGTAATCTCAGTGACTCAAGAGGCTGAGGGAGGAAAATCAAAAGTTGAGGCCAGCCTCAGCAAATTAGCAAGGGCCTAAGCAACTTGGTAACACCCTGTCTCAAACTAAAACATAAAAAGGGCTGGGGATGTGGCTCAGTGGTAAAGTGCTCCGGGTCAATCCCTAGGATCAAAAAGTAAAAAAAAGAATGGTGAAACTGGAGTTTGGAGTCTGTTCTGGACTCAGGGGGACCCATGGACACCTGTCCAATGTGGTCAGCACAACGTGAAGACAGGACTCCCTTCCTGTTGGGAGAAGAGCAAACCACTGCATGTCACTGACTGAGGCCTGGCTCTGTTCTTAAGAATCCTATTTTAAGAAATAGTGAAACATGAGGGAAGATCCTCAAAATATATTAAACGAGAAAACAGTAAACAAATGTCTCTGTATGGAGCGAGCCTGATTCTGTGGTGCATCTGTGTGCCTACAAGTGGGCATGCTTATGTACAAAGACCCATCCTTACACAGGGAGAGGGGACACCATGGCTGGCCTTGGCTCCTCCAGTGCAGACTGGCATGCCTCCTCTGATGTGTCTTAAGGATGCTCTACGGTCCCGAAATGGATTTCAGGAAAACAGAACCTACTGTCAGGGGCTGAGCTATGTCCCCTGATTTCCTGTGTTAAAGTCCTGATCCCCAGCACCTCAGAAAGTGAGTGTACTTGTAGAAGGGGAACAAAGTGAAACAAAGTCAGTATAACTGGTTTCTTTCTTTTTTTTTTTTTTTGGTACTGGAGATTGAACTCAGGGACACTCGACCACTGAGCCACATCCCCAGCCCTATTTGTGTTTTATGTAGAGACAGGGTCTCACTGAGTTGCTTAGCACCTCGCCATTGCTGAGGCTGGCTTTGAACTCGCGATTCTCCTGTCTCAGCCTCCCTAATACCTGGTTTCTTGATGTGAAGACATCAGGACACAGACACACAAAGAGTGACAACCCTGAGAGGCCACAGGGAGAAGCAGCAGCTGCAAGGTGTGGAGGGCGGCCTCAGGAGAAGTGACCCTCAGAAGGCACTGTTCACATCCTACCTAGGACTTCCAGACTCCATGTCTGCCATTCCAGTCACCCATCTGTGGGGCTGTGACAGTGGCCCCAGCAGACCAATGTACCTACCCACTTAATGGCAAAGCACCAAAAGGATTCTCTGCCACATTAAGTGTGAGATCAAGAAGGTGCTGTGTGTTTGAGTTTATGAAGTTCTTAAGGAAGGGTCTGCCACTCCCACTGGGGAACCCACAGACAATACTATTCCTTCCTGTCCCCAGCACTGAGGAGGTACCTGCAGGGGTAGGGATCCCCGTGGGTCATCCAGACACCTCTGAGAAGATTTGGCGTTTTGTCAGGAGTTTAACAATATGTATTTAATGCACAAACGCTCAGAGCCCACAATGCTACAGGGGAAAGCAACAATCCCCTCAGATTCCAGAATGCTGTCCCAAAATGGGCCTTTCTTTCTTCATGTTTCCATCAACACCCTCCCCCTACTTTCTTTCTTTTTATTTTGAGTGGTGCTCAGGATGGAACTCCGGACCTTATGCATGGTGGTGGTAGCTAAGTGCTCTCTCACTGAGCTACATCCTTAGTCTTCCATTTTTTTTTTCCTTTTTGGTACTGGGGACTGAACCCAGGGAGCACTTTATGACATCCTCAGCACTTTATATTTTTTATTGAGACAAAGTCTCACCAAATTGTTGAGGCTGGTCCTGGGATTCTCCTGTCTCAATCTCCTGAGCTGCTGCTATTTCAGAAGTGTGCCATGGCACTTGACCTCTCACCCTTTTTTGTTGTTGTTTTTGGTACCAGCGATTGAACCCAGGGGCACTTGACCACTGAGCCAGCCCTTTTTTCTATTTTATTTAGAGATAGGGTCTCACTGAGCTTCTTAGGGCCTCACTAAGTTGCTGAGACTGGCTTTGAACTTGCTATACTACTGTAGGAGTCTCCTGCCTCAGCCTCCCCAGCCACTGGGATTATAGGCGTGTGCCACTGTGCCCAATTGACCCCTTACCTTTGAATACAAAGAGTTTGCATTACTTTTAAAATAAAAAAATTATTTTTAAAAACCTACCAAAAATCCCCAGGAAGAAGGAGCAAAGGGGAAGGGAGGAGAGGAAAAAAGGAGGCTCTACAGGAAAAGGGAGAACAGGCCCCACCCAGGCCCTCACCTTGGTGGCAGGGTGCTCCCGTGGGACGTTTTTTAGAAGCTCAGACACAACGTCTTGCATCTCCACCAGTGCCTTGTGGCTGCCTGACAGCTTCTGCTCAACGGAAAGGCACGACTCTAGCGGCGGGCATCCACCTTCCCTTCACCCCTCCCATTCAGGGCAGCCTGCAGGCTCCCAGGAAGGCTGCTGTGCTGGCTCTGCCCTGCAAGCTGCAGGGGCCCCCTGATCCCCCTCGCTGCCTAGACACGCAGGGACAACACACACTGAGATGGTGATAGGGGTCTCGGGCCCTCCAGAGAGCACAGCAGGACATCCTCAACACAGACAGTCTTAGCACCCAAAGGGGTCACCCAGATACAATAACAGGGTAAAGGGTTTGGCCAGGGGTGCTGCTGAAGCCTTCAGTTCTACAACCAGGACACCTGAATAGGTATCACCCGACAAAGGAATCCCAGGCTCCTCCCAACTTGCATAAAAGTGAACAGTCAGCTTTGCCTCTGCTCACGAGGGTGGTCAAGGGCAACCCAAAGATTAAAAGCAGACCCAGGGTATGGTGGCACTGAGCAGGTCACCACAAAAGGCATGTGCCCAGGGCACCATGGTGGCAGTTCCAGGGTAACCAGTGGTGCTAATGCCACTCCCCCAGCTGCCTCCACATAGTGCCTGCGGTGTCAGCGGCTGCGGACGACTGGGCTGCGCGGTGGGGCACAGGGCCTGCTCAGACCCTCCCATACAGGCTTCCACCTCCCAGGACCAGCTGGGGCTCTTACCTGCTGGAAAGGGTTGGTGGCACGGGGGGAGCAAGCCAGGTAGTACTGCAGGATGTCTGCGGAGAGAGGCACAGTGGACTGAGGAAGTGGTCATCTGGGCAGCTGTGTCTATGCAAGCGCACGTGTGTCTGCAACATAGCTGTGTGTGCATGTGTGCTTACACACCTGCGTGTGTATACATAAGCATGCGTGTGAGGAAGAGCTGTGGGCTCCAGGGAGATCAGGATTAGCCTTCTACTGGGAGTCGGGTCCCTACAGTGTGCAGCCTTGCTCTGAAGTGGTGACAGGGGGGAACCAGAACCTCTCCACAGCAGCACCTGCCCTTCGATGGGGGCTCTATACAACATCAAGCCTCCAGGAGCCCAGGGGCCATCAAAGCAGGTATGGGTGCCTAAGCTTCTCTCCCCAAACCCAGCTCATTAGGAAGTCCTGCCAGCCCTGCCTTCCAAGCACCCTTCTCCCTGTCCAGAGGCCCCACTTGCTCAAGCCACTGCTATTTCCTGTCTGCAGGAGTCCAACAGCTTCCCTTAGCCCTGGTATCTTCCCAGCAGCCTGAGAATTTAGAAGGATGTTTGATCCACGGCTCTTCCATATCCCCCATCCAGTGGCCCCTGAGAATGAAGCCTAGACCTCTTCACCTCCCTCTCTGTTCAGCCTGCCCAGGGACAGGCGGAGGCAGCTGCAGACTCACCTCCACTCAGCACCGAGTGCTCCTCCACCATCTTGGTCACGTAGGTGTCAGGGTCCACACAGAAGTCACTGGAGCCCTGGGTGGGTGTGGGCAACGAAGAGGGAGTGACCAAGCTGGGCCTCAAAGGAAAGCCGTGGCCCACCCTGGGCT